>OZ026628.1:43276223-43303723 GCA_964020975.1 Hermodice carunculata | reverse complement strand
GTTCAACTTGTCAGTCAGTTGATTTAGATGTTAATTATTTATACAAAAGAGAGACAGAGAAAGAGTACATTAAACACTTTGAGCCAACCTGACATGACCTTCATAATAACAAACTATATTCATCAGACAATTATAAAAAACAACATCAGTTTCACTACACTTGGAACACTTACTGCACTGCAATATGTGCAGAAAATGCCTGAATGTTCAAATTGTTACCAAATATATAAGGGTTCCATGAAAAGAGAAGTGGATAACAGTTTTCAATGATAGTGATGAGACCAAACCAAATACCAGTTTAACCTTGTCAGATTCAGGATCATTTACGAAATAGTAAGACATGCTAGTGTTCGTCGTCAGAAGGATCCATGACCAACAGTAATGAGATTAAAACGAATGAGAGTATCTTCTACCTGACTTGGAACAGGTTACCAACATATTGGCAGTGGGTTAAACCAGTTTTACGGGATCCCAATCCTCCCACTTTGGAAAACACTCTCATTCATTTAAAGTAGGCCTAAAACAAATTTAGCCCTTAATGTTAATGTACAGTTATAAAAGGTAATTACCTGACCATAGTTCACAGACATCATCCAAACAATGACAGGACAGAAACACGATCCATATTCATTAATTCCAAACCCAACAATGACGGCAAAGAGATTTCAGACTTGCCAAAGCATCAACATTTCTTTTCCAATATCAATGTGAAGAAACAAATTTCATTCCTGACTTGAGACAGGCAGTCACCCATAAAAGGCAACTGGTGGTTTTAAACCAATCCTCTCAACCTTAGAAATATTCATCATTAACTGCAGACACTAGTTCCTTTTCCAAAATGTATAGGCCTAACCACCCAAAACACAAATTTCATTTCTTCTGCCAAAATAAAAAGAGACTTGTTAGGCCTATCACCTTTTAGTTCTCCCGACTTGTCAGTCAGCTAAGTTTAAAGTAAAAGAGTAAAGTAGGCCTACATCGTTTTTGAGATATTTATGAATCTGGAACATTATAAGAATTTTAAGTCAGACTACTCTATTTACATTAGAATTGCGTAACATGTCAAAATTTGAATTTAAACACCAAAAAAAGTTTCCACGTGAACACAGGATAACTAAATTTGATACTAATATTATATTTATTATGAAACATGGTTAAGTTCTTTCATGTTCCATTCTCACTAGAAAAAACAGCACAATAGGCCTAAAATTCGTTACAAAAATATTACTCACATCAGCTGAGTAAGTATTCCTTACATTCTGTCACTATATTCATAAGGATGAGAAATAGAAGGCCTGTATTGTTCAACATGATGCCTGAGAACTTAAATGGTCCTTATTTCATTTTATATTTGTTGTAATTATAATAAATTTCATGTTCCAGTATTGAAAGTTCGATCAAGCTCATGGTAAGACAATCTCAGCTACAACATTAAAATACATAAACATATTTCTATGTGTTTTACTCACACTCAGAAAATACCTTATTAATATGTTCATATAAATCAACATGATATTTCTGTAGAACATATTGATATTTATCTTTAAAGTTAAGAAAAACCTTTTTTAATCTTATTTTGGAAAACCCCTGTTTAATAAGTCTTCCAAAAAGTGATTTATGTCTATCAGCAAAATCTTTAAAATCAGTACAGTTCCTTGCGAAAGCAGTTAGTCTTGAGACATAGACACCATAAGCAGGATTGATAGGAATATTACTACTTATATATGGATAATTTACTATATCAAAATTAAAATCATCTCTTTTATCATACACTTTTGATTTTAATATACCATCATCACTGAATAGGAGTAGATCTAAAAATGAGCATGTTAATAACGTAATACGGGTGATCTGGGTTGGTTTATTTTTTGACATACAGCCTATTGTCCCCATGGTGCATGTTTGTGACACCCAGCAGCCCATGCAATTTGAGGTCAGGTGGGTCATCAAAGCCCATTCTTGGTTTCAGCGTGACGTCACAGGTCTACACATCTGAGAACCTAGCTTGGTGAAAACATCCCATGCTCTCCATTCACTTAGAAGTTAAACTTTGCATTTTGAAATGTCCAATATGGAAACAATTGCGGTCTGGATGATTCCAAATTTTGGACATGAAGAAAAGAACGTCCAATGTGTGAAACTATGTAATTTTGAGTATATTATATCCCCCAAAAATGTATTTGAGCAGTTTTTTTTTTCTGACACGGTTTACAAAGAATATACAGGTTGCCAGAGTGTGCTTTCACCCAGCTTTGTGTGGCTGCAGGTCTGTTGTTCACACCTTTTCATTGGCTGAGCAGTTAAAGTGCCAGGGTGGTGAATCCAAGAATGACATTACAGTGAACCTGAAAGTTTTCATCCTGCATGTACAGACAATGTTAATTCATGTGCATACGCGGATTATGTCTCCGTCTTCTCTTCTACTGTTCCTGGGCTCATAAACTTATGCAATCAACACGCCAACAAATGGCGCTTAACGTTTGGATTGAGGACAACCAAATGTATGGCTGTAGGTAAGTCAGTATTTTATGAGGACCCTGTCTGGAAATTTGGGGACAATCCCATAAAGGTAGAGGACCATCTTAAAATCTTGGGTGTTACATACCAACGTGATAATGTTTATTATCTGCATGGTCATAACCGTGTTAACTCTGCTGGACGCTGTGTGTTCAGTTTGGGTTGCTCTGGTTTCGCATACCCTGGGCTCTCCACCGAAGCTAAGGTGTATATGTGGAAACAGGTGTCCGCTGCTTGGGCTATGACATAGTTATGGTATGCATGATTATCGCGCAGAGGTAATCACAACGGGTAAATGGATTTTGAAAAGGTCGCATCGTCAGGTAACCGATAAAATGTTTTGCTTTCAGGTGCTTGGTCGTGGAAATATGTCAATGCTGGGATTCTTGACGGCAACACTTGCCATTGTATTTTTCACTCAGGGTAAGTAAGATTTTGCGTGACTATTACAAATAAGCTGGTTTAGCCTCATACCTTGTAAGTGTGGGGGGGTGTAGTGGCAGCATGGTGGACATTTTGTTTTGGGGATTAGAAACTGGTGTATGAATGAGTGCCCGACAAGCAGAATCCAATAATGGTACACTAAACTAAACATCAGGAGTAGCACAGTGCAGTCAGAATATGTACCAAACATCCACATAACGTCATCAGCAAATAGTTATTTTCGGTGTCACAGGAGTTTTGGGTTCCATAAAAATGCATCTTGTATGACGCATTTGATTTCAATGTTATTCAAATTCATGTGATTTATTTATTTATTTATTTTTTCAGTCCCGGATGTTCTTAGCCTCTCCGATAGCTGCAATCCCAATCCATGCCGCAATGCTGGCAAGTGCACCTCTTCAAGCGCCACCTATACTTGCAGTTGTCTGACGGGCTTCTCCAGCACAAACTGCACAACAGGCAAGTCAAACCTTTTCCCTCTGTACCTCATGGAAGGTTTTCCTAATAACATTTTTGACATCAAAATGGCTCACAAACCGTCAAAACTGATGCTCGTCTAATTTCCCTATCTACCACCTCCTTCCCTCTAAAATAAGTAAGTAAGTAAATAAATAAATAAATAAATACATAGATAAATAAATACATATTAAATAAAATAAGTAAATAAATAAATAAATAAAAAAAATAAATGAATAAATAAATAAATAAATGTATTTTTTGTTAGAGTGTTCTTGCAACTACAATGTGGTACATCGCAGTATTATGAGACGTCGCTGAGAATGAATCATTGTGTCGTTCGCACCTCATAATGCAAGTAAGACCAGACGAAGTGGTTTGAGAAGCAATTTTCTAAAGTTTGGTAATTTCGTCTCTTGATTTGTTTACAGGTTATACGTACGGAAACAATGTTGTTGATCGTTCATACACAGACACAGTTCAGAATGCAATTCTATTAGTGGATCCATCTCAAGTCATACCAACCAAAGGTGTATTGAGACAATGGACGGTGTATTTAAAGAAATCAGGTACTGTATATCTGCAAATATGGCGTCCAGTGGTCTCATCCGGTGATTTTAAACTGGTTGGCTCCTCAATTGTGTCCTGGTCTGGCAGCGCTGGTGTGGTGACTGTGAACACGACCATTGCTGTTGAAAATTTTGACCTGATGGGCATTTACTTCTCGGGTCAGAACCCAGTACCCTATTCCACTACAACTTGTTATTCGGGCAACAAGCAGCTGTATGACTACTATGAATACTCTGCACCAACCACGGGAACGAGCAAATCTTTCTCCACCTTGTCTTCAAGTTACAGTCCATGCCGCAAATACTCCATACAGGCCTATGTCGAACCGCAGGCAAAGATAGATGCCGAACGTGAGTCAAAGTTTCGGTTTCGTTAAAATTTAATTAGATTAATTCCCGTTGTTAATTGATTAATTGATCTACGTATTCAATTTTCATTGTTTTTTTTTCATTATATGCATACAGTGTGTGATCAGAAATATGCATCTTATCGATTGCGTCGTACAGCCAGCTTAGCGATACGTCAAAACTTAAGTGTGGGTACCTGGCTCCTAATCACTAGACACGCACCTGAGCCTCATCTTATTGTCGAGAGAATAGATACCATCAGAAATAAGTGGTGCCAAAAATATTCCGATGTTATATAAGCTCGTTTGCCTGTAGAAATATCTTTGCTCTGCCTCTGTTACGATTTCATGTCATATTATCAACGTACAATTTATTTAATGGGAAACAACACTGATAAGAGTTGATTTATACCATTACACTCAAACGTCATAATGATGAGATCACCTGTTCTCTAGAACTTGTATCATACATCTGAATATATCAGATAAATAAGTCGAATAGCAAAATCAGGCGTCGTTAAGTGAATATATCGCGCATTTTAGCGTCGTTATTGTTAGAAGTCGCAGTATTTTTTATTCTTTTGCATCTTGTTGCCAAACAAACCTTTAAACTTTACTATTATGCATAATCTTAAGGATCATAAGCTTGCCATTGGTTTAGCTTGCTGGTAAAAGGCTATATCTTGTTTCATACACTCACATGACACTTTTAACTTTGTAGCGGTACACTCCCTCTGTTCTTCCAGCTCAAGTAAATACAAACTTGAAGCTCACACTACTCTAGGTTGGATACGTTCTCCTGCGTATCCCGACAGCTATGAAAGGTATGTGTACGTTATTAATCATGCTGTTGTTTTGATGATGATGATGATGATGATGATGATGATGATGATGATGACGACGATGATGATGATGACGACGGCGACGACGACGATGGTGATGATGAGGATGATGTCAACGACGATGGCGATGATGATGATGACGACGACGACGACGACGATGATGATGATGATGATGATGATGATGATGATGATGATGATAATGATGATGATGATAACAGTAGAAATAACAATTACAGTAATAGAAATATCCGGTGGCAAAGCGATTATAAAAGTACAGCCCTTGGCCACAAGCTCATGCCATAAACCCGCACCAAGTATGTTGGATGTTGCAAATTGCAAATTACTATAACGCAGGTTCCGTGCTGGACAATGGTATATTTATGCTAAATGGAGTTTTCAACAATGTTTGTTGTTTGTAGGTCTCTGCCTACTTTGCAGATTAGAAATGTAACAAGAAATAATATCAATGGATTTTTTTCGATGTTTCGTTTTAACGTAGATGTTTTTCCAAGAAGCGTGTTCAAATATTTCTGTATTTATATCATTATGCATACCGATGGCTGCATAGATTACATATATTCGTTTTTAACATCGACATGGAAACTTTTTTCATCGTAAATTATCGGGGAAAAACCAGTCCCGGCAATTTCGTCTGCTTATTTTTGGTCCATCAAAATCAACACAGACAATAAGTCGACAGCTTTCCCCGGTGAATTCTGGCTACCTTGTTACCAAGAATGCGTCGAGTAAAGTTGTTTACTCGGTTTCCAAAAGGTTAACTTTGTCTCACCTACTGACAGTTACCACACGTGTTACTGGACAGTTACGACCTCCATTCCCAACCACATGATAGTGCTGGACGTAGAGGACTCCTATTTAGAGTACGACAGCGGCTGTGATTATGATTATGTGCGAGTTTACAAGGGTAAGTGTCTGAAATCTGAAAAAAACACACACCAACCACATAAACATACAGTTAGGAACACGGACACCCACATGTATGTATGTATGTATGTATGTATGTATGTATGTATGTATGTATGTATGTATGTATGTATGTTTCATGATAATGAATGATTTTTCGTCATGTAACTGATGTACTGCATTGCTGCAGAGACACAGACGCTTGAGCATGCATTGAACACTATTTGCGCGTCACACCGTTGCGAGCTGGTGCGCTTCCCCATAAAGTAACTCCACACTGCATCCCACAGATACGACATGCTGACTTCGTGGCTTTCCCACCGTTGCAATTATGAGGGCAATGCAAGTTTGTGGTACTTGTAGTAAATATAGAGGGATTAAAGGTAGTTTCATCGCCATGTGTGTTGACGTGAATTTCATAGCTGCAATGTACGGTACTTATGTTTGTACCAAAACTAGCCATGAGCGTTGAATGTGTCGGTTTTGTAGATAATTTCAAATTCCACTGCTGTTGCAATCCTGTCTTTATCCTTGATTATGTACTGTGACTGTTTAAAAATGAATTAGAAAGCAACAAGAGCTACAATATATAAATGCAAACTGAATGGGAATATTAGGTGTAACTTTTTGAATTACAGTTTTTCTAAAACCTTAATTGAACTTGTTACACAATATGACCTTGAAAACAAAACCATAGAACAATTGAATTTAGATGTCAACGTAGATTCAAAAATAACTACACAGCAAGAGTGTTAAAGCAGATAATCATCACATTAAGTAATGTTTTGTCACAAATTGCACTGTGTATTTTCCTGACATTACTCAGTAAACGTTTTACATATTACCCTCTGTCTGTCTGATGATGATGATGATGATGATGATGATGATGATGATGATGATGATGATGATGATGATGATGATGATGATGATGATGATGATGTGCTCTTCGCTTGTCTGCCGCGGTCCTGTCTCATTGTGTGACACAGATGGCCTAGAAAGGAAAAAGAAAAATAGTAGATGAGGCGGAGGAAAACCATGGTAATCCTAAATCCTCGCACTCTCTCTTAAATTCGATGTTTTCCTTCAAAATAATATGATATGTAGTTTCGTTGTCGCCAGCGTTTCGCGCAGCTTGCAAACAAATGCGCGCTCACATTTATGACACCCACAAAATTTAATAGTTTAAAAAAAAAAACAAAAACAAAAAACCCAAACATATTATTATAATGGTTTCAAAAAGTTAACAAACTAAGCCAAGCCCACAAATGAGCGGCGTGTATACACGGAGAATCGTCTGTTCAGCGGCTTACTTGTAAACGAAACGACACATTGTTAGTAAAGTCTCCCACATATGCATAAATACCGCCATAATTACAGTCAATATGTCGGTGTCGCGACAGAAAGATCATCAGAAAGTGCATTTGGAATTTTCGTTAATATCGCCAGGCAATGATCGCTTGGCAAAACAGCAGAGATGCCCGTCTAGTGAAAACAATTTCTGAACATTAAACGTTGATTCATGTGAATTATTTACAAGCAGTTTACCCAGAAAGTGGAGAAGTAAATATGGCTATATGTACGATTAATCTTGTCACATATGCAGCAGCGTCACTCTTTCCCTCAGCTGTGGTAATGGTGGTGTTCCATAATACACACATCCCATATTGTTTTCATCTCTTGCATCTCGTTATTTTATTTATTATCCCTTGTATCTCGTTATTATAGTCTAACAGAAAACAATAGCACTACCCTCTGGTTCTAACTCTTAGACAAGGTCTTCATCCTTTTTTTAATTTGTATTTTATTAATCTCTGTGTAAAATGATATCATACCGGTATTTAAAACGTTCATTTTTACAGTGGTCCCTCTCTAAACCCCTTCAATGAGAGACCACCCTCCGATGAATGACAGCTTTACAAAAAATCCACGTTATATTCTTCCCATATTATCTTATCTCTAATGAGATATCACCTGGCTTGAAAGACCGCCTTTTGTGGTCTCATGGTCTCTGTCTGTTTCAATTCATACTGCCTTCCATACGTTTCCATGCTCAACAGTAGAAAGCCGCAGGTAAAGGAATGCATATGCTATGTTTCAGGCTATCAAGTTTTTCGCTACAAGCAAAGTTAACGAGTGAGTCGCCGCAATCATAATAAAAGCAAAAATTGAATCTTAATACCACAACCAATGAGTAGTTGACAAGAAAGCATATACCTTTTATAATACAGTTTGTACCTGACAATAGGTCCATTTAATTGATTTCAAGCGGTTTTACGTGTTAAGTGGAAAGTAAACATAAACAAACTGATGTCATTTTACTATTGTCAATTAGCTTCTTCACACTGAGTGGTTAAATAAATTTGGTCACTTCCCTAGAGATGGAGGTCGCGTGGCGTCCACCGACTGAGCTGTATTGTACAAAAAGTGAGAGGAATTCAATACACAACAGAATGTATTTAAATACGGAACAAAAAGAAAACCATTCGGCTTGAACACAATGTTAACATAAAAAAATAAAATTTGCGTGGCAGTTGTCTTTCTTACTAAGTTGTGTGAAATCAAAAACCGTATTACGTTAACCTGTACCTAGATATAACATAGTTGCAGAACAGTAGAGATACAAAAGGTTTCGTAACAATAAATACGGCAAAAATGAGCTCCTGTAGGCTGTGGTTGTGCATGCTTCACTTATCTCCCTGCAGCAGTATTTGTGTAAAATATTTGTAGAAAGGTCAGCGATAGCAGCTCCCCCCCCCCCCCCCCGAATCTCGCATATGCTTCGATCTTGCGAGTCTCAAAAATTCAGAAACGTGCACCGTCTGCATGATTTCCGGCACTCTGCGAAACTCGGAAGAATACCAAATACTTTAAATATTCATAGGTCAAATTTTTAAGACAGGTGTAAGCCCTGGAGGTGCCAACCTTAGTAAATATTGACACAAGACCACTCACATTTTAACGACATAACGGAAAATTCCTAATACCCCTTAATAGGGGCCGTCCAAAACGGTAGACATTTTCACGAGTGTGCAAAGCGCACACTGTGGGGGGGGGGGGGGGGGGGGGAGGGTTTAACCCAAGTGTACAATTTAAACCTGCTGGAAAAAAAAAATTTTTTTAATCCCACTGTAATTTATTCTACTATCCCTATGGCGTTTAAAATAAAAAAACAAAAAAAACAAAAAAAAAAAAAAAAAACAAAAAAAAAAAAAACAAAAAAAAAAATATGGTACAACCACATTTATTCAATGTAGTTAGTTTGAATTACAAGGGTTGTGGCTTATGGCTGTGCGCCTGTATGTAAAGATATACTTCTGGTTAATAGAGGTGCCCACAAAATAGGTCATAAAACACAATAAGCTAGAAATAATCTTCTATTTTTGTGACGTACATAAAGTGGAAATTATGTTTTGCCATTTTCATTTGTGTCACTCGTCTCGTATTAATACAGCAATTGCGTATAGCGAAGGAACAATTTTCCTAATTTTTCAGTTTGAAATTGATTCAGCTTTTTTCTTTTTTTCTTTCTAAGCTTAGAAATTCTCTTTGCAAAATAAACTATAAGAGAGGAATACAAAAAAAGCGGGTTAACATCATCATATCATCATAAAGTGAGACGTCAACCTTCCAGCCTCAAACAGTCTTAGAAACAAAACAAAGCATAGTTTGCAAAAGGTGAGACCCGCTTTTTAATATGTGAGTATAAGTTTGTTGAAGCACCCACTAACTCGCGCTCTTAGTCGAAAATCACTTTAGATAAACACGGAAGCTACAGGTAATCGTTGAAGTGGCCATGTTAGGAGTAGATTTTACTCTATAGACCCAGCATGTTGTCATTGAAACTTTTGAGCTTTTGACTTCAACCTATGTAGTTAATTTAGTGCCTGAACTGTGCCAGTCTTCATTCTCAAATCAGGTAGCCAAAGATGGAGGTGTGCTTGGGTGGTATTGGTAAAAATTATAGAGGAAAATAGCTAAAGGTGCTAAGTGTATGCTTCAAATCCATAGATTTCATACGTAAAACAGCTGGTAAATTCGTTTCTTTCAAGATATTCCTCTCACTAGGCTCAGGCAAGGTTCCAACAGCAAAATCAGCTTTTATTAAAGCTACGGATACAAAAATGTAGATTTTATCAAGTGTACGCTTCCAGGTGGAGGGGATATCCCAAAAAAGTTTTACAATTGTGGAAACGTCTACAGTTATGGACGGCCCCTGACAATAAAAATGTCCAAATTACATCAATGTCGAAAACGAGATAAGATTTAGTAATACTGAAAATGGTCAGATTGCTCAACTGTTTCAGCCAGGTGTAAGCCCTGACGCTGCAAAGCTCAGAAAAGTTTCAGAAAACATTTTGATAATAATATATAAATGAATTCGTTATGATGGATCATTAGACTAATAATAATAATTAAAAAAAAAAAAAAGGAAAGAAAAACTGTCCTAGTTAAAATAGATTTTACTTGTATAAATTCGCTTCACATACAGAAGCATTTAGCGGTGGATATGCGAAATAATAGGATGTGGGGGTAAAAGGCAGGATAGGTCTTACTTACACCTCACTACTATTAAAGAGAATCCCAGCGACCAGTAGGTAAACACGGGGTAGAGGGTGAAAACCAAGGAACCAAAATACTTACATTACACTACTAAGATATATAATGTGTATGTGAGTAAAGCGTGTACCATTGCCTGTGGACCTGGAGAGTGCTATACGCACATTTTTGTAGGCCTGTTTAGGACAAGTGGGGACTTCCACAATCCCCTCTGTGGTGTACATGTTCGAAATCAAGCTGATAAAGGGGAACTCCATAATGTATGGTTCTCTTCCATAATTGCTTTCAGTGAGACAGAGACTGAAACTGCAGCTCAGACGGTATTGATTTGAAATAACACATTCTGCATAGACAGCAAAATCAGAATATTTATAAAAACAGAATGCAGTGCGTAGAAATGTAAATGATGTCTGGACTGACAAACCTCTGAGGCAGGAGAAACTGCCGCAATCGAATCATAGATGTCCATAATGGAGAATGTGTCACAAAAAGTTACATAAGGCTGTTCACACACACACACACGCGCGCACGTACGCACGCACACACACACACACACACACATAGAACTGCTCAGGAACTCTAATACTATACAGTAACACAAACAATTAACTAAGTCATCCAAAAAATTAAAATCATATGCAAAGTACCACGACTGCGAGTTATTTTCACAGATATTACAATTTAAGATTGTGCACTTAAAAGGAATATACACAAATTTTACATAATCAGAGAAACCCTTATAACCATGCATATTGGTTTTGTTTAACACACATTCATTGATTTCCTCTACAAGTTTGACAATATATGTTCTAATGCTATTTTATGTAAATTTATGATGAACTATAATTGGGTATAGGCGATTTCGGTTTCAAAATTATACTGATGAAACTTGGATTTGGGCTTAATTGGATGGAATGAAGATAAGCAGGGAAGGAGAAGATGTTGTATTTGAGTAAACTTATAAAGCGCGATGCTTAAATAAATTTTCCACTTTGAGTAGTTTCAGTGGCGGTTTTAACACGAGAGTTTTTATTTTCTATTGGTGATTATGATTATACGTATATCCTTCTCTTGTGTTATGGAAAGACAGGTGTGTTGGAATCCAATGCCAAAAATGTTAAAATGTAATGACACGAGATAATTAATCAATTAAAACCCATGACTGGCCCTGCATTAAAAAAAACTTGTTAAATGATGACAAACATAAGCTACGAGTCTTCGTACACCCTAAAAGAAACGGGCGAATGTAAATACGAATCAGTGGTAATGCAACGGAGAAACTCTCTTCCTGCAAGTGCGTTGGTTTCATTCTGGATTGCAATTTGACCTGGAAATCTCACACTGTTAAAAAGTTGAATAACACATGTAGAATAATTTATCCTTGATTAAACTTTCAAATACTTACCCTCATCGATTTTAGAAATGCTGTTATAGTCACTAAATGCAGCATGGTTCCGTATGTTAAAATATTGAATTGAAATTTTAATCTGAAGCTCAGAAATGCATGTGAATAACCAGAACGTGTATGTTTCAGAATATACCTATAAAACTATCAAGCAATGGTGCGGGTCAACTGTTCCTGGCAAAATATACACATATTCCTCGTCCGTAAGGATAAAGTTTAAAACGGACGGTACCACACAAAGGCGCGGTTTTTCTTTGAGCTACGCATCCATAGACCAATCGAGTAAGTATGAGAAATGGCTAGGAAGATGACATAAAATGTTTTTTGATGCAGTCACTTCACTGCATTTCATTTTCATAGATGCATCTATAATTTAGTGCGCATAATGAGGCATTCAATTTGATACTAGAAATGTTATGTCTATGGTCGTTGATCAATAAATCTATTAATGTTCTCAGGGACAAATACATATACACTATAACTGTTTTAAAGTATTTTTAAATTCCCTTTCGGAAATTATTGTTCATCAATGCAATGCTAGTCTTTTGGTTGCGATTCTCGGCATCCATGGGTCTGGGGTCTAATGGCAAACTTAATTAAAAGCACCTTTGAGGTTCGCAAGCCTTGGGGTTGACGTGTAAGAGTTGTTTTCCACTGGATCCGATCCGTAGCAGTCATGGTTGCCTTTCCCTTTCCGTGTTCTACGTGATTTGTCAAAAAGGTAAAACTCGCTGGGTCGTTTTTGACAGCGTGTTCTCTTCCATTTGCGGCAGCGATTCAGGCTTACTGCTGTTAACATTAGACAGTTTTATTGGCAATACTCTTTACCAGGACTCTTTATTTATGAAAATAATAGAAAAGTGTAACATTCTGTGGTTTTCATGACGATTGATGCGCATTCGGATCCCAAGCGTTGCAAATCAAACACACGGATGCCATCGTATCGGAAAACGCAAACAGCAACCGGGACAAAAAGGCAATGAATTTGGAGGGTTGGATTTCTAATCTTACATTATTGACGCAAACGCAACCTCTACCGCAGAGAATCGGGTTGGATCTGATCCAGTGGCAAACCAAGTTTAATAGGCATGCGATCTCACTCTTTGCAAGAGAACCATTTAAAAAAAAAATTCTCACGACATGTAAAAGGTCAACAGTTAACTGGAAAAAAGTAAGAAGAAATTAGTAGGTACATATACCATCAACAAAAGTAGAAAAAGCCATGGAACCCTTAAAATCTATCTCATCTTCAGGAACGATTGTCTATTTAAGCTGAGCTCCCTTCGTCCCATTGATTGCAATTTCGACATTTGTCGCTTATTTGAAGCCGACTTGACCAACATACTCTCTGCAAAAGGTCATTGATGAGCATGTAACAACTATCAACTGGGGACATGCTAACCTCATCAACCTTTTCCTCGTGCTTTCATTGGATAAAAGTTATATATTTTTCAACAAAACAAAAAACACACAAAAAAGAGTCGACATTTGCATATTATTATTATTATTATTATTATTATTATTATTATTATTATTATTATTATTATTATTATTATTATTATTATTATTATTATCATTATTATTATGCCAGCAGCTTTTTTTGCTCGTTCAAGCATTAGGTGAAGATAATACTTTTTTTGTTCTAACGTTAATGTTGCCAGTTGTGTCGTCTTTTGAAACACAGTTCGAAAAGGCTATCTTTGGCTTTGATATGCACGTCTCGTATTTCTCTGACTTTCCATTTTTATCCTTCAGGCGTACCAGTGAACAACGTTGGGTTGATTGTTGGAATGGTATTCCTTGGGCTTGCACTTCTCGGCATTATTATGGTGATCATTGCCTGTATTTGTTGTTGTCAAAAGAAAAAGATCAGCACCGGAAACGTAATAAATTCTCAGCAGACCCATTCAAACACATACCCCACTCAACAGACAGCTGGCGCTGTCGCATACAGCAACAACCAGAGTGGTGTGCAAATGCGCACAGTCTATTCAGCATCTCACACTCAGCCTCATTTTGGTCAGGTATATGGCATGGGGGCACCGCCTCCCTACTCAACGTCCTATCCAACAGGTCAGACAATGAACCAGTATCCCGCGGGTAACCAGCCGTATCAACAGCAGCAAAAAATGGAATATCCCTCCCAGCTACCACCACTAAACAACACCGGCCAACCACCACCACCCAATACGGACCCACTAAGGCCGCAGGATCCGGCGTACCCACCACCTCCACCTGCAAACTACTGACAGTACAATATGAATCAAACATTGTCAAACTCAAACATTGCTATTTGTATTTCTAGTGCAGGGGAAGAAACGTATTGTAGCCAAAAAAAAAAAAAATAATAATAATAATTCTCAAATGATAATAATAATAAAAAAATAAAATAGATTCTCATCGTATATTTTGAATACAATATACAGTCCGATGCCGTTGACAGAACTTGTAAACATAATTATATATATTGCAATTGCGGGAATAACAGTGTACATGGTTTAAGTCTGTATATACTAAATGAAGGGTGATACAACAGCTTTCCTTGGCGCACTTTGACTTTTTCAGTGCCATAAGTTGGACAAAATCGATTGCTTTCCTCAGCATGCCTTGGATAGAAAAAAAAATGTATCTTGAATCCATATTTTTTTGAGAGCAGTTCGTATAATCTCTGCAACTATAGGCATGCTGGATGCTGATGGCCCCAGTGATAGTGAATTGCGGTTTTTCTTAACTGGGGTTAGCCTAACATTAACATTCATGCTATGTGATATGATGCATCCTCTGTTTTACGCCTCTGTATCCCTGCAGTAAGTTTATGTACGTATTCGATTTCATGATGGTGTTGAAAAAAATAAATTCTGAGGTCTGGTACTGAAATAAGAGGCTGGTTTAGGAAGGATATTGATCTTCTACCAAGTACAGGCATGGTTCAAATGTGTAGCATCGCAGTGTGGAGCTAAAGCAAATCTTACTGGTTGCTGCTTGCAAATGTCTAGCCAGTAAAAAATTCTAACCTCGGAACACATGGCCGTTTGACAAAATTGGCCAGGAAGGCGTTTTAGAACAGTACACAATGTATACAATTTAGCACAACTTGTATTTTATGACACCTTACATCATTTTTTTTTTATTGCAAGCAACATAAAAGGAAACCTGTCTTGACAAATTTTCCCAAGTACAAGGTACTACAAAAGGGTCACATGAAGCAGGTGCTCTCCAAATCGAGAATTGACCCTTGACCCACTTACTCAAGAACTTTCTTCTGCCTTACAGAACAATCCACACAGGTGCATCATCAAAAACCATCCAAAAGAAAAATATACTTATCTGCCTTCCTTGGACCATTGCAACTATTTCCCCCAAAGGGTTGGTACAATATACTGGAATTAATTTGTAAATGGTGTTTAAGCCCTCTACAGTACATATAACTGCTCTTGCGTAACATAAGTATCATTTACAGTACTGGGAATGGTCAAAGGGCCCCTTTCATGTGGTCACTGGTTAGGTTCAGCAGGCTATTTCCAAATAAGGTAAATTTTCATAAAAAGGTGCTGTTGGAGTGGTTTCTCAAAACAAGTTCCTCAATTGCAAAAATGAACAAAATCAAATGAGCAAATGCCATTACACTTTGGCTAAAAACTACTGAATAAGTTGAAATGAGTGAATATATATAAACTGAATGGCAAGCCCCTGCCAAGCAATCATTTCATGTAAGTTAAAAGGGTTTCACATCTTTTCTTACACTGATTGAAACATTTAATCACAACTTTGTATACAAAAAATGGGGGTATAACAATGCACACACACACACAACGCGTGTACCCTGGTTTTTGACAGGATACAGTCCCAAGTCTTGTATACAGCGCAGTTATGTTCAGTGACAGAGGCACATATTCGGTCCTCTCTGCCCGAAATCAGAATTTTTTGCTGAAGGTATGCCACTGTGAAAGTCCTGTCCATTTTGGGAAACGGAAATTATACAGCAGATCCCCCAACATGAATTTGAACTATACAGACACTTAACTTGCAACCTTTCCAAGATCTATGTTTCTTAGTGAAAATGTCTAGCACCAGTTTACATACTTCCTTTCACAATTTCTGTACCTGTCATCGAAGGTCAAAAACAGCTAATCAGTTTGTATGTCCTCTTAAAAAAAAAAATCCAATATTTGTTGCTGCAGAAATATGTCAATCATCAATTTTTGTTCAACTAAACCATTAGAAATAATACAATATAAAGAGCCCTCAGCATTAAATGGGGAACCACTAACATTTAACACATTTTCAAAACCATATATACATGCATCCCAACTTCAGATTGGCTGATAACATAATGCAACCTCTAAATTGACATGCAAATAAAATTCTACAAGTTTGATGTCATTGGTTCTGATGCCATTCAGTATGTCTCTACAAGCTTGGATACAAGACAGATTTTTATAACACAAACTTTATTTCAGCCTTTTAATTATATTTTAAAATAAGTGGACTTTCCAGCTGTGTGTCAATGGGAGTGCTGGTGATACCTTCAACAGTCCAGAACATCCATCCCAAACACTTATAATCACTTGTGATCTCACACACCTTAAACAACAATGCAGCTGATTGCATTTCTTTGTTCTACTAAGCATGAAGTCACATGCAATGCAAGCTGGAAATAGAAAAGAACAATTCTGAAAGTTTTCCTGGCACACATAAAGTGGTGAAACACACTGAACTGTGAATATTACATCTTTCGAGCGAAACCACATCCAACTGTTCAAAATAGTGCAGAACTGACAATGAAGAGAAAGAAAGAACATACCGATGTTGATGTTCTACGTTGTTGCATGTTACAATAGCATTCCCAATGAAACACTGCAGCAAAGTTCAATATTTCTATAATGTAATTAATAGGCTAAAATTCAATCTCTTTGTGATGAAATCTGTTTTCGTGTGTCAGAGTTCATAGGCAAGATCCTAACTAGACACATATTTTTGTTGTGACCAAGCTTGGAAACATTCAATTTAAAATTCATCAAAATGGAAAAGTAACTGGATCACCACAGTTTGAATGCAGTTGATACACATTAACTTAAGAGTACAGTAGCAGCTACTTTAAAATAAATCTTACTAATGGTTCACAATTTCAACAATTGATAACAATTCAAACCAGAGTCACGCCTAGGGGGCATGAATGTCTCGCCCGCATGATTCAAGCCATTTTTGAAATTTTCCTACAATGCTATTCAAGCATGAAGTAACTAATGAAGTGTAACAGTGATGGTACAAACCTGCAGTGACCATCACTATCAATCATGTACCAAAGTATTACAGCCCTACCCAGTGTAGTTAGTGAAATACTGTCACTCTGAAGATTTTGTAGATGGACGGAGGTACAGATGGACGGACGTAACCAATGAAGTATGACAGTGATGGAATAAATCTGTAGTGACTGTCGCTATCAATCATTTACCCAAGTATGAAAGCCCTACCCAGTGTAGTTAGTGAAATAATGCAACTCTGAAGTTTTTCTACAATGGTCACTCAAGCATGTTGTAACCAATGTGGTATGACAGTGTTGGCACGAATCTGTAGTGACCATTCCTATAAATCACTTAGCAAAGTATGAAAGCCGTACACAGTGTAGGTATTGAATAAGTGCCACTCTGAGGTTTTTTGTTGACGGACAGACTGACGGACTGACGGACGGAAAGTGCGTGCTTAGTCTTGCCAACAGCTCATGCTGACGAGACAAAAATGACAGTAGAATATTGTTATTAACATCTATGTGAATCATAATTACTAATTCCTAAATTAAATCGGTCCCCATAGGTGTCCAATCATGAATATTGAAAACTATGCATTCTGGTTGGTATTTGTTCTACTTTGGCGCTCATTCTGTTCCCGAATAGTACCTTCTTCCATCATGATCACGAGAACCAGTCAGCCTTTTCCCACTGCCTTTGAAACGTCATGCTTGTTGTTTTTTGCTGTCTGGGTATTGCGCTTGACTGCACCTGGAATGACAATTTGAAGTTTGCAAGTTTGTTGTTAGGTCACACAAAATAAGGTTTAAGGTAGTAGGTACTTATATTTGTGAAACAGAAGCAGAAAAGCAGGTGGTACTTTTTTTAACAATTAAAGGAATACGTAGTAATGCATAATGTTTGGTTTGCACAAAACATGTTTTTCATTAGAATTATTATTTTGGGTTCATTTTAGTGTTTATGATGGAATTATAAAATTACAATCCTCAATATAGCTGGCCAATTAAAATCTATAAGTTAAAAATTAAAATTCTTGTGAATCCTATGAAACATTTTTCAAATAAACCACGTATAGTATGTTATGCATATTGGTGCATCAACAGAATGTATCTCCTTTATTCACTTCAACTTTAAAGGCGACATTTTTTTATGTAATGTTTTTATGACATGTCGCGTGTGATTTCACAGAATCAGTATCTCAATTTCAACAACTCACCATAAGCAGTTTCAGAGAGCCTTGACTCGCCAAAAGCCTTCTTCTTTCTGCCAATGAAGTTGAACCCCAAGGCCACATCATTGGTCATAATATATGTCATGACCCTTTTCACCATCTCATTCAGGCTCCTGCCCCCATGTCACCTAAAACTAGTGTCTGACAAAAAAAGACAAAAAAAAAAAAAATAAATAAATAAATCAGGGCTTGACATTAAGGCAAACCCTATTTTCCGGGACAAGTAAATTTCCTGGCAGGACAAGTAAACATTTTGAGTGGAATAGGAATTTAACCCATTACTTGTCCGAAATAAGGACAAAAAGTGCAGTGGGACAAGTAGCAAAAATCCTGAATGTCAAGCCCTGTAAATAAATAAATAAATAAATAAATAAATAAATAAATAAATAAATAAATAAATAAATAAAAACGTGTAAATCTTAAATTATTTGTTCATTTATTTTCACATGCAACATATTAAAACTAGTATGTAAATTTTCATGAAAGTTAGTCTTGGGATATAAGCTTTTTCAGAAAGAGTTGACTCTAAACTCACAGTAATGCGAGTCAAAAACAAACAAGAGGTCTCTTTTGCAGTTTTTGTAGAGTGTAAGTACTTGGAAATGGAAAAAAAAACTTAATAGGGGACAAGTGGTGTCTTGTTTCGCACAGAAAATATGTATCATTGTTCAAACCATCCAATGACATCTGTATAGAACAATCATTTTATTTTCGTATGTGTACCCAGCTTGTAAAATTGTTTAAATAGCAGCAGCTTGAAACCTGGAGATTAGACATGTGCAGCAGCATAGGATGAGCAATAAGCCACATGATATATTGCAAGTGCCATATAAGAATACAATAAGCAGGAGTAAACATTTTCAGGGCACTATTATTTAAGCATCAGATTCTCACACTCAAGCAGACAGCTGCTAAAGAAGTTGAAACATAAAAAACAATACATGAAAATACAGTCCACGTGACTAAAGTAGATTTTCAGGAATAAACTAGTTACAGTTCTCAATTTTTACTCAGGTTCATCATCATTAAACACATCACATCTGAACTGCTTGGATAAGTTTACACACATGCACCTTTACATACAATGTTTTGCTAAGGTTCTGATTATTGGTTGATGCAACCTAAACAGATAACTAAATAACAATGCCCTATAGCCATCACCTCTGACCTATACACAGAACACGAGGCACAAAGAATGTAACAAAGTTTAGTCATGTGGTGTGCACACAAGCCACTGAAGCCAGCATTGAAAACAGAACAAGTAAAGCCTGTTTACCATGTGGATACTAGAGTCTAGCTAGTTATATTCCTTTCCACCCACGAAATATATATATGCATGCTTACCTGCCTTTGCTGCCTGTTATTCAAGGATATAATGCCAATATTTACTCTCATGAAAATCTATCCTCCAAGGCAATCACAAAAAGTAACAGAACTGTTTTTCATTGGCCAAATGATGTGTATTTGTCCATGTACACACTATATACATGGCTTGGTTTGAACTTCAATTCAACACCTCTTTGTTTGCCATTCCACCCACTTTGTGATACAATCTACAGCAAGCTTCACGTGTTAAAATGAAATGCCCTGGACTATTACGGCCACAAGTGAGACTTGTAACAATATTTTAACAACTCTTGGGACAATTACTATAATTAAGGAGTCTATATGGAAGGAGTATGCACTTGTGTTTGTGTCAGTGAGAAAGGTTAATACTATTGCATGTAGTTTGTAAACAAACCAATCAAAGAATGAAGCTGAAATGACTGATGGCATGACATGTATGATATCATTTTCAGTAAAAGATACGTCTTTTAAAGAATAATAGAATAAACATGACAGCCAAAAACCACTGAAAACCATATATGTTGTGTGTGTGTATGTGTGTGTGTGTGCGTGTGTGTGTGTGGGGAGGGGGTAGGGGGTTACATCACCAAAAGTAAGGAAAATCCACAAGAGACTGGTGTCAAGAGTACCTTTACTAAGTCAGTCTCTATGTGATCACTGTTTTCTTTTAAAGTTTTTTACTTGCAGAATCTTACTGTTGTAAACTGGGTTTGACTCTGTGGAAAGGTGTTTTATTTATTACTTCCCAAAAAATCATGCTTTCTATTAATAAATAAATTTGCATGTGGATTTTCCCCCCTTCAATTTTAGCATGAAGGCCATTTTAAACAAAAATATTTATTGCAGTGGGCTAATATCTTCCATTTTATTAAAATGTTTCACAGGCCAGATGGGAAGT
Organism: Hermodice carunculata; assembly: GCA_964020975.1. NCBI lineage: Eukaryota > Metazoa > Annelida > Polychaeta > Eunicida > Amphinomidae > Hermodice > Hermodice carunculata. Next base: position 43,282,937 of record OZ026628.1, on the reverse strand, counting down.
TTCCTTCCATAAAAACAAGCATGATTTGATATGGACTTGGCATACCACAATTGCAGAAAGATACCAAATTATTAATTATTGGTTTGGGGTAATACTTCTTTTTATTAATACTAATGACAGACAAGAACAGGTCCTTTCCTAATAATATGCATGATTTCATGTGGATTTGGCATACATGTACTATAATAATACAGCAAAGTAGCAAATTATATTCATACCTAACACACAAAGAAAGATTTCTGCTCACAGGGTGCAGACTCAGTTGCTACAATACATTACACCAGTACAAGTTTATGTTACACAATCTAATAGACTAATACATGCACTGCTTCAAATTTAAATTTGCAGAAGAATCATTGATGGACAGAGAATCTTACAAACATATGGATTTTTCGTTTCCTGCCACTAATATGACATGCATGAAAATAGGATGATCATGGAATCAAATACATAAATTATAACTTACAACCCTGTTCTGGAACAGTGGTTCCTTGAGAAGCTTCTCCAATTCATCAAATTGATTTAAGGATCTTAAAGGAAACTGAACCTCTTCTGGAAGAGCCACTACTCCCACAGTTACTTCCATCTTTCTCTGGAGGCCCTGGAAAATTCTTCCATGAATTTCTTGAATGGCTTTTATTTCTTCTAGCAGTTTAAATACCATGTAAAAAGTATTCTCCCCTGGTGTGTCTCTTGTAATGTCTGAAGACATAATATCAATATTCAGTGTCATTGTTTCTTTATAAATAACTGTACAGATTAATATAGATCACCAATATGCTGTTGGTGTCAGACCTTGTCCAGGAAGTTTTTCCCCACATCCTCCACCCTCGAAAGCTGTGATACAAATACCTGCACTATCGTTCTCCATCTCACTAGGACTCTGGTCTCTGCAGGTACAATAAATTATACAAATAGGAGAATGTTTAGTTTGCTGCTCTTAATGTTCATCATTTAATTAAAACATCACTCTCCACCCAAATGGATTTCTACTTCAACAGAAAATGGTTTCTACTATATTTCCATGTTTGCAATAAAGTGTCGAAATTTATCATATATCACCTTGCTCATAAATCCCTGTAAAATAATTTCCTTTTCAGTATTTAATGAGGCCACTGATTTAAAATTAAAAAATTACCTACCACTTTGTAAACCATCACTGATGTTGGAAACTGTACCAGAAGCTCTACAGGAACTAGGTATTCTGGATGTAGAAGGGGTCAACGCTCTCCTGCAGGTTGACGATGCTGCAGATATTCTCGGGGGCGCTGGGGTAATAGACACTGGTTGGGATCTTGCTGGCGGGGTAGTGGACATAGCTGTGGATCTTGATGGCCTTGGAAATGGTGATTGTAGGCACAAAGATGGAGATCTCGATCTTTGATGGCGTGGAGATGGACATCTCGGTGGTGGGGATGGACATCTTGGTGGTGGGGATGGGGACCTAGGTGGCAGTGATGAAGATGTTGATGGAGCAGATGAAGGGCACGGAGATTTAGAAGATAACCCAGTTGATGGTGAGGTTGGTGGTTAGAGCAAAGGTGCCTCTCTTTTACCAGACAATGTTGAGGCTGATGGCTTATCTGCTGAATCAGAAGACACGTATCTTGTGGGCCTCCAGGTTTGAGAAGCAACACAATTATTATAATGTTATCTTGTAGGAAAAATAGAACATTGCTTCCTCACCTTTACATTATCCGTCTGAACATACATATAGTTGTTAACCCTTTAAAGGTTCATTATCACCTTTCCGCTTTATCACACAAAAAAAGAGCAGAATCATGACCCACCACAAAAGCACAAGCTCAACAACAATCTCAAGCAGTTTTATTCAAATTAAGGAACATCATTAACCTTATATGCAATCTCAATCATGTGGAAGGATAATTAAAATCTGGCCACTTTACAATAGTAATACATGTGCATGTACTCTGATTTTGAGATAAAAATAGACATGCAAAAGCCGATTTTTAGCTGTCAGTCCTTTAAAAATCACATCCCATTAAATGTGTTGTAACACTGGTCCCCTGCACATAATTATAACATATAAATATATGTTCATAATCATCATGCACACATGATTGTCTTTGCAACATGTTTCAATATATATGTACCCTTTCTTGCTCTGTGGCTCATCAGCATCTGTTGTTTGGATGTCTGATGTATATTCAACTTGCTTCTCCTTTTCCCTTGCTCTCTCATAGTTCCCTGCACAGAAAATTAACTAAAGGCTTTTAGACTGCCACTTGAAGGATTTTTACGTATCCACAGACCTGAAAAGCAGTTCACTGCTGAGGGCGAAAGCCTCAGTCATGGACGACCATGAGGGTTTGTTGATACGTGACAATTCTGAACATGGCAGGCATAAATCCTCTTCTATCATAGGTGAAGCATTAAGTACCAATTACAAAACTGAAAAATCATTCAAATGTGTATATTCAAAAGATTTTTCCTAGTATCAGATGAAAATGAACTCGCCTGCGATCCGCCCATTGTTAGACTTTTGCATAAAGATAATAACATTATGCCACTTTACTGCCACACGTGGTATCATTCATACTCCTACCACAAGACAAGTAATTCCTTAAATCGTGTTTGGTCAGAGGAGAAAATGAAATCTGGATATTTTCAATGGTTTACAGGGCTTGAAATAGGGTTTATGAATTATAGTCTCTAAGTTCAAGCTGGGGAAGAGAAAACATGGTACAGTTGTACTTGGTTTCATGGCAGACTGCCATTTCCCTATCTGAGTAATGTTTATCTGAGATGAAATATTTTGTGAGAGGTTGTGGTTTCTGGATACAATTATGAAGTGACATGATGCAAGCAATGATCATTGCTTATTCATGTGTTTATATGGAGTATTATTATAGTGCAAAATAAGTGCAAACTTTATGTATACAAGTTTTTTTGACAAATATCTAAGGTAATCAATACACAAAATAAATCCATTTATCTGCTTTCCCAAGCACCCTCACAGCATACTGCTTCCATGTTGTGTCAGGACTTGACAGCTGTTTCACCAGTTTTACCAGCTTCCCTGATCCACAAGCTGGCCAGCAGCACCTGTCCTCTTCTCCAGAGGTAAACCACTTCAAGGGTATTGCTGCAACTGCCTTGGTGGAGATGAACTCCACTACAGCATATGGGTATGAGGTGCTACACGTTACAAGATTTGCCAATAACGTCACATAACTTTATGGCAAATGAAACACAAATGTCAATAACTTATTACTTAAGATGGACTGCAACTGGCACTGCTTGTATATTAGTTATTCTCTATGTACAAGGGGTTAAGCAACAAACATTTGTTTGAATGAAGGGGAGCATGCATTTACTAGACAACTGGGCTACTGGCACTAGTACCTTCAATTCTGGTGACAACTCTGACACAAGATGAACTCCAAGTGTTTCAGATGGAAGAAAATCTTGATAGAAAGATTCATATCAAGATTTGCCGATAACTTCCCATAACTTTATGGCAAATGAAACATAAATGTCAATAAAGTATTACGTAAGATGCACTGCAACTGACACTGCTTGTATATTAGTTATTCTCTATGTACAAGGGGTAAAGCAACAAACATTTGTTTGAATGGAAGGAGCACGCATTTACTAGACAACTGGGCTACTGGCACTACCTTCAATTCTGTTGACAACTCTGACACAAGATGAACTCCTAGTGTTTCAGATGGAAGAGGATCTTGATAGACATATTCATATCGAATAAACTTCTGAAAAACCACATGGGTCTCTGAAGATTTCAGAATGTTACGTACAAGAACAACTTTCCCATTAACCTCAAAACAATTATCCCCAGTAGCACATGAAATGAAAATACTACTGTGGCGATACTGCTTGAATTGATGACAGGTCTCGTATCCCCTAGGCAATGGGCCAGACATGTGAGGTTTTCTATGTGGGTCTGAGGTCAAACTATTTAACGCTTTTCTGTTATTTATGCAACTCTGAATCTCAGAAATGTGCCGCACAATTTGTGCGACTGGATTTTGAGGTCTGCAAACCATTCTCTTCACTTGTCCTAAATAATTTTCAAATGGGAAACATAATATATTGTTTAGATATCTATACTTTCTGACATCCTGTGGAAGATGAATCAAAGAGTGCACATTGTATACTTACATATCTTCTCCATAAATACAAGCAAAGTTCTTGACAAACACAACCAACAACACCTCAACATAGTCACAGAATTGTATGCATAGTGTTGGGGAAAGCAGGAGACTCATAGAAACAGAGAGATACATAAGATTATCATACACTTTTTGAGGCAGCTGTCTAAACAATACAATAGGTCCTGTATACTGAAGAAACTGGCGAAATTCAGTTGCCTTCCACTGTTTAACCTCAAGCAATGATCTTTGCTTCCTTGAAAATGCTCTGGGTATGTGATTTCCCACAGCTAACAACCGATCTGAAATGACACTCAAAACATTGGCAGAAAGTCTACATTTGAAGAGTCCCTTCATCCACAGGAAGATAATTCTACGCACAACACCAAGACACACCAAGTGCATGTAGTCAAGCGGAAATTGACTGACTAGTCCCACACCCAAACCTCGAAGTGGGGATACTCCAGTGTGATGTACATCATCGGTCATTTCATCAAACTGCGTGTCGGTCCTTTCCGGTGCATCACACTCAGGAAATGTCATTTTTCCATCCCATACACCATGCTGTATGCAGCGTTCACAGGCACCATAACCAGAATGTCCCTTGGTACACTAAATAAATGACCGTGCTGGTGCATCACAAATAAAGGCGCCCAGCCATATATTTTTTTCCATCGTTATCCAAGCCTTGGATCTGCAGTTGCCTAATTTCATCAACAAAAGTGCTCAAATATTCATGAACAGGTTCTGGCTTCGAAGTTCCTGAATACAATCCAATAATGAATGGTTTGGAACATGATTCTTTTATTATGCCAAGGATCGGCCATAAACATTCTCTTGAGCTGCTAAAAAGTGGTAGTCCATCAATGTTGATGTTCAGCGTTAGCGTATCTGTATTTTCCAGGTGGGAAGTACTAGCGATCAATTCACTTTTTAATTGAACATTCAATTCCAAAGTGATAATATTGTCCACCAGCAATGTCAACAATGTCTGCATGGTTTGGTGTGGCCTATAAAGTCCTTGCATCTTTTGGGACATCCAGATTTGACAGTCTTAGTATGCACAATAATTCATACAATGCAACATGTGAGATCTCAAATCTAGTTGCCCATTCTGCTAAATGTTTCCTGGTATTGTACACACTTTCATGTGTATCAGAATCATCATTACATGAACTGCCTTCAGCATCACTATATTCAGCAGCCTGGTCTATATTGGAACTTAACAGTTCTTCAAAATTTCCCACCGCATAATCACATTTCTGTGTATTCATTTCACTATTGCACTCCTCACTGTCCAGGTTACTATAAATAATTTCACTACACAAAGCTTCAGCATTTTCATTAACAGCATCATCATTTTGAACATACTGATCAGCAAGTATACTGGCTCCAGTATTGCTATCAGCTTGTTCACCCCTTTGGTAATGAACACTCATCCCGTAAACTCCTGAGATGGTCTTCTACTCTTTTCTTTATCTTTCTACGTTTAGTTCTTTCTGAATTACCTACATAAGCCATTTGACCTGCTATCAAATATTAAAGATCTATAACTATGTTAATCTAAAGTAACAGAAACTAGCAAAGTCTAATAGTTGGTGCCTTTAACATATTTGAAAAGACCCAGTCCGATCAAATTCATCATCATGTCCCAAGTGTTAGGAGAGTTTTACAATGTTAAAACACAATGGAAGATCGCTAGATCTATGCCCCCCCCCCCCTCCATCTTGGAACTCGTGCAAGACCTTATGCAGACAATAAGCAAGTGCAATATGAAAGAACTATGTAAAAAACTTTTGGAGTTATCGCGGGAAAACCAAATTAACTAAAATGGCCATGTGACCTTGGTAATTCGGTCACGGTCACTCAACTTTGAACCTATCAGAGACCTTATGGACTACAAAAGCAAGTGCAATATGTAAGGCCTATGTCAAAAACGTTTTGAGTTATCATGTGAAAACCAAATTCACTAAAATGGCTCTGTGATCTTAGAAATTGGGCCAAGGTCATTCATCCTCAAATTCGTGTGAGACCTTATGCATGAAAATAAGCAATTGCAATATGAAAGAACTATGTCATAATTTTTTCGAGTTATTCTGTGAAAACCAAATTCGCTTAAATGGCTCTGTGACCTTAGGCATTGGGTCAAGGACACTTATCTTTAAACCTGCACCAGACCTTATGCAGGACTTTTGGCAACAGTATTTTCCAAGACATAAATAGCATGGCACAACCCCACCCTGCCCCTTTTCCAGATTTTAGCCAAGGTGAGACGTGAAAGTCGGTTAGCTACCCTGCCCTTATTGCCTAGCGCCCTGATCATTTTCAGTGTCTGTGGGAAACACTAAGCCAGTGCAATGTGAAAGCCCTATGCTCAAAAGTGCCAGTTATTGCGTGAGGAAACGCCTACTTACACCAACGGACGCACGCATGGACAAAGTATATGCTATATGCCCCCTCGCGGGGGGCATAATAACATTCACATCTCACAGTGCACAGCATCAGTATCACCATCATGAGTGGTAGCTGAACGAAGCTAATTACTACAGAAACACACCAACACAAGCAGCAGATTAGAAAT
>OZ026628.1:43201622-43264122 GCA_964020975.1 Hermodice carunculata | reverse complement strand
TAGGCCTGAGAGTACCGAAATAAAACTTACTTACTTACTAACTTGCTTACTTACTTACTTACTCCGGGACTTATGTGTATACAGTTAAGCTGATGTACATGTTTATGGACACAATCAAGAAAAACTGAAACACAGGAGCACAAACTATAAAAAAAAGCAAACACAAGACAAAAAAAAAAAAAAAAAAACAAAAAAAAAAAAAACAAAAAAAAAAAAAAAAACATAAATGTTTAAATGACCATTCACCCTACTTGCAATTTACAGTGTACACACATAATTAGCGTGATTATAGAAACATATGTCTGGGTGTATTTGTGTAGTATCAATTAATATACCGGTGGAACACTTTTATATTTCAGTTGCCACAAATGTTATTGAAATAAAACGCGAAAACCACATGGCAATGTAAAAATTGATATCACAGCACTTTCAGGTCGTTTCAAGACATTTGTCTAAAAACATGCAAGATTAATATTCGATACCACGAATTATATCAGCATGCAGACCTGCTAATAAACATATATGTTGTGCTTGTTTCCCCAGATGGTAAACAGTTACCTGCATTTGCCAAATTATGGGTAATGCACGAAAACGAAAATTACATTACAGAAATGGTTGGAAATATTCAGAATCCTTGCTTCTATCTCGGAAGCGATCTTGAAGGAAAAAATCGAAACTGGTACATAAGTGCATTTTGGCTAACACATTCGGTTATTACTTAAGTGACTGGGTAATATTAAATATGCCAGTGTTAATATCCAGACAATAATGTTGTAGAGTTTCCGTGGCACGGCTTTGGCTTTTATATTAAACTGGTGAGGCCAAAATAGACCTGGATTACTAGAACCGCTAGAGCCCACACCCTTGTACAGGGGCATCACCCATGTGGGGACCCAAGAGGCACCGCCCCAGGAAGCCCCAGTGTTCTAAAGGTTTTAGGGTTCTATATAATGCCCCCTGGGCATCACCCACCAAACAAAATAGGTGTTTGCAAAAACATTTCTTTTAGTTGTTTTATTTGCAAAGAATTAGAATTGAATGAGGATGAGATTGCAAACCTTCGTCTCCGAAATGCATTTCAGCAGAAACCCTTAAGATCATTGCCGAAAACATATGCAACCAATCGTGCCTGTAAAGCATAATCTAATTCTTTAAGTTATCGAAACTTCTGTAAGGGGAGCATGAGGTAATTCCAGCAGAAAAAACAACAAAGCCAACATATATATATATATATATATAAAAAGAAAAAAAGTAACTTGGATGCGTTCGTTCAGATCAATGGAAAGCCATTTTACACACACATTTTCAATGATTTGCTTCATAGATGAATCGGGTATACTTTTCAGATCTCTGATCTTCAGAAATGTATTTGGATATTCATATATAAGTACCTAAAGTACTGTAGTTACCTTACAAGTTCATGGTTAATATAGATAAGCAATGCACCCCCTGCATTAATCATACAATATCTGCAAATTCCTGGGAGCGGGGGGGGGGGGGTGTCAGCGGATCAGAAAAAAACGGGCTTACTACCACACTGGGCATACGTCGCAGCTCGAAGCAACAAGATTCAAGATTTCAAGATTCAGACAGTTTATTAGGCATATGGTTACAGTTTGTACAAGTTATTATTGACAAAACGTAAAATACAGTTCAGCAGTCAGTACATAACAGATAGTGATAAAATTATGTCAGGATGACTCCAATTAAGGATTTATGCAATCCGCTATCATTGGGGCCACCTAATATAATTCAAACTGAAAGTACACCACATCAAATAATGTCAAAACTCAAAGTACAAATTAGTGAGTAATACCTTTTGTAACTTAAACACGGTCAAAAATCTAATTAATCAGTTATTGCATACGTAACAATTTCGAATGACACAAATTTCAGAGTACTGATTACAGGAGTACGAATTTACGTATTTATAGTGAATAAAAGTGGTCCAAGAATTGAGGCTTGAGGTACGCCGGTATGAATGAGTAATGTTTTGGAACAGATTTCATCAAACTGAACATATTGCGATCTGTCACTTAAATAGCTTTTACACCATTGTAATGCCGTACCATTGACCCCGTAGTAATTCAATTTGTGGAAAAGAATGTTGTGATCTAGCGTGTCAAACACTTTTGATAAATCGAGGAAAACGCTCACAGGTGTTTCACCAGAGTCAAGTAAATTAAAAATTCTGTCTATAAATTCCAGAGCAGCAGTCTCAGTGGAATGTAGTTTTTTAAAACCATGCTGACTTCTGTAAAACAGATGGTGAGGAGTGAAATATGAATAAAGCTGCTGATAGACAGCCTTTTTATCATTTTAGAGAACACGGGAATGAGAGATATTGGTCTATAATTGTTAAGTAGGGATTTGTCGTCTTTATAAAAGACAGGCAGGACTTTAGCGATCTTAAGTTTACCTGGGCAAATTCCAGTGTTGAGTGACTGATTCACGATTAAAGCAAAGGAATTGGAGATAATACCATTTATGCTCTTTAGTAATTTCATGGAGGGATTTTCGTGCCCAGTGCTTGACTTGGGTTTAAAGTTATAAATAATCGTTGAGATATCTTCGGCAGATACATTAGAAAAGAAAAATTTGCAACGAACTGTTGAGTGAGATAGGTAGAGAAATGTGGTAGGCTTACAGAGTTGATTTTGGCAGCTATTGTGGGACCAATATTTGTGAAGAAAGTATTGAAACGCTCAGCGATTTCAACTTTACCAGTAATTTTTGTGTTATCAACTTTAAAGAGGAGGGGGAAATATCCTTTGTTTTCCTTTAAATTAAAAATCGATCGGATTACATCCCAAGTTTTCTTTTTGTCGCATTTAAAGCGGGTAAACTGACCATGGTAGAAATTTTGCTTCAGTTTTCGAGGTTTTTATCAAGAATTTTGTCATATGCTTTGAGATTCAATTTAAGATTGATATGTTCTACGGTATCTTGATTACTGCATTTTAGTTGCTTATACAGGATATCCCGATATTTAATTGATCTAAGTACACCGTTAGTCATCCATGGTGAACGTTTGTGCTTATGTTTGTTAAATTTGACAGTTTTAGTTGGCAGATGTTTCGTTTTAGCGCTACATATGATATTTTCTAATATATCGCAATTTAAATTTGGGTTTTAATTGAGGGCAAGGTTAAGTTTTCCAATGATATCGGTGTTGCTTAGTTCCTGTATGAAATTTTGCACTGATAGTTCGCCTTTGGTCTGAATACTGATGAATTTTGGCGGACCATGACGATACAATTTTTGGTCTAAGCATGTGAAATATGGAAGATGGTCGGATAGGTACGTAAAAACTATGCCAGATATACACGTCTTTTTACAGTGGGAGAGATTACAAAAGATTTTATCTATAAAAGTTTCTCTCCGCTCCGAAAATCTTGTAGGTAAAGCAACTGAAAAGTGCAACTTCAACTGTGATATAATTTGCAAATAAATTATGTTTCTCTGACGATTATACTGATCGATATTACTGGCGTAAGCAGCCAGCTTTGCACTGGCTGTATACAAAACTTTAGTGGAGGAAAAGTTTATTTGCTTTCCATGTTTTTAAATTACAAATAATTTCCGTTTCACTCCTCATATGAATGCTACCTATTGCAGAGACGTGGTCAGTTTGTAGAGGTTACCGCGATGTACTTGCTGTTAAAAGAGAGCATCTTAAAGCAAAGGTTTGCGTTAAGAAAAACATCTTTTCCTCTACTAATGTTGTTTTATGTCCAGGGGCATTGATCAGCATAATTTGGTACCATGATTAACATGACAGGTTTGAAGAGGGAATGAGTGAACGAAATTTCCTGTCTTCTCTAAATATATTAAAAAAAAAAACTGCGAGTTTCATATTGATTTAAGTATCGGCTAACCTATTTTTTCTTCTTCCATCGGCGCGAAGGCAGAATCGGCCCACGCGGTCGGTCATTTACAGTGGGAATCATTATTTCTGCGGAACGATGGAACTGCGGCTGTTGCTATTCCTCATGGCCGTTCCATCCAAAACTGGTCTTTCATGTTGGTCGAACAATTGAATGGACAGGGGCCATCAAAACGATTTGGCCCATGAACATTTTTCTACCGTCATTGTATAGCATTGAAGTGCACCTCCGAATATATTTATTCTACCTATAAATCAAGTTTTATTTCTGTGTTGGGTTTAAGTAACTGAATGCATAGCTTTGTGAAAGTGGATAGATTTTGCCACCATGAAACATTTTGGAAATGCTTCGTAGGCACCATAATATGAAATGTCATTGACATATTCAGTATGTTTGATATGCATTCGCAAATGTATTTGAAATACATTTTGGTGAGTTGCCTGAAGCATGTTTATTGTCCAAGCGTTTCCAATGTAATTGTAAGAAAGAGTTTGAAAGGCATGTGCAATGTGTTTGCTTCGAGTGTAAGCTTTCTCGTCTGTCTGAAGGTCGTGCCGAAAACATTGGTGCTTAAGGTGTTTGGGGTTCGTTAACTTGAACATGAGCAGGAATATATATATATATTTGTGTGTGTGTGTGTGTGTGTGTGTGTGTGTGTACCGGTAAATATAAATGTAATGTGATGTGTTGTTTTTCGGCCAAGCGGGGCACATTCCATGCATTAACTTCACTGTGGTGTGGAGCTGCTCTCCTGGAAAAAATCTTTGAACATAAGACTGAAGGCGTGATGGATATCTGGCCCCCAAACTCACATAAGCAAACTAGTGTGTAAAAGGTTAGTACATACAGTTATACTAGCCAATTATATTTTTTTTTCAAAAAAAAAAAAATACATAAATAACCCTCCCCCAACAGAAAAAAAATCTGTGTCAAGTGTTAATATTTTTCACAGTATTCCTCTTAACTGGTGTGTAGAAATCCATTATATGATCATAAACATGGCCACTTGGTTGGGCTAAACCGTCATGTCTCGAAAACAACATGCGCTATAAAAAAACAAAAGGCAAATTCAGTGTGTAGTGACAGTCTTTTATTTAAGTATTCTCTCTTAGCACGTAAAGTAAGAACTCCAATTGTGGATCGCTTCCAGTTTAGTATATTTGTTTACGTTCCGAGACCTACAGATTTAAGTGGATGTATCCACCGTAAAATCAAATTTTAGCTTCAAAATTGAAATTGGCTGATAGATAATGGCAGTTTTGGAAAGGATTCGGCCTTTTGAAGGCATATATTGCTTGTTTTCTTTATTGTGACCGGGTCATTCTAGCTGAAGCAATGCATTTCACGAGTTAATGAATCAGTAACATTTGAGCTACGTTTTTGCCCTCCTTCTGGTTAATTTATGTAATGTCAACACAAAAAGCAATCAGCATTTGTTAACAGGGTAAATACGCAACATCATATCAACTTTTTGTCCCATAAAATTGTTTGAGAATAGGATTACAGGCCTCTTTTCCAATACACGATACGTCGTATGCACCCATGCAAAGCACTACGGCACTCGTGTCATCGACAGATCGAACACAATATGGTCTCTTATAGGTAATAAGTGGGATTTTTTGTGCCATATATTCCACACGATACACGATAAATATAAATATTCCTTGTCATGAAGGTTGGATGTTCTACATTAACGATACAATGCAAAACATAAGGTAGTTGTACTTCCTCTTGTCGTGTGTGCCACTAAAATGCATGTTGCGATCACAACCAGTGGTCAGCGATTAACCTACAGTTCAAGTCATGGGTCAAAAGTGACATCATGGCGCATGCGTGAGAAAAAAGTGTATTCGCTTTAATTTCTCTTGTTTTATTCTTCTTTTATCGCTCCTATAACTGACATAGGCAACATCCGGTTAACTATTTCCTTTGGATTGAATTCCCAAATTAAAGTGCATTGTAGCATTACATTTCTTTGAGAAATGACTAATGTATTGTTGCATTGGATTTTGTGATACATGGCTGAAATAGATTGTTTTAAGATTTTGTTTTGTTGAAAGTGTGGGCGAAGTTAAAAAAGAGTAAAGTTTCGGAAATAGATTTAAAATTGTACAATGACAGGACATATGGCGTTACCTGATGACAGACTTAGATGGCTGGCCCTCCCAGAGTCTGACATAAATGTACCAATATTTGAACTTAGCGCTGTAATTGCATTGGTGCATACACATATTCGTTCAAAATGTAACAATGCTTTGCAGACCAGCGTTACAGAGCAAAACCATATCATATCTGAATTAGAAGTGCTTGATAAAGCAGAATCAGGGAAACAGAAATTCCCTGCGCGATTGTTATAGCTTGATTGAGATTGGATCAAGTATGGCGTTGTGGGCAACACAGACACTAAAGAAACTACGTGTAACGATATTTAGCGGAGTTTTGGTACTGCTTCTCCCTTTGTTTCCCTAAAATTTAGCTTGTCCAAACGTAGATAGTACTTAACTGTTGGGGCACAGTATCATGTCCTCCATATTCAATTCTAAATAGAGGTAATGTCAAAAGCCATTCATCAAAACTAATGGTGCAAGTTTTGAATTTATAAGTTCGCCTTCGCGACGTATATTTGCCGATTCTATGATTATTTACGGTAGGGAGCGACGGCGAAAGTTACAGACAAGTAGTACACCAAGGACAGGGGCAAGCTCCGTATTTCAAACACGCTCGAGAATATCAGATACAGCCCTTGTATATTGACAATTTGTTCTGTTGACAGGCAGCTGGCACGATACATGCATACTGGTGAAAAAGCCTACGATGTCACATTTATTTGTGAGTATAAAAATGCTTATTCCAAACATATGTATCTTCTTTATATTCCAAGCTTGTGTATATTTGAAGATTATAGACTTTTTCAGCCGAGTACACTACACTACTTCAATCCACGTTGCTAGTTTGGCAAGAGGATAATATTGTTTGTTTTGTGGTATATTGATTTGTCTTATTGTATACCGATAAACATTTCCATAATGCAAGAAAAGAGACTGGTAAATTTGGAAAGGACATAACGGTATGTGAACAAAGGCTTTGGTCGTTTTTGCATGATCCCTTCTTTTTTCATGAATGTCTTGTGAATATGACTGTGGCCAGACCTTTGTAATCGGGTCTCCTGCTAGAATATTGTATCGTTATTGGTGTGGTGTCATACTTATGCCGCCCTCACAGAAATTATAAAATTATTATCTTCATAGCTACACATTCACGATTTGTACACTGGGGGAAGTAAGAGGGCAGTTCTTGATTTTTATATCACAGTATTTATATTTGTTCATTACCTGTTCATAAATAAAGAAACCACGTTATATGTTTTCCCAGTGAAGATGGAAGTGACTATTTTCATTCAACACACTACAAGGGGAACAGTTCTCTTCGAAGCATACCAAAAGTATATATCATTGTAATGGCTAAAATGATACGTTTTATCATGTGCTAAAAAAAAAAAAAAAAAACTACCAGTCACGTGACTGGTTACCATGGCAACCAGTATAGTCACCCACAAAAGACAATAAAAAAATTAAATAAAGCAAAAATAAAAAAGTTGCTGAATTAGAGAACAAAGTATCCTCTCATTTTATGTGAAACACCTTTTTTCTGAAAATATGCATGATACTTGGATAACTGGAGATATAAACATAGATCACATTACCTGATTCCATAGCAGCTGTCTAAATCTTGCTTGAAGTTGGCTGAAATAAAAAAAAAAAAACTGAAATTTTAAATCTTCAGAACGTACAAGAGACAGTTACGTTGCAAAGCACCTTGAGTCATAATTATTCATGTGTTATGATATTAACAAAACTGTATCTTTATGAACAATTTATGTTTTTGCACCGTTTTAAGCTGTTGCCATGGAAACAAATCTTGATTGAAACCCAAATCTTATATGCAAGGCATTATACTGATATGTAGTTTGCAAATATGGATGACATGTACACGTACGATGAGATGCTATTAAAAACATAACTTTATGGGCTTCGCTTGACCGTAAAGTCATCCAAGCCTACTTTAAGAAAATCTGTGTCGCTGCAACGGAGTCAAACGACCTCCGGTGAACTGTCAAGCATTACTTGTCAAACAAAGCGTCAAATTTTTTCCAGGGATATCTTTTTCTTGTATGATCAAATACTCTGAAGGAACAAAATAAACTGATCTGTGGCCACAAGAAAAGCACTCAGACGTGTATTTTTCTGAGCTCTTGTGAACTCTCCAATGTGCTGTTTTGTAGGTATATTTGGCAAATGTTTGTATTTTTGGAGCAAATATTCTACATTAAAATGTCTTACTTTGGAATGATTAATAAGACCACAAGTAGGAAAATTTTAAATTTAACGGCAGATGCGGAGTTACAAATAAAACTGAATTTACCCACGATACACAAATTACAAGATATATATATTTTTTTTAATTTCCATTGATACTGCCCTTTGATTCTGAATTGCAGCCCTGAAGATGACTGTTCGAGCTAGGAAACAAGGCCAACAATTGCAATTGCAATACCAACAACAACAACCAGACCAATGTAACCCCAACCAAGGAACGTTGACAGTTCAAGAGTCCTGATTCATGTATAGCTGTGACAGCTTGTTAAGTGTAAGTGAAATATACATTTAAACAAATATTTCTGCCTTTGTGTTCTGCTGACAGCAACATAGTGTATTATTTTGCTTTCCTTTCCTGTCATTGAGGGCCTGGTTGGCACAAGATGTGCTGATTAAAGACACCTCATAAAATTTGGGGCCAAGCGGGGAAAATGAATTTGTGGTAAGCCTTTAATCAAGGAATGAAGACAGGTTATTTCATTTAGTGCACACCTTTTACCACCCTAAGTCATAAAATGCTAAAGAAACACAGTTCAAAGGAAACAGAAAGGGCATCCATCAAGTAAAGGTCAACCACTTTAGTGCATGAATTTTCAACCCAGCTGACTTCCTACAACAGCCTTTAACAAGAACATCTGGTTCTAAATCAAAGGGGGCAGATTTTGAACAATTAGTGAAGCATCCAGAACTGGGCGGTGTCTTTCCAGTATCGTCATTGTTGAAACCAGCATTAGTGAAGAAAGTAAACAAGTGCTTGTACGATTTAGAAGTTTTGAAATGGCCCAGAGAGTATTGATCTACTCCTCTGTGGAGTAAGGCAAGGGGTAAAGCGCTAATTACATATGCAGCTTTGTGTTCGGTATAGCCCAGAAAATCGTTAAGAAATCAAACACGAAATCTTGAAACCTGATGAGCTAGTCCCTGAAGCGTAGAGGTTACAGTCAAGAAGACCATAGAAAAGTCGAAACATTAGTCATGTAGAATTTGCCAGGGAGAAAACTACATTGTGTGATAGGTGGCTTACGTCTCTCGACATACAAGTGACAATGATGAGCTACATGAGTTGTTGTTGCTTGAAAATTTCAAACCGATGTAGGTCGGGTCATTAAACCATATCTCAAAGAACCTAAATATGAGAAGCTCATGGATGCAGCTGTGGCGGTGGATGAATTTTCTTGGGCTCACAAACAGCATGAAACCAGTAGCGGTCAACAACTGTCATCATCCATCTGTATGCGCAAAATCCTCCGCAGAGAGCTTTTCCATCATAAAACTTTCTAAATGAAAGTATATTATTCAGTAAACAAGCTGGTACATGGATTCTACCATTACCATGGTTCAGATAAGTGTAAAAACGGTCTCCAACAACAGTTAAACAGTTTAAGGATGCTAGTGAAGACTTAATGCTGACGGCTGTGAGGCTGTCTGACACTTTCTGACAGAGCCTACTGATCGGTGCTGCTGATCTTACCTAATGGGTTCTGCAACGTTGTACATTTTGACTTTCTAAAAACTGTCAGCCTGATCGCCCTCAAACTCACAGTGGGAATGCATCACAGTTCCTAAAATTAGGACAAGCATATATTTGGTATTAACAGGATGATTTACGCAAAATATGTGTTAGCGTACTTCAATTTTCGACGTGATTTTTATAACAATTCTTTTCTTAGTGTTAGTTTTCCTTATACTTATATCGACTTTACTTGCTTTTATTCTGATAAATATGCTGAACCATCCATGTCGTCAAGGGCTAGATGCCTGAAGTGACCATTCCAGGATATTTTAAATGCCTGGTTGTAAAAAAAAAGGTAAAATCCACAAGATTAAGAGAGTACTGAAAATCGTAAAGAATAGAACTTTTAAACATGACTTACACAATATTGAAACGCTATGCAGCATATCAATCTACTGTGAATGCAGAAGTAGGATGATTTCTCTAGAAGAAAAAAGTATCACGTGTATTTGATGTACATGCTCTTATTTTTTGAATTGGACAAAAGAAAATATGTATTCTAAGTCGCAAATTATTCCATATTTTGTGCCTGTTACTCAAGGGCTTTCGTATCGGCTAATATAAAAACTCTTGATCGATGAGAATTATAGTCAATTCGACATTTTAGCATCAGTTTGGCTCATATATAGACCATCCTCTCTTTGATTCCACGGGTTATATTTTGTGTCCTGCCTGACCTGCTGGTATTTCCCGGCCTGCCCAAAAATGTATATTATAAGTACCCGTC
Source organism: Hermodice carunculata (assembly GCA_964020975.1). Taxonomy (NCBI): domain Eukaryota; kingdom Metazoa; phylum Annelida; class Polychaeta; order Eunicida; family Amphinomidae; genus Hermodice; species Hermodice carunculata. Next base: position 43,253,619 of record OZ026628.1, on the reverse strand, counting down.
TGAAAATTTCCCTGCTGTTTTTGGCCATAACAGCCCATGAGTTTTTGTTCCATGATATAATCATACGTCTTGATGTCTTGAATGATTAATTCCAGCATTTTTTTTTCATATCAGGGGCGTTGTCATAGTCTGTTCAAATTTGAGGTGGGAAAAAGTAGGTAATTCAAATTTGTGATATCACTCATATTGGCCGAGCAGCATTGATGATACATTATCCTGGGTCAACTAATAAATGAATACACACACACATACACACACACACACACACACACACACACACACACACACACACAAATATATATATGTGTATATATATATACATACATATATATATAATGTTCATTTCTGATGGAAGTGCCAGAATAGTTGATGCTTTATACGTGCTCCTTGTTTAGCAGTTTTTAAGGGCCCCCTGCTCCTAGTCTATGTGATGTATATGACCCTATCGCCCTATCATCATTAAAAGACAGCCAATGGTTATTACGAGGCCAACTTGGCAACAGCGTGCCTTAATATATTTTTGTAAAATTACTGGACTGAGAATCTGTAATAACCATTTAAACAAAGATAAAGATATCGGAATTCCACGTTTTATATAAGTAGAAGTAAAACTGTGGCCGACTATCGTCTTATGTTTCCATCGCGTTACGGTAAGGTAGCTAGTTTTCAGGTAAAATCATATATGTACCAACCAAGGGAGCTTTACCTTCTTGGCATACCGTAGTAGATGCCTTCCAAAGGCCAATTTAGGGTCAGTTTTGTTTGACATGTACGTTCATAATGCTTTTTAATACAGTTTAATGTGAAATATGAAAAAGGTTTTTGCTGATGAAGAAACATATGTCGTAATTGACGATCCCATTGAAGCAGTCGACAATCTAAGTTATGACCTAGAATCAAAATTATAATGGTCAGACAAAAAGGCTTGTTTCCATTATTCATAATGAAACTTAGTTTGTTTTCGTACTAGGCAAAACATTTACAACTGCCGACCACACAAACTTGATTATTAACAGTAGAAACACTGAAAATGCAGCATTGGATATCAGTTTTCAGCCGATTCTTACTGGTTCGAGTCATGCTTATCACATTATCTAAAGAGCTGAAGAAACTTATATTTCTTGAGTATTTACTGTATAAGTTAAGCAGCAGATCTCCTGAAGGTCTTTACTGCCCTTTTTATACACTCTGTTTCTAGTACGCTGGTGTGGTCTGTGGTGGGTGCACAAAAGCTGATAAAGACTGCTGCTATCTGATTCAGTTGCTTACAGCCATAGTGGTAGTGGGGGGGAGGGGGCGTTCACCTGCACAAGTTAACAACGAATTGATATTGAGATGATGGGATTTAGTACAGAAAAAAAAACACACAAATAGGGACGTGTTAAAAATTCCCAAAACCTAAATTGAAATACTAATGGGAGTGCCTATTTCTTACTCTGAATAACATCCATTTGCGGGAAAGCAAATACCGCCCTCCCCCACGTACTACATATATTTACTGAGCTAATTTCCTCAATACACCATATTTTTTATTGTTTCAATAAGTTTTGTTTAATTAGGACATAAGTATTTTGACAGAATGCGGGATATATTTGCATGCTATTGCGGCATCGATTGTCAAAGCTTCCGCATTTTTTATTCAGCTTCCAAAATACAAACTCACAAATATATGGATGTATTTAATTACTTTTTAAAGAAAGACATACAGCATGTTCATGTAAATTAGATTACATGCTATTTGTAAAGCAACGTGACAATGGTTTCGTGGAACAAGGGCATTGTGTATTCTTTTATTAAATGAATATGGCGTAGGGGCCGTTTTCATAGTTGATATTCTAAACCATTGCACTAAATTACTGAATGTCCCTATTAGAAATTTAGCACTAGTCCCTTTAAATATCCAATGGTAGAGATGAGCAGCACCAATTCCCCATGATGGCTGATAATTATCATCTTCAATACACGCCAGTTACCCACAGCTCTCCTAAAGTAAACAGAGACTGAGTCGTTGCATGCTGGAAGCTGGTCTATCTCAGCGTGAGTTTGTCGGAGAACAGGGTGACGCAGGTCAACAATACTTAGGTGGTTGGGCCGTTTTGGAGAAGCCATAGGATGCAAGAGAACTTTTAGATGAGGGGAATGGCAATTACCTGGGGCAGTGCGCGAAGAGACACAGATTCCTTTCGTTGAAAAGGTTTAGCCAGCAGTTGCTCCAGGCCTGCAACATTCCAGCATTATGACAAACAATCGAAAGGAGGCTGGTATCGGACCAATTAAAGTAAAAGCACCCAGCTATGTGCATCCCTCTCTGTGTTGCATGTAAGGCTGCACAGAGAAAGTAGTGTCAGGAACATGCTGGCATGACCAGGAGTTGTCGGAGGAGTGGATGTGGTTGGATGAGCCTCTGTTTGCCTTTGGTGCCATAATGGATGAATACCTGTTAGACTTATGCCCTCATAGAGTTGTGTTGTAAGATGCCTGGAAGAACATATTTGTTATGGTAAAGGCAACGCCACACGTCATGTTGTAGAAATAAGGGCAATCACAGTGATAAAAAGAACATAACTCACTAGGGTAAATTGGACTCCTACAGGCCAGCAGTATGTAGATGGCATCCTGCCAACAGTCACCGAATGCTTCCGGCAACATCATGGGCTGCTGTTTGATGCAGACAATTCATGGCCAAATACTAAACAAATCCGCATGTAGTATCCCTAATAGCACAACATCCAAATGTTGTCATGAGCAACTTGATTTTCTATTCAGTTCCACATTCAATGTTCAAGGAATGTGTTGGGCCATGAAGGCAGGGACGATAACGACAAACATATCGCCCTGGCCCAACTAAACAGCACTTCACCAACTGATGGAACCTAATTCCCCAAGCATAGATAGCCAAGCTTACCAGTAGAATGCCAAGGAGAGTCCATCCTTGTTTGAAAAGGCCAAACCCAGGAAAAACAAAACGTTCTCTTTTTTTTTGGCCCAAAATACCCTTCCAGAAACAATGGAAGCACTGCACGTACACACACACAAACGCACACAAACAAACAAACACACACACACACACACACACACACACACACACACACGAACAAAGAAATCACACAATTGACTGTCCCTATACTTCCATGAGTAATCAATGTCATAACGATTTACCCTAAATTTGGAAACTAAAAAAGCATATGGACACTCACATCTACAATAAGATATCATTACATTCCATGTGTGGTGCTTCACTTTCTTCTGCTTTTCATGAATTGAGTGTATATTGCTATAGTTGGCCCCTACAATAAAATCTCCAGATTAAAGAGGTACCTTATTATCCGAATTTTAGAATTCAGAAACACGTTGAATAGTTACCCGCTGAAGATCCTTTAATTTATCTGGCACAATACAGCCTATGTCAAAATTTTACAGAGGAGTGTGTGCAATATGGAGAATAGTACTTCCATGTGTATAAAGGTTAGACAGGGAAAGGTTAACCTACGGAGAGTAAACAGTTGGGACTTTGGGTTAGGGTAATGACTACTATGAAGTAGTTCTGGGCAAAAAGACACAAATACAATATATATACATATATACATATACATATATACATATATATATATATATATATATATATATATATATATATATATATATATATATATATATATATATATATATATATATAATAAACGTTGATTATTAATGTTTTTTCGTCACAATCGCGCTGCTTTGAAATAGCACCAGGGCACTTTTGGGGACCTTTGAACTTATTTACTAATGAAATCAATAAGTGGTACTGGAGTTCGCGGGGAGGCGAAACTTTACTCTCTTCTGCTTCTTTTAACAAAATTGTGCGCGCATCTTCCTCATTCAGACTTCCGCAAAGATATTCTTCACCTGATTCTGAAATCTGTAGGGGAGTTGTGTATGCCAAGATCGAGCAAAGTTGCTTATTATGTGGCGTTAATGTGGAATTGCTGTATTTCTTCTTTTTTCTTTCTTTCTTTCTTTTTTTTTTTTTTGAATATAACAGCTATTGGCCTATGGGGACTGGAAATATATATATATATATATATATGTGTGTGTGTGTGTGTGTGTGTGTGTGTGTGTGTGTGTGTGTGTGTTTATATAATAGCATTGTTATATGTTAATTTTTTCCCAATTTTTTTTTCTAGTGGTAAGTAAATGAAAAACTTTAAAACAAATATAAATGTAATTTGTATTCATATCTATAAACAAGTGCAGCAGTAAGGAAGTGTAGTAAGTTATACGGGTATCACAGGGGCTTGTTTATAAACGTGTGTTCGTGTTGCGTGCAGATCATAAAGTGGTGATTCGGATCAATATGTGAACTGTGTGAGCTTCGTTACGGACATATTTCATTATCTACACTGTCTCACCTTTGCACCGTCTTGACTGTCCGTTAATCACTTAGTCTGCAATTGACTATAAAAGGACTCTTTCTGTTTTGTGCCCGTTCGACATCCCAGCTATGATCTGAATTGGGTTTTTATGAACATAGGCAGCGCACTGTTTTGGAGGAAATGAAATGTCGGAATTAGTCATTGCGGTGGCGTTGGCAGTATACCTGTTTTCTGGTAAGATATTAATTTTAAAACAAAACTTGGTACATGTTCTACTCCAGTGTCCATCTTGCACATCAATTTGCGTAACTATATATATATATATATATATATATATATATATATATATATATATATATATATATATATATATATATATATATATATATATATATATATATATATATATATATCGGATAAAGTGGAGTTGGTTGGACAAAATTAAACTTAAAGATACTCCATGAGAAAATCTGAGTGCTACATAACACAAATGTCGCTTAAAGCTCTAACATAATGACAAAGCCCAGCATGTTGTATTCTATTCTGTTTTGATGATCAAAAGTTTGATGTAGGACACATAGGCACATGATATAACAATCACATGAGGACGTAAGATAAATCCAAAAAAATAAAGTGGTGCTACATTCACAATACCTTTAAACTATGCCTGCGGTGAATGCAAATAAAGCCATTGTCTTCCAAATTGACTTATATTACCAAATAGCCTGAAACGCATATGAACATTGGTTCTGCATTGAAGTGAAACGTAAACGGCTTCACTTATGTGTGTTCCCATTACAATAATGTCCTTATGATGAAATGCTGGCTCTGGATGTTTCACATGCCTTTCATACATGACTCTAACTTTTCACCCTATCGAGGAGTTTTCTTATTTGTGATATGCGACCAGACATATAAAGCCTGAAACCAAACATACACACAAGCATAAATCAATTTGATTGTTAGTAGAAATAGCATGCTGCGTAATTCACAAGTAAATGGCTTAAAAGCTGCTATGGAATTTGAAATTTTTCGATTAAAGAAAGCTACTGACAGTTCAGCGTACTGTCCTAAATCGTACTTATAAATGCACAATGTTCACGCTAAGCTAAACAATTTTGACACCAAGAAATAGGTTAAACATTCTCGTTCAAAAAACAATCACACAGACATATACAATCAATAAAGAACCAAGCTTGCATGGCCAGCAAACGTATGCTTATATTACATCCCCCTATTAACGAGATAAGGATGACATTAAAATCCATTCAAGTAAAGCTTTAAAATTTATAAATGCACATATATTTTGTTTCATCTTGCATTTTACCAAATATGGCACGATACACACATGTCCGTTTGCATGATCAATGCCATAAATACTTAGATTTTTTCAGCTCTGATTAGTCAATACATATATATATATATATATATATATATATATATATATATATATATATATATATATATATATATATATATATGTATAAATATACATATATACATATATATATCAACAAAATTTCACCTTAAACATAAAAACATGCACTAGAATACATAGTTATAATGGAGGTAGAGTATTTGTTTCTTCACACTGGTTTGGAAGATAGATATTAATTCTTTGGCAACTCTAAAATCTCTTTGCTGTCATTGTTGGGTTTGGAATTTGTTAATATGAGTCATGTTTTTTCTGTACCACTTGATAAATACTTCACTGGCTATGTTGGGCTGTGGGCTGTGTCCTCCGACTCAAAGCTATAATGGAGGTAAAGTGTGTTTTTAATGTTCTGAATTTATACATATCACCAAAACAATGTAGGTGTACTCTTTTCTTTTTCTGTTAACTCAGCTAATTTTCGGCAGACGTAAATAGATTTGGGATTTGAGCGGTTAGGCCCTGCACATCTGGGAAACACTATATCCTCTAAGTAATGAAGAATATTTCAAAGATTGAGAGGACAAGTTTAAAAAGACCAGTTGTCTTTTATATGACTGCCTGTCTGAAGTCAGGAGTGAAATTTGTTTCTTCAAATTTTTTTTCGTAACTTTGGAATCTTTTTGCTGTCATTGATGGGTTCGGAATATGGGTCATGTTTTTATGCACTATTTGATAAATATTTCATCGGCTGAGTTGTGTTGTGGGCTGTGTTCTCCGACTGAAAGCTATAATGTGGGTAGAGTGTGTTTATAATATTCCAGATTCATAAATGTCACGGAAACGATGTCGTCCTACTTTCTTCTTGTTTCTGTAAACTCGACTGTCTGACAAGTCAGGAGAATTAAAAAGTGATAGGCCTACCAGGTCTCGTTTTATTTTTGGCAGAAAAAAATGAAATTTAGGGTTTGAGGAGTAAGGCATATACATCTGGAAACACTATAACTTATAATTAATGAAGCATATTTCAAAGGATAACAGGACCAGTTTATAACCACCAGTTGCCTTTTATGGGTGACTGCCTAGCTCTTTAAACACAGAAGGAAATTTGTTTCTTCGCATTGGTATTGGAAGATAAATGATGAAGCTTTGGTAACTCCGGAATCTCTTTGTTGTCATTGTTTGGTTCGGAATTTATAATTATGGGTCATGTGTTTCTGTACCATTTGATAAATACTTCATTGGCTATGTTGTGCTGTGTGCTGTGTTCTCTGACTCAAAGCTATTATTGAGGTAGAGTGTTTTTATAAAGTTCCAGATTCATAAACAAAAAAATAGTGATGTCGGCCTTTTTTTTCTTCTTTTTCTGTAATCTCGGCTAATTGACGAGTCGACAGAACTTAAAAGTGATAGGCCTACCAAGTCTCTTTTTATTTTGGGCAAAAGTAATAAAATCTGGGTTTTGAGTAGTTAGTCTTATACATTAAGGAAACACTTTAGTCTGTAGTTAATGAAGAATATTGTCTTATACATTAAGGAAACACTTTAGTCTGTAGTTAATGAAGAATATTCCAAAGGATGAGAAGATCATTTTAATACCACCAGTTGCCTTTTATTGGTGACTGGCTGTCTCAAGTCAGGAGTGAAATTTGTCTGTTCACATTGGCATTGAAAGCTGATTGTTAATGCTTTGGTTACTCTGGAATCTCTTTGCGGTTATTGTTGGTTTGTAATTTTTGAAAATGGGTCATGTTTTTCTGTACTAAAAATACATGCGTGAGGCAAGGAGGAAGTCAAAGCAATTGGTGAAGATGACATTTGGTGTACACCATTAGATCTTTGAAACGCACTTCACTTGTTTTTGTTGTTGTTGTAATTTTGAACTAGAAGGCAAGACCTTATCTATAAGGGACATATTGCAAGTACACACACACACAACCACATAACCACACGCCCCTACACACAAATATATATATATATATATATATATATATATATATATATATATATATATATATATATATATATATATATATATATATATATGTATTTATATATAAGGAATATGTACATATGTATCAATAGTTTCAGCATGTGAAAATTGATTTTTAATGGAAAAGGGTTTGACGTTAGCTGCCGTCATACAAAGAAGTCAGTTCTTTGTTCATTCCGATTATAGTCCATCATATTTTGAACATAATCATCAATAATTGTATTGCCAGCACGTGAAATGAAACAAAACTGAATAGAATTGGTTTTCCCCTATGTCCTTACACTCTTTGTGGACAATATTGGTCATGCATCCCAGGGATACCCTGAAGCAAAATTGACTTTTAAGATCACCAAATCAAAGAGACACGAGCCGGTTTTTTTTTTTTTTTTTTTTTTTTGTTTATTTTTTTGTTTTTGTTTTTTTGTTTTTTTACTTTTTGGTTCATAGTTTTCACAGAAAAATACACATATAAATGAAATTTAAATGTCACCATATCCATGAAAAAAAAAATCAACAGCAAAAACAGCAACAGTTCTACATTGCTTTATATTGATAGGAATCGATTCACAGTGAAATGTACCTGCCGATTCAACCATTGCAATATAAAACAGAGTTATTGTTGAAAATTGCGTTCTCTTTTCATTGTAATGACATCATTGTGGGCATGCATCATTGCCTCCAAAAACATGCACAGTTGCTCATAATTATTCTTAACACTTAACTGCCTTACAAAGTAAGACGGCATTGCCGTTTGATAGGTAGATATACATCGCACCCACCCACACCTACACACACACACACACACACACACACACAACATGCGATTTGATATGAGGTTACATATGGTGTCGTGAGGGCTACAGTTGGAGTGCAAGCTCACAGATCAAAAAGACAATCGCCCGATATAGTCGCATGCAATCTAGGTTTTCTTGCTTGCCTTTGTAGGCATGATAATGGTGGAAGGCATCAGTGAGCGGAAGGTCGAAGTCGAGGAACAAAGCGAGGTATAAAATATTGTAATTATGATAACTTTAAATAAACTTAAGCAGACGGTAAAACACCATCTCCTTAAACATGCATATATATATATATATATATATATATATATATATATATATATATATATATATATATATATATATATATATGTGTGTGTGTGTGTGTGTGTGTGTGTGTGTGTGTGTGTGTGCGTCTGTGCGTGTGTTTTCATGTTAAAACTAGAACCTCTTGCAAGCAATTCATGACATAAGTGCCCAACCCACCCACCCCCGGAATAGAAACATTGTGTTGCTGATAAGAATTAACAAGATTAAGCAGAGTTTGTACAATTGATCCTTCGTTTTGCAACTTATTTTTTGCAAACTTAACACATTGTATACAGGGTATTTCGCACGACACATCCATAAGTTTGCAATTGTGATTCTTTCTTTTGTGTTTCTTCATTTTATTATTTTTCTCTTTCTTTCTTTTTTTTTTTCAATATTCGTATGCTCTTCCATTTAAGCTTCTGCTGCAGTGTAATCCTGGTAAACAAGACTTTTCGTCGATAATATGGTATGCAGGTGAAATCCATACACATTATATTGGTTCATGGCAAACAGATGGGAGCCACGTTAAAGTTAAGGAGCCACAGGAAGAACGTTTCAAACTGGTTGATGGCTCTTTGCACGTGCAACGTGCAAGGCTGAAAGATGAAGGATGGTACAGGTGCGACATGATGACTGATGAGCCACATGAGCATTGGATAAAGTTAAACATTTTAGGTAAGGTAGTCAGTAGCATGCAATATCATGAGTCCTTGTTATGGGAAAATGAATCTGCCATTTATTGCTTGGAGTATCTTGGTTTCAGGTTTATTGTTTGTATTCGAGAAGATAAATATAGCTTTTGTGGACAACATCAAGTCTCAAAGCAGCAGGGAAACCTGTTCCTTCACATTGGTTACAGAAGATGAATATTGCTGTTTTGGTAACTGGTGTATCTGTTTGTTGTCATTGTTAGGCTGAAATGTGTGAATATGGATAATGTTTTTCTGAACTATTGCCCACCTTTTATTGCCCCTTTGTCAACAATGCTACATTTGGTCTGTGAATAGACGGGAATAAAAAGCAACTCTTTTGCTTCTACTATCATAATCATTTCTCTCCAAAGGAAATCATAGATATAGTATACTGTTAAAGAAGTTAACCGATATCCTAAATATTCTATATGCATGAATTATCTTATACTTTGCACATGCATGACAGAATTTAAGGAGAATTGTGTTTTTGATAGATCACAGCTACATGAATAAATATGAAGAAAACACATTCATTTTCGTTTCCTTTTCTTTCACTTTTCACCGCCCAAGAAGCTTTCTGGCATTCAGATATTGGCTTTAGCCGGGCTATGGTTTCCTTGCTACGTGACCCTTTGTTTAAGGCATGAGACTGTTTGTTCGCTAAGCTATTAGTGGTCATTTGATGATAATGCCTATTTCCAGATCCACTTGCTAACGCCTAAATCCATCTAAGTCTCTTGAAAGTTGACTTTTAACCTAAGCTGTGGCTATTGATACTGATAGATGGTAAAGCAAAACAGATATAGCTACCTTTGGAGAGTGTCTTTGGCTGGTCATTTGTAGCTGAATATAAGCACAAAAAAGTAAAAGAACATAAACTTAGTATGAGTACCGATCCTAAACAAGATCTTAATTTTTCTGTTTTACTGTACAGAAAAGTCTAGACACAATTGTCAGATTGCAAATTTTCTCATACCCTTATTACTATGGAGTAACTAAAAATCCTTCTTCAGAATTGATCTGATGCAATTTGCAGGCATTACCCTAACTCTTTGTGTCTCTTATATTGAATTTTAAGACATAAATACATGTCACAAATATGCATCCCAAGTAATTGTATGAGACTTAAACTATTATGAAAACATATTGTAATGCAGAAAAAAATAAGCTCATCTTTAAGTGCAAAATCTTTTCTCTCGGAAATAACAGAAATGGAGCAATCTGAATATACTGACATTCTTGTATGTCTTCTTTGGAGTAAAACCGCAGAATGTGTCATTGGCGCTTGAAGGTAGAAAAAATAGGCCCTTTATTCAAGGCGAATATGGATATGGAATGTGCATTGTTCCTCGTGTTCATCCACTTAATATGACAACAATACACTGGATGAAAAATGGACAAAAAATTAGCGAAGAAAACACAACAACATATATCAACAGTGACAACTCAACGAAAATTGTGAGCTATGCATGGTGGATTGCACGCAAATCTGACCAAGGAAAGAATCTCGTTTGTCATGCTAAGTGGAATAACACCTTTTACAAGAATATATCAAGGAAGATGGAAGTTTGGTGTGAGTATTCAATTAAGAGTGTTGGTGCAACTGCTGTGCCTAATTCATGCTTGACTCATCTTTAGAACAAGTTCAGAACGAAACAATAACGTGACCCATTTGTTTGATACTTACTGCTATAATTCTACTAGTAACATTTTTCACTCTTCTTGCCTAAGATTTTCCAAAATGGCTAAACATGGGTTAATGAAAGCTGTAATAGGTAAGGCATTGTGGGTATGTAGCCAATTTTTATAGATAATGTCGTAGCAAATAAGCAACAGGAGTGCAGTTTACGTATTGTCTTCTTGTTTAAATGTACAGAAAAGCAATTTAGTCTCAAAATTATTTGTCTTTTAATATACGCATTTAGATAACGCAACCGTCGTCGCCATTACCATTGTGCCCCAAAAGGTCATAGAAGGTATTTTTGCTTCCTAATAAATTAAGAATTTTGCCTCTTTCAAATTGCAAAGTAGTTGATGCATGTTTTTTAAAAAATCTGTTTAACCTATCCAAAACACCTGCATTATGCGAGTCCAAAGGACTTTCTTACATTACGTTTCTTCAATATAGCATTCCACACTGTTCATTTCACTTGCCAAACTTCACTTACAATTAGGTCGTGAAGTGTGCCACAATAGCCCCCCCCCCGCTCCCCTTCATTTTTAAAAGGAGTTAATTCATCTGCTGATAAGAGCGTCTTCTTCATCAGGCCTATGACGTATCTGACATACAGTTGAACTACACTGATTATATTAGTCGTATTCACGGCGTTGCATGACTCGGTAATTTAATGGTCTGTCAGTGAAGTCAGTTTTCGTTGCCTGGCAATGGTCTTTGCCTGCAAGGGCAAGGCCAGTTACAGCAGTTGTATTCACAAAGATAAAAGGGACATGCATTGAAATGAAAATTGTATGATTAATACATATGGCCTGTTATCAGTTTTTAATTAATGGCCACAGCATTCACCAATTTTGCAAGTCACGTTCCATGCAGACAACAATGCTGCAGAATGAGACAGAAGAGTATATATATATATATATATATATATATATATATATATATATATATATATATATATATATATATATATATATATATATATATATATATATATATATATATGTACATATATGTATAGGCATTTTTATATCGTTAATATCATATTGATTTCCATCGTCACTGTCAATTTTTCGATTCAAGAGGAATTGCCAATCCTATAATGTCTTCCTCTGTCACAGTTTTTGCAAAAGAAATGCCACTATCCACGTTCACAAATTCGCGAGGAGACATGCGATCAAACAGATCAATGGGTAGCTGGTTTACCAGGCCACATAATTCCCTCAGGTGTATTTCATTGTCAAAGCCAAATTCTTGATTATTGGACATTTCATTGTGTCTTGGGATTTAAACTGTGCTGCCAGCATGTTAAAACAGTTTGCAGCAGCACTTTGTCCCAGCATCATTGACAAGCGTCTTTCAGGTTCAACTTTTCATTGACCCCGTTTTCAGTATTTTGCACTTCATGCATAATTTGTAGTTTTCTGTGATAAGTTTTAAAATTTACAATTACTGGCACCAAGCGGCTCAACATGAGCATTGGTATTAGGTGGCACGAATTTCAGTTTGATATTTGAAAATTCCAACTTAGATGTTGAACGAGATGTTGCATTATCCATTAGCAATGTATTTTTACGCTTTTGCCGTTTCATTGCACGATCAAAATCACGATCTAGTCTTGGACAATAACATCAGCAATCCCTGCATTTGAGTTGCTGTAATAACAACACAGCAGACTCGGATCGAAGTTCTTAAAACAACGCGATTTTGCAGCTTTGTCAATTACCAACAGTTTGCGTTTTTTGTGCCTGTGGCATTCACACAAAGGGCAATAATTATTCGCTCTTTTAATGTCTTCTATTCCCTTTCCAAGCCCATTTGCAAGGGTCGCATTTGGAGCCAGACGGAAAAAACAGTGCAGTTTCATCACAATGATACACATCATTTAAACGGCATTTTTCTATGAGATCAGGAAGTTCATTTCTGCACTGTAGCACTGCCTACATGTCAGCAATATTTTACTCCCGATACATACATGTAGTGTACCGTTTGATGTTGTGCCGACGCTTAAAATTATATAGCCAATCTTTTGAACAGTTAAATTCATCTGGATCTCCAGCTTTTGTCCCCCCCCCCAAAAGCCTGAACTTTTTCTATCTGGATTTCGTCATTTAGAACAACTCCATGAGACATTTTTTTCACTGAACCAAATGTAAACGCCTGTTCAATTATGTCAAATTTGGGATTTCTGCTAATGAGCGTGGCACCTATAATTATAAAATATAAAACCTAGACTTAGATTTTGTTCTAGTTTATAGAAAGACAGTTGTTAATCGATAAAAGCAATGCAGATGTATTTCATTTATTTCCTTATCATTTTTTACGGCAAGATCCACCAAAAGTTACAGTGACAGGTCCGCCAGACAAAGTCAGGGAGAAGACAAACGTTACACTGAAATGCCATGCCACCGACGGACATCCAGCAGCGTATAACTATTCGTGGCAGATAGAATCTAGAGCACAGACCTTCAGCAAATCTAAAGACTTAGTGTTGACCAATGTAAATTATACGTTTAGAAATGTCTACACTTGCAAAGCATCCAATGTAGCTGGGACCACCTCAGGAAGCATAACACTTGATGTACTATGTAAGTTTTCATGTTGGCATATTTGGTGAATTTTCCTTGTCAAAAGCACGGTATCATCATCATCATATTAAATTTGCTACTTAATTTGATGTGCAAAACCTGATGCATCGGGATTCTAATTATCTGATTCATAGAATCATCATAGTGTAAATAAAATTGCCTGCAATATGGTTGATTTTCATTGCACGTTTTTTTTCCAAGCGTTAAGGGCTGATGCATTCACATTCTTTAAAAATGATATACTTTAAGAGTTCCCCCCAAAGAGTAGGACTATATGTTTGTTGATGTCTATTTTTTCTGCTTATTTATGAAAAGCGAACAAGAAACGAAATATTGAAAGTGCTGGAATATTGCCTCCACGTTTGACACATTTCCATTATAAAATATGAACAGAAAGTATTTACTACAATTACACAACAAATCACGTGCCTGCAAGATCATTTATTTAAATATTATGAATGTTTCTCCACTTCACCACCAATATGCATGCACTGATAATCATTAGTCATTCAAATACATGTGACAATGACAGCCTGTCCCAGAAATTGTGTAGAATGACCAATAGGTCAATTTAATTGACATATTTAGAAAAATACATCTGTTCTTGTGCCTTTGGTTCCAATGATATGTACAGTGAAGAAAATTTCCCGAATACAAGAAAATGTCTGGTTGCCTGATTTCGAAATAATGATATTTATTCTCGGCCTCGCAAGTAGATTTAATGAAAAGGCATGTTTTCCTAATTACATTTAAAGAAAATACTATATACGGTCACTACTTTTTTGTGGGTTTTTATTTTTTGTTGTTTTATATTTTTTTTGGTTTTTATTTGTGTTTTTTATCTTTTTTTTTGTTTTTTTTGTTTTTTTTTTTTTGTCTGATTTTTAGTGTTTTGTTTTGTTTTTCTTTGCTTTTTGTGTGTTTTAATTTGTTTTTTCTTTTTTTTCTTTGTTTGTTTCATTTTTGTTTTTTTATTTTTGCCTTCTTTTTCGGGAGGGGGTGATTTGCAATCGCTCTTGTATATTTTTCAGTACTTTTAGTGATATAATATGGGCATAACATCTGGAAGAACCGTCGTCACATTTACATGATGTTGACACTTATATCCAATCAAACGTTTCCTATTCCAATAACATCTGAAACAAGTGTTTTGATTAAGATGCAAAATGTTACTTCCTTACATATCAGTTTTTTATATGTTGGCAGAGGGGACGGGGGTATGCTAATCGCAAACCAGCTACATAATTAACATTTAACTATGTTGCAGTCCTTCCAAAGCAAGACCCTGAAAAGTTAATACAATGGGCGGTTTTCATGACACCTCAGAAAACAGCAAAGCTTCGGATTTACGTTATTTCTAATCCTCCTCTCGTTACATTTGCATGGTACAAAGACACTAAGTTACTACACAAGGAGGCAACCAACGCCACACATGCTGAGTTTGTACTTACAGACATTACTGATCAACATCTGGGGCGGTACCGTTGTGATGCAGAAAACACAATTGGCAAGAATTCCTTCTTCTATGATGTATGCGCTGATCAGGCACCTGGGAAACCACAGTATCTGCAGATCGTCAAAGCAACAGCTGTATCAGTCTTTATACAGTGGCAAAGGAATTATTCCGGGGGCCACAAGCAACAGTTTTATGTTTATTGTGAACGGGCAAATATATCTCGCTTCTCCAAATATCTCACTATTTTACAGGATCCCTTCCCGACCTCTGAAGAACTTAAATATAAGGTAGCGGATTTAGAACCAAACTCTGATTACCTTATATATGTGACAGCTGTCAATGGTTTTAACGGCGGCAGTGCAACTAAATCTGATATCGTCACAGGGAAGACATTAGGTAGGGAATACTTTAAGTGAATATCTTTACCTGCAGCTTACTTTTCCAAATTGTAGGGGCACATCTTCTATAGGTTTGAGCCGCTTTGAGAGTTAGGAACCCTTGACTTAATGTACTTCGTGTTATTCAAATGCATATCGCATCTGGTAATGTTTTAACTGTTTTCCAGTGTCATATAAGCTTCCACTTTCTCGAGCACTCCTACATTTAATTTGCTTCACCTTTCTGTATATCAGGGTTTCATTTCGTCTAAGGTGATATTTTGATCGTGTGACAAGTAAGGTAGGAGCAACGTCAAGCGGCAGTTTTCATAGTGCGACTGTATATATGTTGGATTTTTTCTATATGTGTGTGTGTTTTTTGTATATTGTGCTTTTCGTTTTCTTAATATATATTTTTTATTTATTTATTTTTTTTTGGGGGGGGGCTTTGCCACATAACTCACACTCTTCTGAACAGAGTGGAAGATGCGTTGTTTTGCGACAAGAAAATCTACTATTGTTATCTTTATTCTTTGTGTAGGCCTAAATGAATGGTAAAGGTACAATGTGTGTAGATGCTGAGGAATGTTTCAAAGGCTGACAGAAAGTGTTTAAGCCATCAGTTGCCTTTTCGAGTGGCTGCCGCTGTCAAGCCAGGGGTAAAATTTAATTCGTCACATTTGGCATTGGAAGATGAATGTTGATGTTTTGGCAATTCCTCAATCTTTGCCGATTGTTTTATTATGCTATCATTATTGAAATGAAATTTATAAATATGGGTAATGTTTTCGTGAAGTATCTAAGCGCAAATCTCTTCCACTGGCTTTTATAGTTTAGCATATCACCAGGGCAATTAAATGTAGCTTTTACATATACTACTATTCTATTAAGGTTAGGTCTTCCATTGATAATGAAGTTCATATTTCTGTCCATATTGATTGAAAAACAAGGATTTTGGAGCATTTGGAACAGTTTGTTGCATTTTTGCATCGGTGTTTGTTTTCCATGACATATCTCATTGTTTTTAATTCAGAAAGAGCAAGTTTTCAAATCAGCGCATGTAACTATAGACACGATGGTGATCAATTTCATCTGACATGGCCTCCACCTACAGGGCACTTCACACATATTGTTATAGCATGCTGCAACGGAAGCTACAGAGACAAATGTGTACACATTGATGTCGGGAATGTGACCAATGCTACATTTCCGAATTTGCATTGGAACAAACCCAAGTTCTATTTGCTGATATATGATGGTGAAGACCGAGTTTCAACATCCAGGAAGCATTGTCTACAGCATGCAGACATAACAGGCATGTCTTGTCTCATTGAAAAATTATATTTGATTAACATGTGCACAAATAAATATGTATATTATGGTTTCCAAAACATGACTCTTATCACGTTGGAACTGTGAAAATCTCCCCCAAATGAGGTAAATAGCCTCTGGGCACCTCTGGCAAAAATAGAGGGTAATATATACAGAGGTATCAGCGAGGACAGCCTTCACTGTACTTTATCATTTCTACGGCGTTATGCTGAGTTTATGTAGACATTTGATGCATAATAATTTTCCTCCAGACTTTGATCCTATGGTGATGAATGCATCAGCT
Source organism: Hermodice carunculata (assembly GCA_964020975.1). NCBI lineage: Eukaryota > Metazoa > Annelida > Polychaeta > Eunicida > Amphinomidae > Hermodice > Hermodice carunculata. Next base: position 43,236,408 of record OZ026628.1, on the reverse strand, counting down.
TTGAAGCATGTAAACTGTGGGAAGAGGACGCATGTTCCGACAAATTTAGATTATGGTAACTCCTGACTGGCAGGCATGTTGCGAAGGAGGCCCATTAAACTTTTCTAATTCTATTTTCTCTTGACCTGTTGCTAGGAACTACAGCTTATAAATCCATTTGTCATATAAAAAAGTGATATATCATAAGCAAAGAGGATGACCTTTCGCATGCTCATGTTACAGGAATATCGACGCTTGTTGTCATAATGGTGGTGCTTCTATCTTTATTCGCAATACTGATCGGCTGGAATGTAAACAAGTTTTGGATCCAAGGTATTGATTTTAGTATATATATATATATATATATATATATATATATATATATATATATATATATATATATATATATATATATATATATATATTGTATTTGTGTCTTTTTGCCCAGAACTACTTCATAGTAGTCATTACCCTAACCCACAGTCCCAACTGTTTACTCTCCGTAGGTTAACCTTGTCTAACCTTTATACACATGGAAGTACTATTCTCCATATTGCACACGCTCCTCTGTAAAATTTTGACATAGGCTGTATTGTGCCAGATAAATTAAAGGATCTTCAGCGGGTAACTTTTCAACGTGTTTCTGAGCCTGTTTCCCATACATGTCTCGCTGAGGAGCGGCTCCTTGTCTTAGCTAATATTCAGCAAAAACAACTCACATAATAATGAATAAATATGAACGTGGCAAATGATGAATTAGTTAACTACTTAGGTTTTTGCTTAGAAATGCAAAGCTTCATTATGAGAGCAGAATACTTGTCAAACAAACCATGATAACTAAATTTAAAAAGAAAAAAATAAAATTGCCCCATAGGAGGCCACTTGAAATTATTAAGAGACAACCTACTGGGAAATGTCTCCATTGTCACATGATATGTTCTTTACGAAGGTATGTAATGTACCCTAAGGGTACCATCTATATGCAAGTGATTTTTTTTTACGTCTGAAATTTAACATTCTGCAATGAAATGTTTTTTGCTTAAATATGAGGCGGACCACAATAAATTCGTTCTGGTAAAAACTGTTTAGACACATCTGAAATGATTAACGCAGTAGACTATTTTTATACTTTAAATAGTTTCATATTTCTGTAATGTTTCATTACAAATTCATGTAATACAGCGAAAGTTGGAACTACTTCCTCGTAAGTATATATTATACTTCCAAGTCGTTGCAGTCATGCATGGCCAATATAATTTTCGATCTTGACTACTGCCTGGTTTATTATGCAATAAACCGAGGACTACCACATTGTATGCTATAGTCTTCTGTCTTAGCATGAACAGTTTGGGAGGATTTAAGAATGTTAAGATTATGGGTATGTTGCACAAAGTGCATGTGGAATGATTTCGATTCCAGTATACATAGAATGCACGTACTTCAAAGTGTAAAGAATGTGCACTTAATGTAACTCACATTTACATTGGCATGACTTCCAGACATTGCTATATTGCGTTATTGGCAAATTGGTCAAATTGGTCAAGTCATGTTATTGGTCCAAACCAAAAAATGCTCGACTTATAATGAAGATTGAGTGAATCTATGATATACATGGAAATATAACCACGGCTTCCTACTTAACAAAGTCAAATGGTGTAGGTTTGTAAACCCAACTCTGGCAAACCCTGAAACTCCTCATGGCAGAAAACCCACCTGCGGATCTACTGTAATTACAAACCAAAACTGCTGCAGTTCATAATTTGCTTATATCTCTGGGTTTTTTTCTTTTTTTTTTTTTCCTGTTTTTTTATTACAGATGATAGTATTCTTTTGAATCGCAATCTGAACATAGTAAGGTAGTTAGACACCAGTCATTCATTCCACTTGTTCAGATTTTACTGGTAGCAAGTGAAACAACTGGCATAAGAATGGCATGTTTTAAACTGATCATTTGACGCTATATATCTCACATACTAAAAAGCCTTATTTTTCTTTATAATCGTTTAAAACTGTTAGTCAGCGAATCCTTCGTGATCAATTAAAACACTCCAACCATTTTCACCAAGATTCACACGTGATTGCGATGTACAATACATTGTTTTCTATTATGTCTTTGAGTTGCGTCAAGGCATGGACTTCATAATTTCCACACATGGCATGCAATCATTATGAGGAGATATCACCACAGCTTATTACTCAATAAAGTCAAATAATGTACGTTCGTAAACACAAGTATGCCAAGCGTGGTGTTGGATGCCAGCTCAGGTTCTGATATAGGCTTCTTGCAGCCTGCTATTTGAATATTTAAAAGCAATCGATGGTAAAAACGTTTATGCCACTAGTTTTACAAAAAGCGTACATGTTGTCATTTACGTCTTTCTCAGGAATGAAAATCACTGATCATTTTTCTGTTGTACAACTACCGAAGGCCATGTAAATGCAAAGTGGAAAATTCAGGTTATTTGGTCTTTTCATTTGTCTGCATTGTTGACAGCGACTTGTTTGGTATAATATACAAAAATATGATCACATGTGTCTACAAAATATGGACACACATTCACTTTACTTGATTCAGGGCCACCGACGCACAAGATCAAAAAGTTCCTTTGAGAGGTATGGACTGTTTACATAAAATATGGTGCTCAGTAGGTCACATTGTTTATGTTCGAAATTGCTACTAATACATCGTGATCAACATTAAAAAAAAAATTCCTCACAATAACAACCAACCACGTCGTCATCACTGACACAATCACCACCAACACCATCATAAATAGGTCTGATGGTTTTCCGTTTTTGGTTCAAGGATTTTCCGTTTTTGCCTTATCGTTATTCCTTTTTTTTCCCAAAAGCCTTATCGGTCATCAGAGCGACCACGCTTGGGCTTTGCGGCAGCCATATTTCTTATTGAAACTCTAGTTCACACGAGAATCTCGAGTTGCGAGATTAATGGCGGCACCCTGGTAAAAGCGTATTTGTAGAACGGAAATGGTTTAGAGCTTTAATTTTAGTGTTCGAAAATAGGGAAATGTGCTGATTTTTCTACATTTTGTGTTGCTTTGATTGATTTGTTTCTTTTACTGGGAATTTTTTGCCGATTTGCGTTAACTTCCGCAGGAAAATTACTTTTCCGCTTTTTGTTACTCATTCCGCGATTCCGCCGGATTTACCGTGAAAACGGAAAATCATCACCCCTACATAAACAACACCACCACAACAACCATCACCACCACCACCACCACCACTATCATCATCATCATCATCATCATCATCATCATCATCATCATCATCATCATCATCATCATCATCATCATCATCATCATCATCGTCGTCGTCGTCGTCGTCATCATCATCATCATCATCATCATCATCATCATCAGCATCATCACCTGTATTTTTGAACAAGCAATATTTATCCAACTTAATGTAGAATTGTATGGTAAAAAAGGACCCACTCAATTGACAGTAGCATTTTAAAGATAAAAGCAATGGAAGTGCAAGATTCTGTCATGTCTATGCTGCTCTGGAATATTTCATTGCACGGAAAAACATAGATTGTGATGGATCCAAGTCTATCTTATCCAGCTTTATGTGCGATCAACTTAACATAAGCCACTCACTGGGCATTCCATAGTGAAACTGAGAAAAAAAGATTATTTGGGAACCAAAAAATACAATTATGTTTTCACATTTTACAAAGATGGCATTTCTAAAAAGACGGATATATGTCGTTCCAACTCCCTGCCTCTGCTGCTGATCAGACACTGCATGACGCCCACACCCAGTTCTGAATATTATCCTGAGTTGATGCAGGACCCAGTTCCAGGTAAGGTTCCAAGGAAAATAATGTTGCGAATCAGATGAAAGGTTACTAAATGCCAAAGTGCATGAAAGCAATGTAAGCTCATATTTCATCTAAATGGTAAAATAAAACAATTGCAGAGACCTGTTCCAAAACATAATAACACCAAGTGTGAAGCATATAGTAAGAGCTTTGAATAAAATGCTTCAATGCAGGTCTTACTTGAAGATATGCCTTTTTTTAAATGAAGTTGATCATATTGTCACTTACATCTTTATATCATCGGGATTTGTATCTCCTCGTGCAACGGGGGACATATTGTTTTGTGTCCACTTCTTCAACACATCGTGGCGGACAGGAAAAACGCACGGCAGATTTTATTTATGAATTTGATTTTTTTTTGTGATTATGTTCCTATATGATACCTTGTTTGACATCGGTGTCCTTGACCAATTTTCAAGGTTACGTGGGCACTTGGGCTAAAATCGACGCAATGCTATCATTCCACAAAGATCCCTATTACCTTCAACACTTCAAAGGTGCATGGGGAGATATTTAATTTACTGCTGGAAAAACAGCCTGTTCAAGTTGATATATACGTTATTGGTAGACTATAATGTCTTATGCAGCCATCATCCTAATACAATACATACATACATACATACATACATACATACATACATACATACATACATACATACATACATTTGCACTGCCTCTCTGTTTTGAACACCGGGAAACAAGCGCAAAGAGGTAACATTTCCCAAAAGTGTGGGTATTTTACAGTTTCTCAATTATCAAGACTAGTATTATGTATACAGATATACATAAACTTAACTTTATTCAGCTTGGATTTTGTATCAATGCTAGCCTGTGAATACTGTATCCATTGCAATATCTTTCCGGAAGGATGTAATGGGTACGGTGTTGTATCTACATATTTCCATGATATATAAATCTAAAAAGCATCGCATTGTGCTCCGTTCACAAGTTGCCAGGATATGATAAATTGTTGAGAGAATTTTGCTTATAGCAAAGAAATATACCGAGCTTGTGTGTTACCATTTTGGTATACTTTAGCCAAAGGTAATGGCTGGTCCTTTTGATATTGGTTAAAGGTCAGGTAAGTTTATGGTGCTGACATTTATATGCTACTACAGATTTAACTTATTTTGTTGTGTATTCAATATATTAAGCTCGTTTTCCTCCATACCTCGTTTGCTCAATCTATTTGCCAACAAACATAACATGCGGCCTTTTAGGTAATGAACCGTAGTTTGATGGTAATTATGCATGCAAATTAAAAATTAATGAATAAATGAAGTAAAAACATTTATGTTCCTAAGGCTCGTTTAAGAAACGCATGTGCAATATATTTAAGAATATACCCTCCACCAAACAACAGATACGAGTTCCATGTCCCTATCAGTACTCCTTCCATTCTGTGAAACTGAGAAAATAAATAAAATGCATTGGTCCTCATATAGATGTACAGTAATACCGACTAGATTAGGTTATTGCTAGTTCAGCAGCTTGGTGTTTTTATGTGTTTTCAATACAACAGGGACAGTAATTATAATAACATTACATGTAAAAATATATTGTTCCGTCAGTTTGCAAGACTGTTTTGTCTGCTATTGTGACCACAATAAACATGCATGACATTATATGTTATTAATGAGCAGTATAAATGATACAGTTGCCATGGAGAGGCATATTCTATCAAATGCATGTGAAGCGCAAACATGTAGGGTGTAAATATAGGAAAACAGCGACTTACATTCATCCTGCAAACGGAATTGTACCTTACAGTGCAAAACAGAACAGGTTCCGGTGACAATGTGCCTGACTCACGACATCGCCACTCATCAAGTCCCAGTGGCGCCAGATGTCAAAAGAATGAAGATGCACGGGATACATCTGCCTCTGCTCCGAACTCTAAATTACCACGAGACGGCGTCTTGATTACCGTGACAAAAAACGACGCAGGAACAAGTTTATCTCATTTAAAATATATTCCTTGGTATGTGAATGTTAGGTCATCGAAGCAGGTTGATCCTGCTATCCTGAAGGAAAGTGCTTGTAGCACCAATACTATGCCAATTACCGTCAGGGATGAAACACCAGGAGGAACTTATGGAACTAGCCAAATGGCATCTACTGGACGTAGAGCCAAAAGTCGATACACGTCTCTAGGGATGATCCTACCTGCGCCTCCAAAATTGCCGTATGATAGAATGCAGTCTAAAGCAGCAGATTCCCTAGCTCACTCGACGCCGAAAAAGGGCAACATGGCAGCAATGTCTCGCTCAGATGTAAGATTTAATGTTGAAAAAACACACAAGGATATTACGTCTCCCGTATATGAAAGGAGCCCAGAATCATCTGTGAAAATTTACTTTGATCCAAGGCAGATATACGGCGCAACGTTAACAAAGATCCAGAGACAAATTGGGGAATTTGCAATAAATGTAGCAAAAAGTAATCTACTCCAGAGTGATCGTAGGGGAGCAGAAGTTCAATGTGCAGAGACAAGATCTGCTTTTAATACTGCGCCAGTGGACGCAATGTGGATAAAAACTGTCAATCCTGAAATAGGTGAGTATATTACTTTATTTCTAAATACAAATGTATTGGAAAGCTGTAAAAAGAAATAGGTACTGAAGTGCTTACCAGAATCATTTCTAAGGGGGTGGGGCGGGGTATATATCACTGATTCCAAATTTAAGAAAAAAACTGTCACGGAGAATTATCCTTTACCGTCAAAGGTGCCATTGTAGCATAGAATAAAAAAGGGTGCCCTGCAATGAATATTCTGTGGAGAAAAAAATAGATACACACCAGAAACATGCGCACATACACCACTGCCTGGTTGAGAAAGGTTCACCGGATCTTGATACAGCCGCATGACGTCATGCGCATTGCAGAATATTACTGTTACAAAGGTTTATAGAAGTTTTGCTAATTTGTAACTTACACGTACTGGAACGAACAAGCTGACATCTAGCTGTCTGTTTGGCGTCATCATTTCTGTTAAAATCTATCTTGACACTGAAGTTAATTAAGGATTGAATTGTAATAAGGTAAAATATTCTACTATGTAAAGAAAGTGCTCTCTTTTAAATAGATAATGCTGAGGCAAAGTCTACAATTTCCTGCTCACAGCATCTGTCCTGTCATCAGGTCAGCGAGGAAGGTCCTTACACAGCAATATATGAAGAAATTCCAGATGCCTCCTACCAGAATGAATTGCTGACCCCTTATGCAAAAATCAAGGTAAATGTAATGGATGTGAAATCTGTCAAAGATGAACTACCCTAGTATTGTAATACAGAACACATATGTATTGATGCAAATTCAAATTGCTTAGCTTCTGCCTATTTTCGAAGCTCATGCTGACTTTAAATTACAAGTTTTAATATTCTAAAAAAGTGTGATGTGTTAAGTCACTATTATTTTCTGAAATCTTCTCAAATACCTCGCCTAAATTTCATACTATTACATAACACTGTTTGATAACCTGCACCGGTGGATATGAAAGAATACTTTAGTTATTTTAGCTGTCACATCTCCCCGATTGTCCCAAAGCAGAAATTTACTTCAGTTTCCACGGGTCTATGTTATCTCTAGCACATCTGTTAACAAACAGCTGTCTGATTATCTTCTGAATTGCTTTGAAATACATTACATACATTGACAAACTATCATATCATAGTTGGTAAATTTTGCATAATCGGTTTTAACTAATTACCTTACTGGATGCACATAAATGAAAATGATATTTAGTTTGACTTTTCTATGTCCCCTTAAGTCTGCTAATTAAGCATATATTAGCTTGCGTTTGTCCATTTTCATTTGCCCGTCTGGTAACAAAAAGCTGCCACTTGAAACTTGGTACCTGTCTGCCAATTTGCTTTCTTACACCCCCTGTATTGATTTGCTATCTGGAAAATAAGACCCTTATGAATCACTTGACTTTAGTTTACTCGCTAATGCACTGCATTAGACAGTGTCATTAACATATCCAAACCGTAGTCCCAATGAAACAAATCCAAGTCAATTCCGACCAAAGGCAATGTTCCTTGGTATGTATTTATTTCACACATGGTTCCCCTGATGCCAAATAGTTAAGTAAGTCTCCAGTGCTAAAGTAGAACCACAAACATGTTTATTTCCGGGAACAAAGAACAGTAAGTTCGTACATATAAATTTGGCACAAATGACATCACAATTAATTTGTCTTGTCACTAAAATAGGTGGCAAAAGACCAATAATTGATAGATTTAGAGATATCAAAGTAATAAGCAGGTAAATGGACAATACCAACATCATCCTCCAACAAAAGGGAGCAGTGATTAATTGGGCACTAGGGGGCACGTGTGTGTTGTTCTAGGTACACATTTTAGATTTTCTCTCTTGCTTGTTTGGTTGCCTTTACTTCAATGAAATGTGGCCGTATGAGGTGGATACACAAAGCAGTAAAATATATGTGTACAGAACAGATGACTATATCATTGTAATACAAGAATTCATATGTTAACACTGCCTTATATGCTTAATTTATAGGTCAGCAGGCAACTTGGTAGAACTCATCATGATCAGCATGAAGCAATTTCGCTCATTGCATTAAATGAAGAGTCACAGTTCTTTGGTCAAGCAATAACAGCAGAGAGAAAGGTGTCGTACATTTGTATATGTACATATTTTCTTTTTAAAATATTTGTCTACCTTTCACCAATGATAAGAGCTTTAATTGTCGTATTACATTAACGTGATTTTGCAAACACTTTTGCCTCTATACCTATGCGTCTCGTATTTGCATACAAAGTTTGAGAAATACAGCAGGAATACAAATATGGAATTTCGAATGATTTCGACCAATAAGAATCCCCTTTTGACAAAAGGTTCATCACAGTATCGATAAAATACAAGCTGGACCAACATAACACACACACACACACACACACACACACACACACACACACACACATACATATATATATATATATATATATATATATATATATATATACATATATATCTCCATACATACATACAAACATGTGTTTGTGTTTTTAGTGGAATACATTTGTTTGTGTCTTGCTTTACACACAACCCTTCAATAATTGCAGCACATTACTTGTATGCCAGTATTAAAGGCGACAAACCCTTTATCATTGCTATGTTAATGGATACAATTGAATGTTTACTTGCATCACCGTTCACCTAAGTCCAATCCACATATTTTCGGGGATACCTTTTGGAGCATGAAAAGGAAATTATGCTTCATTTACATTAAAATCGGTCATCACTTTTCATGAGGAGCACAGATTCCATAAAATTTAACAATTATTGTAGCCCTTTCGCATACGGACATTTACTTGCTGATGGGTTTCCTTATCTTGCAATAAGTATTTTAGTAATAAAATTTAAAGCCCTTGCTGTTAACACTTGAGAACAAATAAAAAAAAATATGGCTACGGTAAATGGGGACCGGAAATTGTTCATGAAATTTTGGACTTACATATCAGGTGGACCAAAGTGTGGAATGCTTACTTTTATATTACACGCAGGTGATAACTTGCACTCATAAGGATTCAAGCATAAATATCTTGGTAAAAACTAAAGTCTGTACTTTGTGAAATACAAGTGTTCGGAGGACCGGCTAAACCACCAGTTGCCTTTTCTGGGGACTGCCTCACTCTAGGCAGAAGGAAATTTTATCATTTCACATTGGTACCGGAAGGCCCATTTTTATGTTTTCTTTGTGCAAATTACAGTTATTGTAAATTGCACATTGCCGCGATGTACAAAGAGCCACAAAATTATATCCCCTTACTATTGGCTGAACTTATTACAGTAGCATGATAAATTAAAAAGAAAAAACAAAATGTTAGTCGCAAGATGTATCGAATCCCATAGGTGGACAAAAGGATTCACATTGTCCTCTTTCTGTACAGATCTCTATAATGACTATTTTGTCTTCTTCATTTGGAAGTTATATTTCCCATATTTTGCATGATATGGTGTGGAGTTAAACTCCAGTGAATGGTTTGCAATTTAACCTTCACATATCGATATATTAAGTATAAACATACAAAATTCATTGCATCAAAATCCCATAGTTATTACGTGCAAATTGCATGAAGTATAACTGCATACACAGGAAACCCTAAATATCTTTCCTTATTGGCACATTTCACATTCGTTAACCTGTGCAGTATTTTTCTTTTACTTCTGTTACTCTCTAGTATATAAGGATACTTTTGTTCACAATGGCAAGCACTGGCTTGGTTTTCTGAGGAAATATTTCAAAAGAAAAAGAATCATTGTAAAATTTAACAGATGTCAAGATTCACTTAAATGGCAATTGTCACAGGAGAGAAATGAGCAAGCATTGCCTAATTTATCTATTAAAACTTAATTCTGCAATACATCTGGGTTTCAATGTCAAATAATTTTTGAAACATAACTGCCATGGGTGAATGGTACTGACTGGCTCCTTGTAAAAAGTCCATCTACAAATGTTGAATATTGCTTTATATTACAGATGAAGACCGCAACGAAGGGAAAAAACAAGAGGACAAGATGGGGCAAAGAGAAACAACACACTTCTAAGTGATATTGTGTTATTCGACGTGGGAAGAAGACAATTTCAATTGAATGGTTAACATACATTTCACGATATCGTAGACACCTTCCGCCTCTGTCATTTTTGTTGTGCTCATATAATTGTAAATGTATCAAGTTGACAGTTACTGCTATGTGACTATTTGTCGTATAGCATATATCGAAGGCAAACATCTACTGTCAAATCTTGTGAAGCTCTCAGTGGTTAAACATGAAGGCAGAACATCTGTATACATGTATCAATATAGCATCCCTTTCATTTATATGGTTACGTACAGGTATGCAATTGATATACAAAGTGATTATTGATATACAAAGTTTCTCTTTGTATTAAATACATTTTGCACAATTATCTTTTTCTTCAAATATGTTCATTAGAGTATCAGAAAAATGTCAGTACGAACCAACTTTACATGCATATAGCCTGACTTTATTCTAAATGTAAATACTATTTTGGGATGTTAAATAAGGTTTTACAAATACTCTATGCAAGGACGTAGTCACCTCGAATACCCACTTTTTATGGATCCGCACCTTTCTGGCCAGAGGAAGAATTAAAGGGAGAGAGAGGGGGCAGGAAACGTGGTATTATGCCTCAAATATAGGCAAGGCTGGTTGATCACTTTTTGAATTAGACCCTGCTTAGCGGATACCCATGAGATGTAAATGACTTGACGGTATAGGTCAATTATCACTTGCTGCAATTCAAATAAGGTATTGATGCATTCTATTACAGCCCGCTATTTGCCTATAACACCGTCACTCCTAAGCTAAGCCGTTTATCTCCAGTTAATATTTTAAGCTGGGATTTATTTCTGCATCATCCTGTCAATATACATCAAGTGCATTTATTTCTAAATTTTAGGGCGTATACTTCTTTACAAGGGACAGGTGTGAAGAGCGCTGGTTGAGAAAGCCACAGGAACGAGCAAAATGTATTTGTCACTAGACCCATAAATTTATGGTGCGGCTATACAGTACTAAAAACTAAAAAAAAGTTATGCCAAATTGATAATTTTCAAAGACCAGTATATAACCGTGATATTACCGGCCTAACAGTGAAAGGAGAGAGACGCATTTTTGAAAACTTTGCGTCACTGTGTTAAAGCGAAACATTAACTGTATGTTTTATTATTGTTCATAAACTTCTGTCGTAATTTCTTGACTTGAGAACATCATTTTTTTGGTATTCTACTCGATGATATGTTAAAATATGTAACATTATCTTAACTTTCATGTGAGATGTTCATCAATACATTTGAAATATATATAGCATAGAATATGCATGATGAATCATCGTGAGTTTACCAGAATTGGCAATCTACACATATATGATGGCACATGGAAATTCCTTCCCCTGCCAGAAAGAGTGGCCGGACATGTATACTGTACCTAAAGGCTATACTTTAAAAGCAGTGGAACATTTTAATGTTCGTGAACTTCTTGCGGTATTACAGTAGAGATCAATGTTCAATCATAGTGCATATTTCAAAAACGGCCCTAGCAATCAAGAATACAATTAATGTGTTCTAAATAAAGATCGATAGGACATATTTGTTTAGTCGAACTATGCATAGTTGTGGATTGCCTTGTACTATCTCTTCCCAGACATCCTTGTATACGACGGGACACATATGTAAGAGAAAAGATTAAAAGATCATGTTGTCTTCCTTGAATAGGATGAAATATCAGCATGGTTCCTGTTTTCATTTAGCAATCAAAACCTTTCGGCCAGTAAAACATGCAGCTTGTGTACTGTCCAAAAAAAAAAAAATAAATAAAAGAAAAAGAGAAACACTTAGGTCCCCCTTTAAAATTATCTCTATATAGTTATATACAGTCATAATATATATACATATATATATATATATATATATATATATGTATATATATATATATATATATATATATATATATATATATATATATATATATATATATATATATATATATATATATATATATGAACAGTAGGGTGTGCTTTGCATAGGAGGGAACACATATTGTCATTTAAGCTTCGAATATTGTAGCAGGAAGTTGGGTATTAATAGTATGGTATATATACGTATAAATATATGTATATATATATATATATATATATATATATATATATATATATATATATATGTATATATATATATATATATATATATATATATATATATATATATATATAGATACAATTGATTTATAACATTATTAAGCTTATTCCAAGCTTCAATGTTAGACTTATATTTATACAATTGATTTTGATTCTTTTTTTATTTATGTGTATTGTAGCCATGTGCATAACTCATGAAACAAAAAAAAAATGTCAGATATGAAAAATTGTTAAACCGTCTTTAGGCAAGACAGAGGACAATGTTAATTAGTGTAACAGGCAAAGGTGAGATATAAAATCCCTGTTATTTTGAAATTACAGAGCAGCCATGGATGTCCAGACATTTGGAAATATTTCATAGAAAGAAATAAACCTGATTTATCTGAAGTGACCGTTTTTACGAATATGCTGGATTTTTTTTTCTGGAATGAGATATTGTTCAATATATCCTTCCCGTTGTACCCTAGATTCCTGGCACACACACACACACACACACACACACACACACACACACACACATATATATATATATATATATATATATATATATATATATATTAATATATACATATATATATTAATATATACATATATATTAATATATACATATATATACATATATATATATATATATATATATATATATATATATATATATATATATATATATATATATATATATAAGTTATTTCTCTTTTTTGACCCGACCCTCTTATCACTTGACTAACAGGAATTTCTAACTGGTAGGTCAATACACGAATAATTAATTGTCTGCTTTGGGTCCGGCTTCCATAAATTATCACAGTGTTTACATATAAGCCAGCAGTCCATGATATTCTGGGTTCATAAATAATATAAGTACCGCAATGCACACATTCAATAAGCTTAAAAGAAACTCTTGTATGAGAACACATGAGGCAATGTATTTTTTACAGTCAGTCCTCATTGCATTCCACTCATACACACATAAAGGAGGTAACACTTTGTTATTCTAAGCTAGCTGTTTATCAATATCACCTGAATGAGCTCCGCTTTTGAAAAATTCTTCCCATTGTGCAGGATTGTGACTTGTCTTGTCATCAAGCTTTCAAAACGTTTCTTTTGCAGGAGCGTGTCATTCTTTGACATAGATTGATAATGACTAACCCAATCCTATATATCACTTACTGAATCACCAGATATGGACATAAGGGATTTCAAATGTTCTGCTGATACTTTTGTAGGCTTTTGTGGCTATGTGTGTGACGTATTATTTGTTCTCAGTCGTCAGTGGTCGGGGTTTGCTTGTTTTTCAAAACCAAAATTCACTGGGATTCAATCTGGTTTCCAGGTGACTTTTCTCTACATGTCCATCATATATTTTGGCATGTTTGGGTGACAACCACAGACTTGTGTTCTTGATGGTTGTAAATCCATAGGGATGTTGCCTAAAATTAACTACTGACAATTTCTGCACATGGTCGCTGTGCGTGGCTCCGAGAAATTTTGCATGAGTACTATAAATCTTGAATTACAGATGGTAATTGGTTTAGTTGTAAGGTCTTGCTAGAAGCATTAGGGCTATCCCAATTCATTGTAAAGTGTGTTGAAAATAAAATGTTCTGACGTGTAATTAAATGGTCCTTGGCCCTCAAAAGAGAAACTAGTGTCCTTCAAAGAGTGCTCCTTGTCTGCCAAAGAGCAAATTGAAGTTCCTCCAAAGTAACTAAAACTGAATGCAACTTGCTTCAACCATTTTTGTTCCCGGTGGACACAAGTAAAAGTGATTTATACACAAACATGGCATTGCTCTCTGCTTATTTCCATCTTCTTGAATACAATATTCTATCTGTCAACTCACTTCTGCTCATAAACTTTGGATGCAGCCAAGCCCTAGACCAACCGGCGACCCACATAGACATAAACTAACCCCACAGAGCACCACGGGACCAACATAATACCTATATACATCCAAATAAGACCTGCACAGACCCATACAAGACCTACAGACACCACACTCCCACAAACGGCCTGCACAGACACGCACCAGACCTTACCATGAACCACAACACAAATCCGCATGTGATCAACGGACCTACACAGATGCGCACGATAACATGGGTCTAAATAGGAACTACACAGGCGCACATAAGATCCACGCAGACATTTAGATGTCAGTAAAACATATATAAATAATTTAACGTTTAACGATTTCTGCTTTTTTTCAGGTACAAGCTAAAGTGACATTTAATAAAATTAATCACAATTTCATCATTATTTGTTATTATGTCCGAAATGGCTGGTGATCTTGTCCATGGTGAGCCACGACACTGATGTATGGAATAAGAAAGACGAAAGGGTCTACACATAAGACTATTTTGTGCCTGCAGCATCTTCTGGTTGAACTTGACATCTGTCTCCATTCGTCTTACTTTCGACAAAGTTTCTATTGTAATAGGTTGGAATGTGCCCCAAAAAATCAAAGAATCCCACAAGACCATGTCTCGGGATAACTATAACTGCCCAATGTTTGGCAGGTATGCGATATGGGTCCGTATTGAATATCAACAAACTGGGCGTTGGATTCAGTTCTTATGGCAGTCTGTCTGAAGGGTAAATACCATGAAAACAGCGTCTTGTCACCTAATCTTGCAGCAAAGCTGAACATAGTTCATGATTATGCATTGTAGATATATGTAATGAGTATAGTCCACCTCAAGAATGCCAGGGGAAATGGCATAGGTCAGCAGGTCCAATCTTGTCACCAGTGGCTGAGAAAATCTGGAATGCGCTTGATGCTGCCTTTTCTACTCATGAGCATGACATCTTGCATCTGTTTGGATGGGCAAGTGAAAAACAAATGAAGACGAAACCCATTTGGACAATTGACTCTATGAATGTTATTTCCATGGTTGATATTCCATTTACCTGTTTCCGTACACAGAGTGTGAAAACAATCCATCTATAGCTGGTTTACTTAGTCTGGTTCCAATGCTAGTTTCTGGAAGGGATTGCCACCCACCGTTGCTTGTAGTTAATTCAGGTTGTAATGATAACAATTACATTGGTAGTGAGTGTAACTTCCCATAATAGCTTCAGAAGGCAACAAGCCAATCAGGAAATTTACAGGTGCACGACCCTGCAAAAAGTGTTTAGTTGAATGTGTGGTGCACTTTGTGCCACAGTATGTGTCGTCAGGTCTCACACCATGATGGGGTTCTTGGCTGTGATAATTTGCAGACATCGACTAATATCCATATGTTTGTGTTTGGGGGGGCATACTAACCATACATGTCCGCAATTTCACTAATTTAATACCTTCTTTATAGTTATGCCCACTGTCAGTAGACAGACTGTTTGTGAAGTAGATGCTTATATAACTTTTACTGGAATTGCATTGAGTAAAACATGATGTTGGTCAAGCTTGTCAGAATACAGGGGGCCCTTCGTGTCCACACTTTGGCCATTATTTGTGTTGCAATTTCGTAATGTCAATCTGAAATGCAGGCCAAGCACGAAGTCTGTTTCTTACATGTAATTTGCCTTGTTTTTACAGTACAGCTGAGTTCCCAGATAGCTTCCGTTTGCATCTCCAGCATAATTAGGCACTGTGTCCAGGTTTGCTCAGTATGGATTCAATCATCCACCAATCAGCAGTTCTGTTTTGCCAGAGAACTAATATTTCACACACACACACACACACACACACACACACACACACACACACACACACAAATATATATATATATATATATATATATATATATATATATATATATATATATATATATATATATATATATATATATATATATATATATCGTACATAACTGAAATTAATATTGCACCTGAAAGAAAATATTTCATTGGAAAAGCCATGCTATGATATATAACTATTTCTCACAATATTCATATAGGATAAGTTTTTAAAACAAATAGAAAAACAAATGATATGGAGATACAATATATACAAGTACGGAAAGTACATTTATGCTGGTAGTACAGGATCATGTTTGTAATCGACTGTTCATAATGTGTCAAGCCGATATCTACAGGATTGCAAAGATTATGTTAACGGTGGGGTCATACTGTGACTATCACGAGCACCGCCGCCCGCCGCCAAGCAACGCCCATCACTGCAATGCCCCGCTCACAGCCGCCAAAATGTGACATACAGGACTGAATGGTGTTCTGAGTGATTACAGCAACAACCACACTAAGCCGATAAAGTGAATAATGTCTGGAAACACAATGTCGCACTGCGGTATCTTTCGCCGTAAGTGCGTAGTGTAAAGGATATATATACCACACGGATAACTTTTGGCATAATCCTACATTTATATGATAGTATAATGAATGCTTAAAATCCAAAATGCAAGATGGGAGTACCTTCATGTGTAACTACGTGTGGCTCCGGGTTGAGTCTGGCCCACTGCAGAATTGAGAGCCTTTGCTGTGAATGTGTGACTCACAAAACAAATACAGGTATGGTTCGAATGCGTAGCAAGGCTGTGTGGAGCTAAAGCAAATTTTACTGGGTGCTGCTTGGAAAAATCTAGCCAGTAGAATAAAAACTGTTTAAATGCCCCACATGCATGACGTTAAGACACATTTTTCGTTCTTTATGTAGTCTGACAAGAAGCAAAAAAGCCCCCCCCCCCCCAAAAAAAAATAATAAATGAGAAAAAAACAAAAAACAAAACAACAACCCCCAAAATCAATATATATATAATAAAACATCCCCCAACCCCTAAAAACTAAAAAAAAAAAAAACATAATAATCATAATAATTATAATAATAATAGTAGTAGTAGTAATAATAATAATAATAATAATAATAATAATAATAATAATAATAATAATAATAATAGATAAATTAATCAATTAAATAAATATATGAACAAACAAACAAACAAACAAACCAACAAACACATCAGCGCTGCTCTCAGTTTTAATCTATCCCGACATAATCATATTAGCATCTTAAACAATAAAGCCGATCAGTGTTCAGCACTTCTCCATAGACTCAAATATAAACCTTTAAGCAAAGCATAATATCAATTGGTTAGACTGTATCTTTGTATGGTTTGAGCAATCCTTGAATACCGGTGCCCTTTTTTTGACAACTGTGTCAAAACTCTATCTGACCTTTGCATATCCACACAGTTTCAAACAGGCAAAATGTGCACTGGTGAGTTCAGACACATGCCCCATACCAAAATGCTGTAGGAACTCGGATGGCCAACACTTGCTCACGGAAACAAAAATTTCAAGTCTTTTTTTTTTTTTTTTAAATGTATATGTAATACCCTGACTCCCACATATTTAAATCTTTCAAACATCCCACCCTACTCCTCCTGTGGTCGCTGCCTTTGTCATACTTACCCTATAGTAACCCTATATGCCCTCTCAAATGTAGAACCCAGTGCTTCAATAATTCATTTCTCCCTGATACCATACAACTATAAAATAATCAGTGCACTGGCATCTGAAACTCCCATGCTCTCCATATCTTCAAATCTAAGCTAAAAGCCACATTACTTGCAGGAGATAACGTCCCTAGCTACTCTTCGTTTGGTGATCCCTTCGCAAAGGTATGCCATACTCAAATGTAATTGGGATCATCTAGGCTCAACTGTGATCTTTTCGAGGTCGACATCATGCTTAGTAGTATTTGGCCATGGTTATATCCATCCAAATACCAGAAACATCTGCTCCGTTTTCTGCTCGCATCCTAGGAAAAGAAAGCTTTTAGATTGTATTGTACAATGACTATATTAGCCCCCTGAATTCATTCCAATCTGGTTTACCGTGAACTAGTAACAGGGCCAAAAACATTGTTCTTTTTGGCAGCAAAGAACTATCTAATAGAGCAAATTTTCGAATTTTGGAGGCAGTACAGAATTATATTGCTACAACTAGCAGATTTGCTTTCTAAATCCTTCTTTTTATACTATTGATTTTTACTCCATCTGCTTCTTCTTCCTCACTAGTTTTTCTTTCCTTTTTTCGTGTTTTAACTGCTTAGTTATCTAAAACTGAACACAGAGTAATATGCTTAGTCAACATTTAGGTTGAACCGATTACTTTGGGGTATCTGTTTCATACATGTGGTGATGTAATTTAGCTACATGTATTCCTTTTTTAAGTTTTTCGTCAGCACTTTTGCCGCAGCTTTGATTTATTGCTCTGTAGTTCTTCCCCATGGTACGTGCTGTTACATCCAAAATTGGTACCTATCGTTACGTGGTTTGTATTGTTTGGTGCGTGACATGGGTGTTTTCTGCTTGTCACTCTGTGTCTGGAAAACCCATTGTATTAGTCGATTATTTGTACTATCAGGCTATCCACTATTAAGAAATTGCTATTAAGTATTAGCAATTCGTCCTCATTAGTATCATGAATCAAAGTTTTAAAGACAAAAAGTACCAAAGGATTTGATATTTCTACACTTAAAACAAACCTACCTATCGATAGAGTCAGAAGTTCACACAGTCTGCGATTAGGACGTATTTCTTCTAAATTTCAGGACTTTGCATCTAGAACCAAATTTACATGCAACAAACGTAAGAAAAGAGAATTCAAAGATGTACTTTTGATGACATATCTCTGCAAATTTTGCTGTAAATATCCAGAGAATGTTGGGAAAATCGTCTTCAATAGGTTTAGACATTTTCGATTTGTCTGTTTTGCTACTTAATCATATCTTTTTTATCAAGCTGTTTTAATATTTACCTTTTAAACATTTTAGGCTTAGACATTTTTTGTCAGGTCACCCCCTTCCAAGGGCTCTCGGTACCAAGCAGTGGCGTACAACAGTTACTAGTTTGCATAATTATCATAGGAATCTAGAAAACAAAAATATATTTTGAATACATTTGCTTAACTTCAACGTATTTACTTTTATTCTTTTCTGATATGCCTAAGTACATATTTTGTAAAGGTCAATAATCTCTCAAAATTGACAGTATTTACTCAATTGGCCCAAACTTGACTCATGTTGGAACTTGGGGATGGCAGTCAATTAAAGCTTTGAAAACGAGGAGTAGGTGTCATCAGGGGGTTGTTTTACATATCTAGTGCAAGATGCTCATTGTAAGTTAGAATTTCCCTCAGTTTATACTGGTGGTGTACCTGTAACTGTTTATTTTATAATCACATGCACTGAATGTAATACCCCGATTCGTTTCTACTTCACTGATGCAGTGGCGAGTGGTTAAAACAAGGTCATCCATCCAGCTGGAAAGGGTACATACTGGTTCAAGGTTTTTTTGTTTTTTTTTTGTTTTTTTTTCTTATCTGAGATTGTGCTATACAAATTCAGTAGTTATATTTGGTTTGATAGGTATTCTTTGTTCATGAGCTCAGCATTTGTAAGTAAAGCTTCATATATTTTGGTAATAATCACTTGACACGATCATATTTTTTAATTACTATATGGGTTGTGTTTTCAGAATATGGAGGTTTAGACAGGGAGTCAATGAAGACTATTTCATTTATGTGGACTAACGCAGCCTTGGTCAAAATTATAGAGATGAACATAAGCACATGTACAAAGCTACATCCACATTTACATAGGTTAGACAGGGACAGGTTAGCTTATGGAGTGCATACAGTTTAGACTGCTGAATAGGGTTACGACTACCATAAAGTGGTTCTGAACAAAAAGCCTCTCGTATAATATATATATATATATATATATATATATATATATATATATATATATATATATATATGTATATTTTATACGAGAGGCTTAGCGCTGTCCATTAGTTTATATATATATATATATATATATATATATATATATATATATATATATATATATGTGTGTGTGTGTGTGTATGTGTGTGTGTGTGTGTGTGTGTGTGTGTGTGTGCGTGTGTGTATTATACGAAATAATCAAAAGAATTTGTCTGGCCGTTTGCACATAGACACCTGGGTGCACGTTATATTCATGGTAATATTGCGGCCGCAACCTTGGCCTGTATGCATAAATGTGGATTGCACAAGATTGCACAACAAATCCTCTTAATTGATGTGTCTTATTTTGGGTGATTGGTAAGACCAGGTGTAAAAAAATGAAAAGAAAACCACAATTTCAGTGTTCAATAAGTGTTGAAAGATGCCTCTCTTGTCCGTTCCATCAAAGAGAGAAATCAAGCTTCAAAGGGTTTCGAAGACAATAAATTGACTGTGGAGATTTATAGCTTCACCGAATTAGATTAAGTGTTGTTGTGCTTGAAGCATTAGATGAGTCTGAATATTGTCACAGGTTGTCACACAAACAATCATACTGAGACGAGTTTAAGGTCCTTTTGAGTTGCGATATAATAGTCTTATGAGGCATCAAAACCACTTGGATTACTGGTTTCGCCCTCTGACGTCATGTGGGGTGGAGGCTTTGCGCTGTCCATTAGTTTATCTGCAGCAGACTGGCCACATGTTCTCAAGCTGGAAGGTAGAAACTGCCCAAGTAACGATTAATCAACTGGGCCCATATGCGTAAAGGTGTTTTAGCTGTGGTTTAGCTTATTCCAGGGAGCAACCATGGTATACAGTCTAATCCGTATGCATTAAGGCGTTGCAATGTTACCCCTGGTGGAAAGTTACACCAGGTTTAAGAATCCCTATGCAAGAAGGAAGTGTAGCTTAATCCATGGTGTTAATGGCCTTAAACTGTCCTAGATCTCTAAACCTGCCAGGGGGATAGTTTAACGGAGGTGTGAGTCCCAGTGGAAGTCACTTTCCTCGATTACGAGGGAACTGTTATGATATGTAAAGTAAATAATCCAACCACTAAACATTTAGTGAATGTCCATATATGGTAAAATGTCAAATAGCGATACCAACGGTACAAAAGATCAGCTTCATTTCACATACCTTGCGTTGTTCCCATTAATAAACAAAATTGTACTGTGTGTGTACATAAGTCAAACATGCCAAATATACCCACTATCTGAATATTATGTGTATGCTCTACTGCAAATCTACACATGAAAATACTGAAATTACAGAAATCCGCACTGAATAAACAGCTAGTATGAAAAACAATGACAGTGTGCTTGGAAATACATATTTCATTGCAAAAAAATTTCTTGCGCTGATCAAGGCATACATGGAGGCACAATTCTTTTACTTTTATTCAAAAAATGCTTTGAATGGAAACAAAATCGAACTTAGATTTTAACTGAGGCTGATTTAATAAATGGAAGTCATTATAAACACCACCAACTTAGATTTTAACTGAGGCTGATTTAATAAATGAAAGTCATTATAAACACCACCTAACTGTTAATTACCAGACCAGGCACACGTTTCCTCAACAGTTCAATTCACTGCAAAGAACAAAAATGTTCTTTTCAACTTTTAAGTTCTGTCTTTTGCTTAACATAACAAATTTAACTAACAGTTTTGATATTTGTGTAATATGCAACACTTTTTGAAACAATATCAGTAGATAAATGTCACAAGTGACCGAATAATGTGACAGTACAGGTCACTTTAAACAAAATCAAGTATTGCATAGCAATACATAGACCCCCTCTGGGAAACAGGTAATATAGTTGACCCAATTTTGGTGGCAACACACCCCTAACCTGTAATGTGTCAACACATCATGGTAGGTGTACATGTTTCCGTACATAAAGTATGGCCTGGACAAACTGAAACTATATATGAGGTCAAAGATGAAGGTCACAGTGACATAATAGGAGACATGCATATCAATTTCCCACCCCAACTGCATACCTGATTGCCTAGTCTTGCTTGGTGAAATAAGGGGAGATACGAGTCGGTACCTGTGGGTACAAGTGGGATATTACTAATTTTAGGAAATACAGAATACTTATTAATGGTAGATGAAAATTTTTCTTATATATGGCTCGGGAAGTACTAGAAGAATACCAGTTTGGCATTTGTTAACCAAAATTTCACAAAAATGCTAATTTTGTGAGATATGGATATATAGCCTGTCTGTGGCAGTGATGTGACCCGCACATCCCCCCCCCCCCCCTTCCCGTGAGCAGCAGGTGTCGAGCCCCAGCTTTGTGGTGGGAAATTAGTGTACATACTGCGTATTCAGCATGCGACAAACCACTATGCCATGAAGTGTCCAGCCACCAAATGTGGTAGAATCAATTCTTACGGAATCGGGAACATGGCTAGCACAGGACAAGGTGTACGGTTGTGGGATGAAAAGGCAAGAAATAAGTTTCAGTGAGCCAATTTTGGTGCAGGACACTCAGCTATTCCTTGAAGTGTTTACACAAAACTTTGGTTGGGGTGGGCTAGGGTGTAGAGTATTAGGCCTGGTCAAGGTAAAATCATATGAAGGGTCAAAGGTTAATGTCATAGTGACCAAGTTTTCAGTGCATTACACACGCCTATCACGTGAAATGTCCTTGGAATAGGCCTTATGGAATGTGATTGAACTATTCCCGCGTTCCGAAGTAAAGCGGGAATTATTTTTTTTCTGAATCTGTTACGCAATAAAGTAGCCTAAATGACAAAAAAGGAGTGAAGAAAGTACAGGGGATGCGAACCATGTTCACGTTGTTTGGGGTTTTTTGTACGGTCGCACTGTAGGTATTCGTCACTCTAAGGCAGACCTTCAATATATATACACTCGAAGTTTATTAACAATTTCAATTTTGAAGGAAGTTTCTGTAACCAGTTTTGTTTGTTTGTTTGTTTGTTTGTTTCTTTCTTTCTTTCTTTCTTTCTTTCTTTCTTTCTTTCTTTCTTTCTTTCTTTCTTTCTCTCTCTCTCTTTCTTTCTTTCTTTCTTTCTTCCTTCCTTCCTTCCTTTCTTCCTTCCTTCCTTCCTTCCTTTATTTATTTATCTATTTATTTATTTATCTATTTATTTTGTCTTTTTTGGCTTTTGAATTGAAATTTCACCAGTCGATAGAAACTATATACATCTGTGAAAATCAGTAAAAATTAAAAAAGTTTTTGGTGTATCTCGTGTAATGAAACGAAAGTTTCTGTGATCTGTTCACGGCAATAAAATGTAGCATTTTTATAATTTTGTTTTATGTTGTCCAGGTCCCGGTTTCCACAACATGTGGTAAATGAAGCCAATTCGTAACAATATTATGTATATACACGTATCATTGCTCACAATCAGCTACTCTCCATACTATGTTAATATAATTGGTGATTCCAAAGTCGTTATCTGTAGCAAAATATAAATTGTATTGGATTCCGGGCAGTGTCTCTCTCTCTCTCTCTCTCTCTCTCTCTCTCTCTCTCTCTCTCTCTCTCTCTCTCTCTCTCTCTCTCTCTCTCTCTCTCTCTCTCTGTGCATCAACCCAATCGTGTACATGCATATGCATTTAATCACAAAACCGCAATTTAGAAAAAAATAATCAATTCATTAAGCTTGTGAGCGGGATACCCATGCATTGAAGACCCCCGTATCTGATGCAAATTTGAAACTGCTTGCTAATTTCTCATCTAACATTTTACTCCAATGACTAGATGAAGCAATAAATAGCTGTGTTTTCTGTTAAACAGGCCTACGGAAGCTACCCTTTTTTTTATAAGGAATTAAGTCTCGCTAATACTGGCTAATCACTATGAAGAATGACAGAATAAAAGTACTGATGTCCAAAATAGCCTGCAATTGCATCCTCTTCCTTAAATGTACGACACATATACATCACGCGCATGCCCAATCCGGGAACATTTTAAAAATATAAATGAGACATTTTCGAATGCTGGTATCCATTTCCACTGTTCATGGCACAGAAACGCTGCTTACTTATATATGTATTTTACTTTTGGTACTCAAGTGTAGTCTTATTTGTACAATGTGCTGAACAGTACAGCTCCATCCATTATGTGTTCCGATACGTAGGCCGACTGTTGTCCATTTTCGATGGGAAGTAAAATTCTAAACGCAAATCATATAAGCAATCACCGATGATATGTCAGGATATATGCACACTACGGGTATACTGGTTGTTGTTGGCTATGTTGTTACGTTAATGGGTGAGCAATGTTTGATTTTCGCTTGTGCATATGTTAACATATAAAAACATAATGGTTTATAACATACAGAGATTTACATTGCTAAAAAAGCATGGTTACCACAAGAATGTCTGCATTAAGAAGGTAGCTTCATCGCTGAGGGTCGTTATTTTTCATGTTTCACGTTGTGTATGTGTGTATGTGTGTATGTGAGCATGCAAATACACACATGCACGTACGTTTGGACGTATGCATGCATGCATATCTGCAGACAAATGTATTAAAAGTTTATTTTATCTTTTTTGTCTGCTGACGTTGTACAAGTTATATCACGGCTAAGGTATATCCATATACTAATATATATTTAACAAAATAAGGAAAAACTGCTTAAAAGTTTTTAATGTTAAAAATGTACAAAGGTTTTTGGCATTTGCTTTTTCGAAATATGTGAAGTCAATTTTCACACGACGTACTCAGATATTTGATCGGAGTGTGCTTGATTACAAGAGTTATCATATGTTGCTGCAAAATAACATTTTCTCTCCTTTTTGACAACTACAGCCCAACACATCAGCATAATTTTTTCAAGCAGGGTTTAGATTATATGTGTTATCTTCAATCCAACTAAATTAGTCATGATTTGAAATACCTAGAGCGCAACGCAAACTTAAATTGAAAGAAACTTTATCCAGCTAATATGAGTTCAACACAAGTGCCTGGTGTTAGCATTATTGGCGACTGGCCTGTTGTTTGAACAGTTCTGCACATTCATAATATATATATATATATATATATATATATATATATATATATATATATATATATATATATATATATATATATATATATATATATATATATATATATATATATATGTATATATATATGAAACCTATTTACATCAGATTGTTTTAAATGTCTTACACGCAGGTATGCAGGCGAACATTACCAATTTACAGCTGTAGTTATAAACAATTGGTCTTTATGTGCTTGGTAACATTCTATGTACATCTGTAGTTTTTATATAGGTTTTGATTTGGATACATAGACCTGCAGCCGTTACGCCAACTAATTATCTGACTGCCAATTTGGGAAAATTCAGTTACCGTGAATTTACATAAGGGTACTAGAATCATTTTCTTTCAAAGTGCCTGGTCTTTCTTAGGGTGCATCTCACATAATGGAAGAAAAATTGCCACTGTGTCTCTGTTTTTGTATACAGGCCCACTGGTGTACAAATTTTAGATGGATGAGTGGATGAATGATAATATACATGGGATAAAAATAAAACCATTCTAGTGTTGAGTACCATGGCCGACCGTTCTACATGGCACTCGCGTAGCGGCGGGCAGCCAGGATACACTCGGTGGTCCGCCTGCGGCGGACTTCACCTCGTGTATCCTGGCTGTCCGCCGCTACGCTCGTGCCATGTAGAACGGTCGGCCAGGCATTCACACTCGCATAGTTTTATTATTACCCCTAATGGCGACATTGAATTGTATAGCACACCTATTTAGTAACATAGTCTGAGAAATGTAATGACCAACTTGTGAGACTTTGGAACTTAGGATGTAGATGAGGAAGTTTACTGCACATGTATAATGCAAATTAAGATGTAAATGGAAAAAAGTCCTTCATATGTATACTTGTGTTGACGAGAATCTGTCAGTGGTTTTGGCCGTCGCATTATCTATGTTTCATTGCACTTTATACAATAAAATATTCCTACGTTTCAATAATTTATGTATAGTAAGACATATATTTCAAACATCCATGAAACAAACGAAGAAGCGAAGGCATTAAACCTTTAAACTATCATCTTGATGGGCCATGCTGTCCCAAATTGATAAACTATTTGCATATATCAAGGGCCTATTCTTTGTGTTGGTTTCCTGAAGATGCTGCCGCGTGCCCTGGGTGCATAATGACTGTTTTTTTGTTTTGTTTTTTTTACATACAAAGCCCTGCAAAAAACCCCCCAAATGACTCATCATAAAAATGTGCTCATTCTATATATAACATGCAATTTTCGAAAAGAAATAATTTTCCAAAATGGTCATTTAATTATTAAGCTTTTTAAAATGGGAGATAGTAATTCATTCAGAGAATGGCAGTTTTGTACGTATTGCATATGATAAACTACCTCTTACTATGCCATGAGCGGGGAGTAGCTGTTTTTCTGAAAATAAATTCCCAATTCGCAATTAAAATCAATTTTCACGAGAATTTGGACATCAGTGCAGACATGCAATATCATTTGAATATTTGCATGGCAGCATTAATCAGTTCCCGGTCAAAGTAGCTACCGGGGTAATAGATTTCCTTGGCACGGGATGGGCACATTGGGCAAGGACGTGGCATCATAAATGGACGGAATGACATACAGTTACGCCGGGCTAAAAGTTAACAGCCAAACGCTTTTTTCGCGTTTTGCTGGTGTTTGGCTTGTGTTTGGAAACGTTTAAAAACGTTTGGAATGTGTTTAGAAAGTTTTTGGAACGTGTTTGGGAAGCGTTTGGAAAGCGTTTGGGAAAAATCTCAAACACTTTTATAACACGTTCGAACACTTTCACAAAGCTGCCGAACACTTCTCCAAACGCGTTCAAACACTTTGCAAACGCATTGAACAATTATCCGAACGATTTCAAACACTTTCACAAACGCATTCAAACACTATTTTCAACAGGTCCAGCAATATATGATGTACCTACATGTAAATGTGCACTTATCCAGCATTATAGGTTGTATATATTTATATAAAACACGATCCAAATACGTTTACCCAAGTGTCTAATTCAACTAAAATTAATTAAAGACTTAATTCTTCATTTAAGATGTCATGAATACTTCATCTTTCAAAGCTGAAATTAGTTTACGTCCACTGAAGCAAATTCAGTGGGTGGTGTCATGTACATATTAAAAGGTAGCTTTTGTTGCGTTTTCCGCTGTATCACAGGCATAAACCAGTTGCAATTTGTCATGCAAACAAGAAAAACAATGATATAGCCTGCAATGTATACACATGCATTGTGAGTGATACATGTACAAACTGTTAGATAGAACTGATTTTTTTGAAAAAGCATAATTTCAACTTTATTGTGAAATGTACAAAGTAGAGCTTTTTGGCGTATCCATAAATGAAGGCATGCACATGTTGTTGGGATTTTTAGGTGCTGATAAGCTTTTTAGACACTTGTTAAAAATATTCCTGTCATTAGAATTAGATTACCAAGTGTACATGTACATGTATCATATACGCTTGGGGCAAAGTGTAAAGTGTTTGAAAACGTTCGGCTTTCACCAAACGCATTCGGCAAAGTGTTTGAAAGCGTTTGGCAAAGTGTTTGTAAAGTGTTTGCAAAGTGTTTGCTATGCGTTTGCAAAACGTTTGACTTTCACTGAAAGTGTTTGGGAAACGTTTGGGAAACGTTGGTGCGTTTGGCGTTTGTTAACTTGAACGCGAGCGTAACTGTACAAATCTCCGGAAAATGGTTCTTCTAGAAACAGAAATTTAAGTAAACTTTGAGACAGGCGACAATTTACATGCGGGGGGGGGGGGGGGCTGCAGTCGAAAGTGTTGGGCATTATTTGTGCAATTTTATCGACTTGCAGAAGTGTCTGGTGCCAGAATATTCATCATGCCAGAGATGCCACAAACCACCTCCAGAGACACCGGTCCGGCAGTTAACACAGTCTATTGTGAGGTGGAAGGTTACCATGAGAGTAATTCAACCATCTATTGGATAGAACGTATGAACTCACGATACAGAAACCTTGGTCCATTTAACCGTTTATTTGAACAAAAAGGCAGGATTCCCTCTTACACTAGCACAGTGGTCAGTAAAACCAAGGGAAAACTCCGTATTAAGCTGCAGATTGACATAAAAGGTATGACTTATATTCCTTCAGCTGCCTCTCACAGTTTATTTCTTGAAGCAACATGCAGTATATGACAGCCCCGACTAAGCGAGAAAACAGTCTTGGGCAAAGAGCTTTATTTTCGAATTTTACATAGACATTATTTCTAATATTTTTTGGAAGTTTCGCAATTTTACCATAACTAATGGTCACTGATTCACACTTATTCGCATCTCTCTAAAACAAAGATAACACGTACATGCAATTACTGTTATGGTGACTCTAGTTGGTCAAATAAGCAAAGAAATTATAATTTAAATAAATAAATTAACTAATTGCAGGGAAACCCGACGTTTACTGCAAGTGTGAGTCTTACCTTGAAAACACAATCCCTACACTAAAATTCGTCATGCACAAAGCAGATTTTGTGTAAATCTGATACTACATATGGAAAGTTTGATCCTTTTTGGAAGGGCGGGGGGGTAGGTATACATTCCAGATATTAGGCTCACACCGATTCGTTTTCCTCCAGGTCTAGTATCGATGTTCTAACAGTCTAATTGTCAATACTATGTGATCATAAATGTCTTTACCTGAAAACTGACAAAGGAGTTTTAACAAAACCAAGGTGTTCAACCTTACTTCTTGTTTGGAGGTTGTAACCCATGACGATTATACACATAATCAATTGCACCTGTCCTGTAAATTAAGGCATATGATACACCGTTAGAGTTTCCACTGAATTGAGTGAAGAAAAGAGGAAAATAACGCTATGTATATATAAACCGTAATTATCGAAATCTACAATACATGCAAATGGCGCTGTGAACGTATTGTCCAGTGGCATAATTATTATTAGTAGATAAATCAAGGTACTTTTGTATGAGCTGATATTAAGGTAAAAGATCTGAAGCTGGCAACTTTGGTTAACCTCTAATCACTTTTTCATATTTTTGGATAGTCTTATAGTTAAACTACATGCTCCCAAAAAATTCAGATGGGTGACCATAAAATTTATATGAGATAAATGATCTCAAAACGTTTGTTTACTACGGAAAGTTGAAACAGTGCCGGGTACATAGGTTTGTTTGCATGGGCATGAGAGTGAACAATGTCATTGCTTGCATAGTCATTAGTCTATAACCCCAGGAAACCAATTGAGCTATTGACAAGGGTCACTCACAGGAAACCATTAGCCGCGGAGATAAGAACGGGCCAGTTCAGACTAATCACTACCAGTGTTGTGATTACTTTGAAATTCTCTACTGGTGTAAAAACAAATAAGCACAATCCATTTCCTGCTCCCCAAATTAGGAAAGGCGCATGTTAACCCACACCCGAACAAGCCAAGTGTGACGTTCCTAAGCTCAAGAAAGCCGAGATTTAAGCAAAAAAAACCAAACTTTTCTTTAATGACAACATCACAGAGGTATATTTCACCCAAAAATTAAAAAACAGGACAGAAGAAATGAGTATGTGTCATATTACAGCCGGAAATGCATAAGAATTGGCAACTTTTTCTTTCAATGCGATATTCTCGGAACTGTTTTTTCCTCAACCTCTGCAATTTTTATCTCGCCTCAGAGGCGTACAAATTGTCCTATCACATTAAAATCAATGGACATTAAAAGCAAAATATCATATCCAGGAAAGGTTCCCAAGATTTTTCCTTTTTCTAACAACCCCTTACATGACTTTTGGAGCACTTTATAGAAGGAAAATGAACAACCTGTCTGGACTAAATTCAAAATTTTATAACTTTTTATTTGTGCTATTTCAGGACTAACCATTGAATTCGATCCTGGAGATGGATATATATTTTTAATTTCTTCTGATTTCAACTGAAAAAAAGTGATTTTGTGTGACTTCTGTGCGAAAAATGTAAAAATCCTACCAAGTCAGAAAGGGTGCTATAAAATCTCAAAAAAACCCAATCCTGCAAAAAAACTATGGATACAAATCTATGGATATGTAGTGCTCAGAAAATATATAGGTTTAATGTACTTGTGAAAAAATTAAATGGGTAATTGCGATCCAAGGTTGCCAATCCCATTGCACACTAGCTTCACAGCTTCCACGTTAAATCGTTAAATGTTATTGAATTTTTCATCATTTTGCTACACAAACAACAAAAGATATCAATAGTTGCTCTACTTACAAGTATTTTCACTAATCAATCCGTGTTCTATTAAAATCAAGATCACTTCATTTTCCATTTTTACCATAGATCTTGTAACCAGTAGAACGGTATTCATTGCGATACCTGTTATGGAACTGTCCATAATGTGTGTTACACCATACCTATTGAACATGCAGTGCATTGAAGCAGGCGTACGATCGGATGCTCTGTGTTCACCGGCCTGGTCGAAAGGGTTATTTTTTCCATAGTTGAGCCAGAAGAATTCATAACATTAATTGAACAGTGTGTCCTTATCAGCTTATCCCTGGAAGAAAAATGTCCTACCAATTCGATTAGGAAATATATATATATATATATATATATATATATATATATATATATATATATATATATATGTATTATACATATATGATTTATATTTATAAAAATCCTGTAAGCTTGCTATGGTATATTACATTTTTCTATTCTGACATATGGATAACGGTGTTACTTGATCGGCGATTTGGAAATATCCCCAACAGACATTGGTATGATTTTCTGGATTAAAATTGAAAAGAGTGTTTGGAAGATTTAAACTTGTCTCACTTAAAAAACCCCAAAAAACTCAGAAATACTAAAACCAGTCTCTTAAATGCGTGTTTCACCACCGCAATATCATGATGATAAAAGTTCCCTAAATGCATCTCTCTTTTCTTCAATATTATTATGGTTGGAAGCTCTTGCTGTTTCTCCAATGTCCTTTTCTATTGCTTTTAGATTTTAGTTGCAGCGGCGCTTGCTTCATTGGCTGCCAATTATTGCAACTTCCAAACATCATGATGGCATTCACCGCGTTTGCCTCCCCTGGTGAGTATTCAGAACAAAGTATTTCCGGTTCATTCAATAGATATGCAAAATGGAATATACCCTTCGGAAAACAGAGTGAATGCATCATTATAGTTGGTTTGCAGCTGGTGCCCCATTTCTCAGCATGGAATTTATCATGTTCGTTTCGGATGTCACCAAAAATATGTCACTGAAAGTACAACACGGGTATATCAAGTTCCCTTAGATCCTTTGGTGCTGTATAACAACGCGTACAGGGTATAAGTGTGTTTGTAGTTTTGTTTTTAGCACAGCCGTCTATTCAGATGGCTTAGCGTCGAGAATGATCAGCTGTCCGTCTATTCCCAACATACTTTCGCGAAAACAGTCAGCCAGATCCAGTTCGCCCAAATAATAGGTGTTATCTGGATGCGTTCTACCGAGTTTAACTTTATTCTATATATATATATATATATATATATATATATATGCTTTTTCCAATGTTCACGGTCGAATATTATGTTAGTTTGAGCTTTTTTTATTTGTTTTGTCTCTTATATTTTGGCAAAATACTCAACTATCTCATCTTCGAAATTGCAAAGGAAACATCTAAACGCAAAGTATCATAGCTGAATCAAAAGGTCAAGCTGCAAGTTTTTCTATGTCATATGAGTGTTGCGTCCTTTTTTTAGAATTTTAGACTTTTTTTCCGAAATTGTTCCTGCGATTATGCCAAAACTTGGTAGAAATGTACCTTGAGGAGAAGTCAAAGAATTGGTTTACTAGGTAACATCACCAGGGATCCCTGGTATGTGATTTTTTTTTTCATTAGGAGCACTAACAAGTAAATATATAAGATCCTATTGATCATTCATGACAATCGATGGGGATTGCAACTGTTATTAACTTTTTGGACTTCTTTTCTAAAATAGTCTGCAAGACCCACTTCAAACTTAGCAGGGATGCAGCTTATGTGGGTTTGTGGTCCGTTCGAACAAACGGCTACGCTCCATTTACTTTTCGATTGTTATGACACTTTTAGATCTGAGGGCATGACTAACACAATATATTGGTAACCTTGATTTCTTTACCATGGGCATGGCCACATGCTGCATTTTGACTGTGAGTTGATTAGCATGGAAACTATTTGAGTTGGTAATATGATGCTGGTGGTCCTCTATGTGGGTCAGATTTATACATTTCACGAGAAATGTGCACTTTTGTCCATGATCAGAAGGTTATTTTATTTTGCTTGCTTAATAACTTGAAATTTGTTTGAGCTTGGACCTATTTGATGTAAGATTTTGACTGCTGAGCTATCACTTTGATATTTGTGACAGGTAGTCTTCACATAAAGTGGCCTTGCACTAATTTCAAACGTCACATGATCACTTCATTCTGTGCGTGCATGGGAGGTTAAACGGGCATTGCACGCTCACAGTGTTCGCATGCTTGATGTGCTTTCAAATTCATTTTTACTTTGAAGTTTCCATCCTTTCTTTTTGTCTTCTTCTTCTTCTTCTTCTTCTTCTTCTTCTTCTTCTTCTTCTTCTTCTTCTTCTTCTTCTTCGTATTCTTCGTATTCTTCTTCTTCTTCTTCTACTTCTTCTTCTTCTTCGTATTCTTCTATCTCCTCCTCCTCCTCCTCCTCCTCCTCTTCCTCCTCCTCCTCCTCTTCTTTTTCTTTTGCTTCTTCCTCCATGCATTATTCTCTTATCTCCAAACCTGAAAAAGCAGCAAATGATATTAATCTGTGAGTTGTATAAAGCTGGTCCCCGTGACAATAGGTTTCCAAGTGCGAAGCTGTCATTTGACGTTTTCTTAACAAAGACATGTAAATGTTGCATGGTCATATAAAATACTGTTTCTTGGACAGGATAACTCATATCAGTAGATGTAACCTTTTACAGCTCAGCAACACCCGCCTGAGCCACCCGAAATCTTACTAGCAGGAATAGACTATTCACTATGAGATTTGATTTAATTATCTTATCCTGATAACATTACCTGGTTTACCTGACCTATAATACATATTCAATTAAATTTAAGCAAACGCCACAGATCGGATATGCTTTGTCCTGTGAGTGAGATTTCGTGCATGATTTTCTGGAATATGGGCGGTTGATCAGGAAAGAGAGAGAGAGAGAGAGATAGAGAGATAGAGAGAGAGAGAGAGAGAGAGAGAGAGAGAGAGAGAGAGAGAGAGAGAGAGAGAGAGAGAGGAGAGAGAGAGAGAGAGAGAGAGATGGCATTATTCTTCAAATGTATGGGTGGCTTGTTAATCATTTGTAGACTAGACCCTCCTTAGCGGACAACCATTGGGGGTAAATGGCTTAACGGTACAGGCAAATTACTACTTGCTATAATTCAAATGATGTTTTGCTTTATACCATTGAGACCCGCTATGTGCTTTCTCCTCCTTCACCACTAAGCTATACCACTTATCTCCAGTTATTATTTTAAGCTGGAATTTAATTCTGCATCGCCCAGTAAATATACATCAGATGTATACATTTCTAAATTGTTAGGGCGTAAACTTCCTCAAAAGGGAGTGTTGGTGGAGAAAGCCACAGGAAAGAGTAAATTTTTTTTTGTCGCCAGCCAGAGATATTTATGGTATGGCTATACAGTACTAGCCAAAAAAAAAAAGAAAGAAAGAGAAAGAAGAAAGAGAAGAAAGAAAGAAGAAAGAAAGAAAGAAAGCAAGAAAGAAAGAAAGAAAGAAAGGAAAATGATTATATTCGAAGACCAGTATGTAACTGTGATATGACTGGCCTAAGAGACAAAGAACAGAAACACACTTTTGAGAATCTCTGTGTCACTGTGTTAAAGCGGAATTTTAGCAGTATGTTTTATTATTGTTCAATATCTTGTCTTATAATTGCCCGACTTGAAAAACAATTATTATTTTCAAGCATTGTACCCGATGGTATGTTAAAATTTATGTAATATTGTATTGGCTTTCATGTGAGACGTGTATCAATACATTTTAAATATATGTAGCATAGAATTTGTATGGTGAACCATTGTGAGTTTACCAGAACTGACCATCTGCGCATGTATGATGACACATGGAAATTCCTGCCCCTGCCAGAAAAAGAAGTAGCCCGATATGTACACCATTACTTAAGACTATACATTAAAAGCAGTGGAACATTGCAGGGTGTGGTAACTTCTTCGGGCATTACAGTAGAGATCATTCTTTAATTAGAGTGCATATTTCAAATTCGCCCCTAGCAATCAAGGCAACAATTGATGTGTTCTTAATGAAGATCGGTAGCACATATTTGTTTAGTCGAACTATGCATAGTTATGAATTGCCTTGTACTATCTTTTCCCAGACATCCTTTGTTACGACAGAAGACAGATGTAAGAGAAAAGGTTAAAAGATCATATAGACTTCCTTGAACAGGATATATAGGACGAAATATCAACACTGTTCCTATTTTCGTTTGTCAATCAAAACTTTTTGGCCAATAATACATGCAGCTTGTGTACTGTCTCAAAACAAAACAATA
>OZ026628.1:43154545-43201422 GCA_964020975.1 Hermodice carunculata | reverse complement strand
TACCATGGACATGGCCACATGCTGCATTTTGACTGTGAGTTGATTAGCATGGAAACTATTTGATGTAATATGATGCTGGTGGTCCTCTATGTGGGTCAGATTTATACAGTACACGAGAAAAGTTCACTTTTGTCCATGATCAGAAGAGAGAGAGAGAGAGAGAGAGAGAGAGAGAGAGAGAGAGAGAGAGAGAGAGAGAGAGAGAGAGAGAGAGAGAGAGAGAGAGAGAGAGAGAGAGAGAGAGAGAGAGAGAGAGAGAGAGAGAGAGAGGGGGGGGAAACTTATCCACACAGATGACAGTTCATTGTAATCAGTACTCTTGTTGGTGTCATGAACTTTTTGTGTCTCTTGGCAGGAAACTGTATTTTGCTCTAAACACATTTCACTAAGCCAGCAATAACATAATCGATACATTAAGAAACGAAAGAAAAAAACGGATTGGGACAAATGGCTTCGTTTTATCCCTTTCGTGACGTATAAGAATATATTTTACGTGCATTGCGGTCTGAAATGGATGAATAATCTACATCGATAACTTCATGATTTGCATAGTGAGATATCTCATATTCCAACAAATCATGCAAGATATCTCACATGGAATCCCCGATTCAGGAAATAAATGCCGACTCAGTGAATATACTGCATTACCGTGTTTATATGGCACTGGCACATAATTACCTCCATTGAACCATTCTTTTTTAGGAATAGGGATTTGGTCGAGTGGATATGTGCGTTTCCTATTGCAGCAGGGCGACTGGTACCAAAGGTTGCAGGTTCGAGTCCCGCTCGTTCCGAATATTAAAAAAAAATAGCAAAGGTGATGTTATTTCGACGTAAGGTGAGTGGATGCTCGTCAAATATATGTATGATACCAGTATACATCATATAATGCGTTTAATTTGATGTATCCCGCCATTTATTTTATTTTTGCTTTTTTCTTCAAAGGAAAAGTAGTACCGAACTGTGGTACAACTAAAGAAACCAGTGGAGGATTATGGGCAGAAGCAACCACATCTAAATTATCCCAAGGCATAGATGTCACAGGCTCACACAGAGTGAACAGTTCCTCATCCATTTTAAACCAGGGCTACCCATGTGAGCATATTTTCAGTAAAGAATAATGCATATGCCCATTTGTCATTAGTTTACTAACATACAACTTTTATTTTGCATTTACCTCCATCAGTCTGTGCGAAAAGTTCCACCTGAAACAGCCTACATATGAGGCAGCTGTTGAGAGAAAACTATGGCAATTAACTTATGAGCATATCTTCATACTATTTTGAGGTTTGTCATTGTGATATCAGGGGCATTCTCTCTGTCCAGCTATTGCCCACACATTGTAAGAAACATTATCAACGTCTTGGTATTATTAGTGAATAAGCTGTTTTAGCCACATTTTAAAAACTACCGTGAAGGCAAATGTCTTTTTCAGATTGAACGAAAGAATAAAAACGAAAGCTTAAGTAATTACCAGATACAGCTAGCCTGGATGTGTGCACAAAACAAAAATAATCTAACAAATATTCATCAATAAATATCTTAAGTCTCATCACCGGATGAAGCAATTTGTTTTATATACAGTAGTTCCAGCTGGAATGTACTTCGGGACTTTACCATCAATCCTTTTGGCAATCAACGCAACTTTCTTGTTGGCCCTGGTAGCAGTGTGTTCTGTTTCGGTATTTCTGTGCCACAAACTTAACAAATACCACCGTAAGTTTTCATGAAGCTAAGGAATGTTTTAAAGCTGTGTAATGTTAATGTTTTAACAAGTCGATATAACAGTAGTTCGTGTTATGACCATCATGGCGTGCTCTATTTCATCGTCATCCATAGCGAAGACGAATATATTACTAAGTAAATGAAAAGAAATGTTCAGTCATGTATGTGTATAGAAAGAAAAAGCTAGAGTTCCGATGATAATGGGTCTTAAATTTAGTGCCACATCTCGGATTGAATTAACAGTTTCTGCTTGCATAATGCGCCAAAAAGCGCGTCATAGAGGTGTGGGTCTTAATTATTATGTTCTATGTAAATACAGGCATGCTGGTACTTAATTAGATGAAATTTCTTTACACGGAAGATAAATATAGTTCCATGATCATCATTCAGAGCAGTTCGTTTCACGTAGTTCGATTTCAGTCGAGTTAGCACTGAAAGGGATTATTAAAAGTTGATCAATGCTTCCCTTCGACACAATCTTAATACCCGTCATGCAGTAAGAAAAGTTAGTGACTAATGACACATTTTGACTATTATGCGCGAGGGCTTAGTAAATATATGTCCGTTCGTCAGTCTGCCTGTCTATGATTTTATAGCTTTGATATCAAGGGAACTGATGTACCGGTTAACTATTTAACCAGTTAAGGTTTGAACTGTATATTGCAGGTGAACAAAGTAAGCCATTGGAAGGGAATGCTTCATCCGTGGCAATTGTGCAGACAGATGCGGATAATGGTTCCATCTCACCATCTGCCACTGAATATACACCCAGCAATGGTTCGGATGTTTTAAACTATGAGCACGTTACATCGTCTGACATTGGTTATATACATAACACGTATTTGCAACTGATTGGCCATGACGGGCTACCGGTGGAAGACTACACGGAACCAGCTTATACAGCTGACGGGCATTCAAGCACTTATGAGTATTGCTATGTGGATAATAACTGTGATCGGTCCCAAGTGAACACTTGGCAATTACCTCCCTCACACATGCAATGCATACTTTAAAACTGACCTACAGGCGCCAATGGGGTCCGCGAATATATTGCAACATTTGAAGTACATTTGGAGAATACAAAACAGTTAGTGCTACCATATACGCACACGCTGAAACGATTAGACTGCCATCTTCACAGATCGCATGATTCTAAGTGTACATGGACTTGTTTGTATTGTTGATGTGATGTCATGTAGTACTTGGAGGATAAACTTAGAACTTTACAGTCCATCTATATTATTCATGAGAGAATGTATATATATATATATATATATACTGTGTTGATGCTTTGAGAATAGACTACTTTTTTATATGGCACTTCATTCTGATTGGCTTAAAATAGTTAAACTTCACAAGCAGGATTGTAGGCTTCATTCTGCCTTCTACGTGACTTAATCAAGCTGGGCATACCTAACATGATTGGTCCGCCCAAGATGCCAAAATTAAGCATACAAATCGGAGAGGCCGATAAAGATCCCCCCCCCTTAGAAGAGTTTTCATCAGAAAAAAAAACCTCATAGTTTAGGCTTTTTACATTTTTTCGGCATTGTATAAACAGCTTCGAATGAGGTAACGTCCGGCACAAACGTAGCACAAAGGGAGCTACGCCTCATTGCACAACAGTAGTAAGAACAAAAACGCCTTGCCCCACAGGTAAGCGCGAATGTCTTTTAGGCGACAGCTCCAACGTTAACCGATTGAGACGGCTTCATGGGTTTTAATACAGTCAGTACTGAATGAACAAGTGCAATTATCATATACTGATTTGTATTTTGCTGATTTATTGTGTGCACATTTTGATTCAATAAATACATTTCTGTTTCCTGATTCTTCAACTTGTTGATGGCATGTCCAGTGATTGCACTGGACAAATATTCAGTCAATATGATGTTTATCAGCTGCTGATGCCATCACCTTCCCATGCTTGATGATGCTGTGGATCAACTTTCTGATCATCCTTAAGGGTACATTACTCCACTCTTCCGTAAGATATTGTAATCTCTGTTTTTAATCTGACTGCTGTCTCATCTTATGGTGCAAATTTCTCTTGAGGTGTCTCCAGAGATACTCAATAAGATTAAGGTTAAGGGGACAAGCTAGTTATTCCATAACCTGCACACCTTTCTTGGTCAGGGTATCACACCTAGCGGCCCTTCGTTGCCCTG
This sequence comes from Hermodice carunculata, assembly GCA_964020975.1. Classification (NCBI taxonomy): domain Eukaryota; kingdom Metazoa; phylum Annelida; class Polychaeta; order Eunicida; family Amphinomidae; genus Hermodice; species Hermodice carunculata. The sequence goes on along the minus strand of OZ026628.1, from coordinate 43,197,529 downwards.
CAAGATATGAAGGGATCATCGATGACAGTAGTTTGACACCAAATAGGCTGAAGGCCTTGTGTGACGTAATATATACCACTTGGTGTACCGCACATGAGGAAAAGGTCTGTTTCCCCCTTTCCTGGGGTCTATGCCTTTACACAACATGTCTCCCTTGGCCTCCTCCAAGTCAGATATCGACCATCGGTCCTGTACACGGAAAATCAACAATCGGCGGCAAAAAACCGGATACCCACTGCTGCCTGTGTGGTATGGGCATGCTCTACTTTGGTTACTTTGTTAGCACCTGCTTCCTGGCTATAGCCTTTTACTTCTAACGGACAGCATGTCATCTGTTCCGAATCATTTACCTCTGATGAGTATGGGAGAGTTGATACGCCTCTGATGAGAATGGGCCATCTGCAGCTGTTCCTAGAGAGAAATCTGGACCAATCCATGTTCTGTACCTTATTGCAGTATTGACGACGAAGCAGTCTTATTTCCTGCCAGTTACAATTTACCACTCGTGACAAGACACATCCAGAACATCATTCGATTTATGAATTGTTTAAGAGTTTTATTCTTGGGCTTGTAGTTAACACCAATGACCCTGCAACTCTCCACAGCTTCAAGGCATCCTGTGCCTGTCGACCTGTTCACTTCATATAGGAGCGACCTGATCCCTTGACTACAATCCCTTCATCCTGGAACCCATATACATATTATGCCCGAACTGTGCGTTGCTGTTCTGTTTAATATTACACGGGTGGAATGGGCGAAAACAAAAGGTGCGACAAAGCAGGGACAAATAGGCTAAATAGCAATTCACTTTATATAAACAATCTGTGAAGTCTGCTTGATTTGACTGTACGTCACACTTAATCCTTTCTGTTAAAATGAATTTATACTCGTCACATTCTACATATATACGCATTCAGGGAAATATAACAATGAAATTTATTTCCTGCGCGTCCACATGTTTTTTGTTTAAAGCTATATCATTTTAGCTTTCTCTCTCTCTCTCTCTCTCTCTCTCTCTCTCTCTCTCTCTCTCTCTCTCTCTCTCTCTCTCTCTCTCTCTGTGTATGTGTGTGTGTGTGTGTGTGTGTGTGTGTGTTTAAATTGCGGCCCTGATTCGTTAGGTAAGATATAAGGGGTATTTTTTTTAGTTTTATGTCCAATCTCTATTTCCAAGATCATTTATTACATTAGTATGTATTCAAATATGAGTAGCAAATATGCCGGTCTTTATTTCTGAGGTATTTTGCAGCTATATCACAAATTTTTGCTTCAACTCGTAACTCGTTAACATTGAAAGGACAAATCGACATAAATAACATGTTTGTCTTCCTATGGTCCCTATAATCTTTATAAATTTTTCTCTGTTTTGTATGTGTGTAGTATGTAACAAAACATGCCTGCTGATTCGCCATGTGTTTGATGCGTATGGATATGTTTGCAAAACAGTTTCAAAATAGGAGTGGTCATGTGATATGATGTGCTACATAATATCCGAAAAAAACTACACTGTACGGAATTTTATGCGTCCTATCTGTTCCTCTGATGAAATAGATCGTTTGTGTTTAGCCTATATATTGGATTAAGGTATTTTACCGCTAACAATGGTGTTGTGCCAGTACCCTGACCAGGCCGCACGCGAACTTTACAAGAATGAAGCTGGATCTGAATTTTAAGAAAAAACAAAAAACAAAAAAAAAAAAAAAACAAGAAACGTACGACTTTAAAAAAGAAAAAAGTGCTTGGGATGTCATAATTATCTTCAGAGGTCCTGGCGCTGATCTTACGACTTACCTTACTGTGTACCTATGGGTCAGTCCTTAATCACAGGGTACCATCATGTCAAAATTGGTGTTTTCATGCTTGCGTGGTGTAGATGATTTGTAACAATGTTTTTTTACTTATATATATATAATATATATAATATTTGTATGCTGATGTCCTTCATGTGAAAAAAAATTGCTATGGGGTCTTGCTAGGCATTCAAACTGAAACTGAGTCAAGACTGTCTTGTATAAAGATGTGCCGCATCTGCGTACGCAAGAAATTTATATCCCTTCAGATGAATATCCCGATAAAACGCTACAACGCACATATGTTTTCTTGAAATAAGTTGCCACTGGCAGCATATATGACAATACTCTTTCAGATTATTTTGCCTTCAAAAGCGGGATTCATATTCCTACTTACAAACTGTATATGTCTGCCCAAACAGAAAACAAAACAAACACAATGAAGAGTTTCAATAAAAATTGTCGATGCCGTAGAAGGCATTTATACGTTAAAAAAGCACACGATCGATGTAGTAAAGTGAATCACTTGGCGAAGATAGGATATATGTAGGAAAAATGGAGTGTAGATAATATAGTAAGGGAATAGATGGGAGAGGTGGCTTATGAGGTACATATATGTGGAAGAGGTGGCAGTGTACATAGAATTCCACAGAGGCTTTGTCAAATTGCGACATTCAAATTTGTTTATGTGAGGGTTAATTTTACGTCATTGAATTGAAACTAAGGCTTACGTTTTCTACATTCATATCATTATGACCACGCTGATTTTTGAAAATAGGAAATACAGTTTAATTCTAATATGACTAGCGTTTCCTTAAATGAAGATATACTAATTGGTAAATTATTTATTACGTTTCCTTCACTCTTTGCATACGTGACTGCATCATTTGTGCATCATGGTCTTCTAATGGTATATATTTCCTCTTTGTGGAAGATTGATGTAGTGTGGAGTTGTAGAATATTAATTTTGTTCTCAGCATTGTATATTGGCATGTCATTAACAATGTTGCCTAGCATAGGGTGGTCAATTAGGACCAGTCATTGTTGCATTTTCCTTTTCGTGTTGTCCAATATAGCCATTTGAAAAAGACTTGCAAATGGAATATGTTTGGTTCATGAGCCTGTTTGTGGTAGCGTTACAAAGCAGTCTCCGGGACTTATGTGTATACAGTAAAACATGTCTATGGACACAATCAGGTAAAACTGAAACACAGGAGCACAAACTATGAAAAAAAAGCAAAAACAAGGCGAAACAAAAACATAAATGTTTAACAAAATACTCAGTGTTCTGACTAGTCACCCTGCTTTTGCAATTTACAGTGTGTACACATAATTAGCGTGATTATAAAAGCATATATCTGTGTGTATTGGTGTAGTATCAATTAATATACTGGTGGAACACTTTTATATTTCAGTTGCCCCATACGTTATTGAAATAAGAAAAAAAGAGCTTTATCAGATATATTATGCCCGAGACACTTAGCGCGTAAAGTTAGAACTCCAATTATGGGTCGCTTCCCTTTTAGTACATTTGTTTATGTTCCGAGACCTACAGATTTAGGTGAATGTATCCACCGTAAAATCACATTTTAGCTTCAAAATAGAAATTGGTTGATTGATAATGGCAGTTGTGAAAGAGAATGGGCCTGTTGGGGGCATACAGTTACGCCCGGCTAAAAGTTAACAGCCAAACGCGAAAAAAGCGTTTGGCTGGTGTTTAGCTTGTGTTTGGAAACGTTTGAAAACGTTTGGAATGTGTTTGGAAAGTGTTTGGAATGTGTTTGGAAAGCGTTTGGGAAAAATCTCAAACGCTTCTACAAAACGTTCGAACACTTTCCCAAAGCTACCGAACACTTCTCCAAACGCGTTGAACAGTTACCCGAACCAAACACTTTCACAAACGCATTCAAACACAATGCATTTCAAACACTTCCATTTAAATGATGAAGACTCCCCAAACGTATTTTCAGGTCCAGCATATATGATGTACCTACATGTAAATGTGCACTTATCCAGCATTATAGGTCGTATATATTTATATAAAACACGATCCAAATACGTTTACTCAAGTGTCTAATTCAACTAAAATTAATTAAAAACTTGATTCTTCATTTAAGGACTGGTAAGACCCGAAAAACCTTTGCATGGCCGATTTTGAGATTTTAACGGTTTTTACAAGATGAACGTCATTTCTATTAGTTGTCAAAATTTCAAGCTTTTAACTAAAGTAGAAATATGAGAAAAACGCCAAAAACCACACAAGCATGTGGACATCGAACGTCCATGTGTCATTATTTTGGTTTTCAGCCGCCAAACGGAACAATGCCACCCGTCAATCATATTTAACAGCCTGTCACGTGGCTGCAGGTAGCAACGGCCCATGGCAAAAGGAGAGTGGTATCAGGGCGGCAATGCGAAACAAGGCGACATGCCGAAAGTATGTTTGTGGGCAGGGAAAAGATGCAAACATGCTATCACAGCCTTAGTGGTTTACTTTATAGTTATCTTGCTTGTTTTGTGTTCTAACGAAGGAAGACTTTCAATGTTCAAGAGGAGCGGCAATCGTCTAACGATGTCCCTTCAAAGGCCGTGCCGCGATGGAATACCCCAGTGGTCCTGCACACCAAAGACAGGCGGGGAAAAACACTGACACACTAATCAACAATACCCACGTACATGATATTTTATCGAAACCCAGGGATGAGGAAATAAAAGTACAAATAAACACATCGAAATAAGCATAAACGTGAACAGCAGAGAAAACACACAAAATAACGTTACAAAATTCAGGTTGGAAAGAGATATGAAACTCATTGGCAAAATAACTACAAAATAATGACAAGCTAACTAAGTAAAGTGTACAGACAAGTCTAACAAGCTAACTACATAAAGTATACAGATAGGAGTAAATACAATGAAATACTATCCCTAAAAACGGGATGAAGAGGTAGGGGGCGGAAGACCAAACCCGCATCGGTACACAGACCATCAGCGGCCGTAGGACTCCCACCGAAGCAAGGTAACACAATTTTCGTTGCCAGGCTGGAGGTCACGGGCCCGAAGGGCCGGCTCCGTGACGTCACGCTTTGAAACCACACTGTCGTTGTCGCCGTTTGACAGATCGCTGAATAATGCTTTCTGTACTTCAAACGCTCTTTTATTCATGTGATTGGCCAAAAATTGATTGACAACCTCCCCAAATGTTAAGGGACGATGTTTTCTACGTTTTGTACAAATATCAGCACAACTTGACCAAATGGTATTGTTTCAGAGGCAAATAATCAACATCAAAGGCCTTTAAAGCTTGTTTTCTCAGAAAGGATAATAGGACGAGAACCCCCCTAAGAATGGTAATTCCAAAAAAACGGCTTGGCGAAATTTATTCCGGTTAACGGCTTTTGATTCTGTAATGTCTGAACTGCAAAAACGCTTCAGCGATTTTCAAAATTTTTCTTCGTTCTTTTTCTATGAAATGAAGAGAATGAACATCCTGAAAATCAAAGGGAAAATTGAAACGTCAAACTTTGAGGATGGATAACAGAAAAACGAAACCAAACATAAAAAATCGTAGGATTGTTTTTTGTTGCCAATATGTCAGGATCAAGATGCAAGTGTAATTATGATTTTATCACAAATAATTAGTGACTCATATCGACATTTATGGAGTTGATGCTATGCGGTCAACTTTCAATTGTTTATTCAACAGTTAACATCACAGACACCCAAATACGGGCCATATAAATTCTTTGGAGTATGACGATTACACACATATATGATATGTTATCCTAACACAAATAGAGTTTTAGCTAGGATTGACTAAAGTGGGATTTATTTTTGGTGTCTTACCTGTCCTTAAGATATCATGAATACTTCATCTTTCAAAAACTGTTTCGGAGTAAATCCATAGGCAATATCATGATCTGATCATGATATTGCCTATAAATTTACTCCCAAATAGTTCCTAATTTTCAATTAAAAATATATATAATAACTCCAAGGACCAAAGGAGTATCGCCTGGCTTACTCCACAGGAGCTAATTCTATTGCTTGGCTACTGAAAGATCTGTATATTTATAATAAATGAAGTGTTAAACCGTAGGCATATTATTTGTTTTCATCTACCTATATTTATTTCCTTCCTTAATTAGGTTTGACCATGTTATAATATTGTTGATTACCAGTAACAATATAAATATTAGCAGGTAAACACTTTCTAGTCTGAGTCAACAGCTTTCCTCGGCCCGCTCTGGGTGCCGGCGCCCAGAGCGCGCCGATAAAAGCTGTTAACTAGTCGCTAATGGCAGATATGTCATATTGGTATTCGTTGGAAATGTCTTTTGATGAGGAATTCAAATATGAAATCTATCGATAGTATATCATCTGTGCGAGTCCCCATATATGTGGACTCAGACTGCAAAGTGTTAATTTTATGTCCCCACCAAACAATCAAATAACTTGCTCATACCTAAATTCAAATCGAATTGACTGAAATTGCGACATTTTAAAAAGAAAACAAACTGTTTATCGAGCAACATTTTTAGGTGATACTATATATGTGTTATGTTCCAAAATATCACTTGCCGACCCATTTGCCACTTTCCCGTGACCTACGGGACATATTTTGTTCTTCCAAATCGAATTGTATTGATTCAATTCTTATCGATCACTTTAGTATGAACATCCCATTAGTTACTGTAGCTTACACTGATCCCAATTAGCTTAATTTGATTCACAGATCCTTCGCAGAGAAAAACCTATGAACTGAATAGGGAAAATCGAAGTTGACTCTGTAATTCATCTTTTTATTTGGCTATAAAAACATAACCTGTTCATGTTTATCAAAACATCTTTAAATAGAGAAGAGGAACTAATAATTCATGTTGGCGACTACTTGTCCAATCCTCGTCACATCCTACGAAAATTTACAACTATTAACATCCAATTGAAAGATATAATGTAACCATGCTATGTTGGTCTATACGACACACAGTCCTTCAGTACGCAACACACTTTTTTTTGCAAGACGGAAAAAATGATATACATGTATGTCAAGTCCTCGCTAAGTTATGTCAGAAATTATGCCAGCTGCATAGCCTGTTAAAACGTCTAGTATCCAACATTAAGTACAGCATCAGTCATTTAATGTAGGCCTAGACTTGAACTGCATGTTTATAAATAAAACGAGGAGAAAGGGCACCAGCAGCATAAGGTAGCCTTCCAATCCAAAATTCATAAATGCGCATGTTTGATCTCTTAATTTATCAGGCGTGGCATAGGAAACTAGTTTCATATTCAGTTTTGAGAAAATTGTAGGTGGTTATTTTCAGATTACCATAATTTCGAAACGATACCTGTATTCGCCACACCTGAGCCAGGACTCCTCAGTTTTCATGCTGTATCTCGATGCAACAAATATTCGAACGAACGAGACAAACTTCAAAGCCTAAGATTGAGTTTGTAAATGTGGATCAAGATTAAATATTACAACATTTCCAACTTCAACAATTAGTCTACTCTTTGAAAAGGTCAATACATTGGGTTTCATCATTTACCACTCAGTAATAAAATTAATTATCTTTAAACCAGAGATATTCAAACATATTATACACATTCCTGAATTAATAGGCTCCGACACTGAGCTGTTGAAACACTGCAAATAAATTATTTTTGGACAGAATAGGGAAATTGACGTATAGCAAATCATATGCGTTCACCCCGTATACATTGAGTGTTGATTTTTTGAAAAACAAATATGGTGAGCACATAATAGATAATAAGTTTGTGATCTTGGCGCCATGTGTTCGTTGTCTTCACTGTTAATTTTCTAACAGAAACAGAGAGAAGAAAGCATCCATTGACGTTTTTGCCGGTCACAACACACGTGTATGAACTGAACGAAATTGGCGGTTCCAGAGAAAATTTAGTCAAATCCTAACGACTTTCCATGAAATATATGATGCGTTATTAATCAGAAGTATCCATTTTAAATTTAGGCCTATGTGAAGCAGACGTGAGAACTACCCGCGCACAAAATAAGGAGGCCTATATTGTGTATCTGATATGACAAGCAAAGCCATGCATTTGCCACATCGATCTTCATTATAATCAGCCTTCATCAGCAAAAAGTAGGCCTTCAAACCCTCAATGAGGTGTCGTGGTGTAGGCCTATATTCTTTGTCTTATCCCTTCCTTGTGCTAGATGAAATGATTAACATATCACCTGCAAACTGCGTAGTCCATATTAATATTTTTGCTGCCATTTTTCCGGTAAATACAGAAAAAATCGAAGCCAAATTGCCAAAATACGAATAGCTATATATAGGTCTGGTTTTTAAAAAATGTACATTCATGAAATTCAACTCGAGAGCATACAAAGGCTGTTAGCATTTCATTCATAGTTGTGTGGTTCTGAATATTTCGTTCCTGGTAAAATTATCATTGACCCAAATGGATGAAGACGAGTTTGTGTCGACCCTAGAACAAGCATAACGTAATCCTTCCAGAAGCCATCCAATGGCAAACGTGGATATTGCCTGTGGATTTCACAGGCGCTCGTAACGTTCAATCAGTCCAGCATATGTGCTAATATACGCGGGGGGAGGGTGTGAACTTGAAACATCTGTACGCACAATGACCCACATAGGGCCTTATCAGCAATAAAGTATTGTGTATTCATCTGTGCAGTCAATCATTCGTCCTAATGACATGGGGGAGGTGGCCCTAGACCACTGCGTCGTCACACTGAGCTTATACATTGAAGGGTATGAAACTCAGCTCACAACTGGACCACTATCCCACTTCACGTTTGACATGATTTCTCTGTTTCTTTACATACAAGCAACTTGAAACTTACCAGATGTTTTCAAAACTAATTTTTACAGGTATATCTAACCTATTATCCATTGAAATCCACATAGATCCACAGTGACATGCCTTTAATTGTCGCAAATGACCCTCAAAATCCATTTCGGGCAAAAAGTCCGACATTTCAGCGCCAAATTCAAACGGGTATCCCATCCTGAATCAAGTTCGTTCCGTTGCATATAGCTTATGAAAACTGTCCTCAATTGTCAATCAGACCGTATTCTTTGATTACCACTCGTTTTATTCGGTGTTCGTTACCACAAATGGTGAAACATGACCAAAATTAATTCTGCCAGTGCTTTTCGCATTCATCAACACGTTTTGTCTGCCATAATTTTGAACGGACCCGCGCTTGTATCCCAGCTACCCTCTGATTGGCTGGATGTTTGCGCAGATCTCTCTTGCAAAAGAGGTGCGTATCTTTATATACAAACTTCGCACATGTGTGCAAGCTGGCATTTATTACAGCTGCAATTGCAGGCAATATCACGTAATCGTCGTTTAAGAAGCTATTTTGTTCTCGTTTCTGGAGTCGCCAGATTGTTGTCTGTGTGAACGTGCACCACGGAGTGTTGTTGGTACTTTCTACCCACTGCTGACACTTAGTAGCGATCACTGGATCTGAGTCTTAGACTGAGATTGACATGTTCAGTCTTACAGAGCATCAGAGGGCAGCTTTACAACTGGCAAAGGATGGACACAATATGGTCATTCTGGGTCAAGCAGGGACAGGCAAGACCTACATCACGAAGGAAATATTCCGAGTTTTGAGGGGAACCAAAATAGTTAATGTCGTTGCCACAACAGGCATTGCTTGCCAGGCCTATCCAGCTGACATGGGGCCTAGAACACTACACTCCTGGAGTGGGATAGCAGATGGTCGGTGCACCTTGCAAGAGTTGACGCAACTTGTGACCAAAGATTATCATTTTGATGCAGTAAGACAAAGAGTGATGCAATGCGAAGTTCTTATCATTGACGAGGTATCAATGATATCATTACACATCATGCAGCAGTTGGAGCATGTATGTCGAGTTGCCAGAGACAAATCAGCTCCATTTGGTGGCATACAAGTGAAAGCTGTTGGGGATTTTTTGCAACTAAACCCAGTGCCAAATGACAAGTATGGTGATTCTGGTGAACCATGCTTTAAATTTCCAAAATGGTCGGAAATGTTCCCACACAAAGTTTTCATGAGTCAAGTAGCAAGACTGGAAGAGGGGGACCTTATAGCTGCAATTACAGACGTAGCAAGAGGAGTTCCACTGTCAAGAGACACAGAAGTTTTGATGGAGAGCCTCAGCCGTCCTCTTACAGTGGAGCAGCATTTTATAACGAAGTTGTTTGCAACGAACATGGAAGTGTCCAGGTACAATTTTGAAATGCTGCAACAACTTCCAGGAAAGAGTCACCATTATACAGCCAAGGATGAAGGTGACATGAAAAAGTTCAATGAAGCTGTGGCACCCAAAATGCTGAAAGTGAAGCAAGGATGCAAATTACTTCCTACTTGCAACTTGTACGAGCTGTCTGACAGGCTGGTGAATGGCACTCAAGGAACAGTCATCGACTGTGACACAGATGCTGTAAGAGTGAAATTTGAAAACCCAGACATGGTGGCCAGAGTTGGTAGTCATACTTTTACTGGTGAGTGTTTTTTCTTCAGTTTCCAATACAGCAGTACCTCATATTTAAGAGCAACCCTATTACCATTAAAATGGGTACATGTGACAGGTGGTCTGAAATGCAAAAATTTATAACAAAACAAAACAAAAAGTAATAGTCCAATGTCATGAAAGGGTGATCTTTCACAACAGGTGGTCATAAGAGTAGGCACAACTGTCTTGTCAACCTTTTTTTATAAAGGGTCAAATGTAAGAGTTTTCATTACATTTATTGACATGTATTATAAAAATTCTTAACATTTAGTCATCCTTTCATGGTGTTATACATGTACATGCTTCATGTGCCAACCCAAATACAGTGAAGAAAAAGATCACATACAATAGGTAACTTCTCAATGCAGGTAAATTTTATGTAGAAAATGACTTGTGTGTCTGAGCAAAGTGACCATAACAAGTTCACTGGTTCTTAACATGGTTAAACTGTGACCACATACAGCAGGTAATTGGGGTGGTGGGGGGTGGTGGTGGTGGTGTAATTGCCATCCTGTCTGTATAAACAGGAGGAGATCTAAAAAATTGTCCAGTATGCCCCCACTTGAGACACTCTCCCCATTTCACCACAAAAAGTGGTAAACATAAATAAAGCACATGGCCAGGAGTTAAGCATTATTTTTGAAGTCCTATCCATGCTGAAGATGCACATTTACATACATGTGTACTTATTCGTTCAATCTTGCACTGATAATATGATTGTGTTGAATTGAAACATTTTTCTTTGTAAACAGTACTATACAAATCATCATTGCATAGTGCATGCCATTACATAAGTATGATACAACTGAGAAAGAAAAAAAAAGGAAATCAAGAATAACCATCTGAAAATAATGTACTCACAAATACAGGACTGAGATTTACACATGCCTATTTTTGTCAGAAAATGGACATGATATTCACAACTGAAGATGTATACTTTGTCATAAACGAAGTAACTTGGAAAAAATAGCATCCATGAAACAGTAGAAAGTACATGTACATGTGTCTTGAAGTTGTTTATTATTCTGAAATGCAGAGCCATCCATGCACACCAAGTTTCACTCTAGAGGTCAACTGGGATGATGTATTAACTTAACGGAACATTTTTTGACATAACAATGGGACTTTTTTAAACATTTTGTCCAATTACTGTTATATGCAATGTTTAGCAGTTATCTATCATCACAATGTAATGATGAGAAGCCTCCTTTCCAAGCTATTGCATTAGACAACCTCCATTCCAAGAAGTTAATGGTGAGTAAATATAAACATGAGAGAGAGAGACAGAGACAGACAGACGGACCATTTATCAAATTTTTACAGCAGAATAATTCAGCACAGGTATGTCTCTTGAAGGTGATACTATTGTTGCCTGTTGAGCAGACCCAAGGCCCTTGACAATTGGACAGGGACTCTGAGCCACCAACAACATACAAAAATGGCCTGACAGTTATCCAGGCAGGAAAATACTGATGTGACCAACCTGCCCCCCCCCCTCCCACACATACACACAGCTGTGCAAACATGCATGTCCAGTGCTGAGACAGTGACTCAGTGGGGCACTGTGAGGCAGACTTGAATATTCAGTGAACTCTATCTAAAACCTAATCTTCAGTCAATCAGTAGTGAGCAGAACTATTTTTAGTCACACTGTATCCAAGGAGGGTAGAGGGCCCTCTACCCTCTTTGCTGAACCCAAACATGCATTTTCCTTAACAGGGTTTGTATGGTGATTATGAGCATTTTTACATAAAAAGTATTGAGTGATGATTGCTCCATTAAATACTTAAACATGTGAATCTGAATTGGTCTTCTAAATAGTTCATGATAACAGTGTGAATTATTTTGTGTCAGTGTAACAAACCATTTTATATTTCACACAATGTGCCCCCTTTTCCTCCTTCTACAAGAATATATTGCAACTATTAACATGAAAAATTTTCAAACTTGCTACATTTAGTTGCACTTCTGAAACTTTTGTTCACTGTCCATTGACAAATGTCTCAAACCTACATGTGTAAGTTAGAACTTAGTGTCTAACTGCAATAATTTGATGATATGGAGCTTTTAAAATATTAATTGCCCCTAATTTGCATAATTCTAAACATCATGACTATTCCAACCCAAATGCAAAATTTTACCACAACTGGTAGGTCACTCACCATGGCAAGTTTGGTGACTTTCCAAATAAGTGTCCGAGACAAACTCCTGACAAATTTGGTCATAAAAAAGAAAAAGAGAGTTCTTGGGAAAACAAAATGCCTGGGTTCACACCCAGACATAACAACTGGTACCTCACTCACCATACCATGGCAAGTTTGGTGGCTTTCCAAATAAGTGTCCGAAACAAATTCCTGACAAATTTGGTCATAAAAAAGAAAAAGAGAGTTCTTGGGAAAACAAAATGCCTGGGTTCACACCCAGACATAACGAATGTATTCAGGGTATATCATAATATTCTTGGCCCAGACTACAACTGAGGGATACACACATAGATCGGGATTGCAGTTTCAGTAATTATGGTAACTTGGTTAACTCACCGAGGAAGCCACCTGTTGTTAAAGTTGGCTGGAATCACTCTTGAACTGTCGAAAGGTTGGTCTCTCAAAACATAGACAGCAGTACAATGAGTCGATTTTTTATTATTTTCAGCCGAGTCCAGTAGTATCGTATAAGTGGTTTACCAGCAATAAATGGCAACACCTGCTAAACACAGAGAGAGGCCACCTCCAGTGTTCTCCCACACGCAATATAGTTCATTTATAAAAAGAAAAATTGTAAAAGACACATTTTCTGAAAGTTTTGTCGTGTATTTACACCATAGTCTTATCCATCTAACCTTATTAACATGACCTCAGAGAACCACTTAATGCAAACACATGCAAGGTCTATTTGCATGGCATAATGTCCAAGACTGATCCAAAAGTTTACAGAAACCTTGTTTGATGCAGTGGTAGGGATATGACTAGAAATAGAGTCAAAACACATGCAAAGCAGCATATCAAATGTGTTTCATTGAATTGTAGAATTGTGCAGGCTTTGGGCATTGTTGAGGATGAGTTTTATTTTTGTTCACACTCAAACATTAAAAATACTTGTGACACAAAAAATTAGGCCAGACAATAGAAAGCTATTGTACAGGGCAAAGGTGTATAAGCCTTAATACAACAACATTATTGCCTAGGTTTGAGGGTTCAAAATATAGCCACTAGATGGTAGCAAAAAGCTTTTTAAATTTTTTTTTTCTTTTTAAATCAAGGCTCACTGTGCATTTTATGTAGCATTATCAAAGGACATTTCAAACCAAGTGATTTTTCACCAAAGGTATATGACATGCAATGAATGCAAGTAAACAACATAAAAAGAATATATGCAGCTTCTGTAACAAGACCACATGGATTTACATTAAAGACTCCATATTTAAGAAAAAAAGTTTCAATTGCTTTCCATTGGTGCACTTTACAATTTATTTAACCTTTTAAAAAATATCTATTTTGCTCCATAAAATTTGACTTTACTTAGCCATTTTGGGCACAAAATTTGTTTTTTTTTGGGTGAAAAGTAGTGTTTATGAAAAAGCCAATTTTAAACAAAAAAATTTCTTTCTCCAGACACAATGCACAATTTGTTGGGGTTTTTTTTCACTCAGAAAAAGTATCGGATTATTGTTCCATACAAATTTTGACCCCACCTCCCCAATGTGACACAAAAATAATCATACGTTCAGATTTTTAGATCAATCAATGTTAAGGATGACACACTCAAATATTATAAAAACCTGAATATTTCTCTTATTATTTCAGTGTATGACCAGGCAGCAAGGAGGAATGTGGCAACCCGTAAACAGATTCCTCTAGCATATGCTTTCACTATTCACAGATGTCAAGGAATGACCTTAGACTATGTTGAAATGGACTGTAAAAATGTATTCAAACCAGGACAATTAGCAGTTGCTGTTGCTCGTGTAAAACGAATGCAAGGACTTCATGTAATAAACTTTAGAAAGCAGTTGTGCTTCACGCAGCCACTGCAGACCTTGTTATATATTGAGAGTCCATCCAGAGAACAGGAAACCAATTTTATTTGCTGCAAAAACAAAGAAATTGGTGGTGTTTTTGAAGATGATGTGGAAGATGAAGCCAGTGTTCTACAAAATTTGAATACCTACCTGGAAAGTGAGTATGGCCAAGAACAAACAATGGAATGTGGCAGTGAAAGTGATGTTCCAGCAACCGGCCCTTGTCCTATTGATACCACAACAATGTTGAGAAAGTTGTCTTATCCCACAGCGAAAACAAGAAAGCAACGTGAAATCAATTGTGTATTAGATGGGCTGCAGTCACAAAATGTTGACACGTTTTTCAATGTTCAATGGAACAAAGTTGTAAACTTAACAGAGACAGCTACTGTTGAAGGTGGTTTGACTGAAAAACAAATAACCCTGATTCTGCACAACTGGCATCAATATGTGACTAATCCCGAGTCATCATATTTCATTCATGTGAGACAGCTGTTTCAAAGTGACAAGCTCCAAAGCTGTCACTACCATGTTTCCCATGCAGCTGCTGGATATGTTTGGAAAGAGGTTTTCAGAAAGAAGTCTGAGGGTTTGCTTGCAGCCCTTGCACAACCAAGTGGATCTGCTACAAAAAGAAAACTATCCTCTTCTGGTGGAGCTGAGGGAAAACTGCGTTATGTTGCAGGTTGGTGTATTGCAACCATGCTACGCAAGTACCACTGCCAGCTCCATAGGATCATACACGCACACAAAAATCAGCCAGAGCTTTACAGCCATGTCAAAATGTGTGTAGACTTGCTTCAGTTTCTTGAAGTAGCACAACTAGAGATTGTGCAAGCTACAGACAATCCTGAAAGTATAAGGGAAAGTTTGGAGAGACAGAACATTAGGGAAGGCCTAACACATATAACAGATGCAGCATATTCTTTCTTCACATTATTATGTGAAGCCACTCTTGAACTAGAAACTGATGAAAATTTACATATGTATGGCACTGATATGTTTGTGTTTGTTACCAATAATGTACTTGGCAACTTGATTCTCTTCGAGAAGTGGGCTCATGTCTTCTCATCGTTTGGTTCTGCCTCAGCCAAAGGATCTGAATCAGAAGTCACTGAAACTGTTTGTACAGTTCTGTCAGCAATTGTTGATGCTCTTGACAAAATAAGTGTACTTTTTGAAGAGGTTGTATGCAAGTTTACAAGGGTTATGCATGCACAATATAGAAAAGACTTCTTAACACAATTACAAGCAAGGAAGGAAGATGCACATAGAAAAGAAATTAAAAAAGCAAAGGCAGCCTCACACGAGTCCACATGGGAGTTCATCAGACTCAAGCATATAAAGGAAGATAGGAGCAAAGGACTTCAAATTTCCCATTTGATGCTTCAGAAAAAACTGAGTCAACAAAAAACATACTTGTAAAGTCAAATGTTTACAAAAAATGATCTGAAAGTACTGTGTTCAGCCTATGGTGTTACAAGATACAGGAACAGGACAACAAAGGCAACAATAGGACAATTACTTGCAGAAACAGTTTTACAGTGTGATCAAATGCCACACCCAGAGGTCATAACAGGTGAAACATCTGGTGCAGGTGTCCCACAGCCAACTATGAGTAGGACATCTGATTTTGAATCTACCCTGCGTGATGTTGTTGAGGCTGAGGGATGTAGCACTTTACAAACTATGGTGTCTGCCAGTGAACAAGTGCAGTCTAACAGTGAAAGTTTGGGTGTTGGTCCTTCTCAGGCTGTTGCACTGGCAAGTGGTGAAGATGACAAATGTGCATTGTGTCATCTAGAGGAAGAGGACGAATGGATCAAATGTGACCAATGTGTGAAATGGTTTCATTGTGTATGTCCAGAGTTGAAGGCAGCAAGAACATGGAAAAAGTACAGCAATCCTCTGCAGACATGGGTGTGCAAAACTTGTAATAGCCAAAAGTGAACTGTGGTTAAGTCTTTGTATTTACTTGTGTTAACTCCTCAGTGTCAGCTGTGAATTAAGTTGAACTACTTCATTGAAACTGCTTTGGATCATTATATGATGCTGTTAGAAGGATTTTGCATTTAAGTACCAGCATGCCTCTGGTTCCAGAGAACATATCAAGAATCAGAATATTCCAAGTTAATGGGTTTCCTTGGTGTGCATTATGCCCAAAACATGCTGATAAAAGCTGTTGAGTCAGTCCAAAATTTGGCACTAATGGGTTAATATTATACACATATCTATTCACACTGCATTATCTTAGGGATAGTTCAACATTTTTACAAGCTAAGAGTAGGCAGTACCCTTAGAAGGTAGCCCTGGGTCCTGGGTTGTGATTTTCACTTTCAAATCACAAAGAACTTATGTATTTAAAAAATTTTTATCCTTGTGTTACTCTGGCAATGACATATCAAGTCTTCTGAACTATCCCATATAGTGCTAGTGACTGGACAACACAACGATAAATACCTATTGCCATAAATTTTATCCCAGACTGTAAGTATTGTCCACCTCAGTGGACACTAAACACCCCAAGTGCAACAGAAGTGTGACCTCATGAGAGGGGTGGTGTGGCCTCTCTTGAGTGGAAAATTAAACTGTAAATATCATACTTGATACATGAAGAAGACTGGCCTGTCACACAAAGGGGACCACCGTACATGAAGTACATATGTTGTAAGTTTGTTAAAACATACTGATGCATTTCCAATTGAAAGAGTACCAAAATTAGGCCAAACCATTCAGAAAATTTGATCTTTTATACAAGTTCATCACCAAGTAGTCATCATGATCAGGTACGGGGGGGGGGGGATGGAGGAGTTATAACTTACCAGCAGGTAACTTTGTCTAATGGTGGAAATTTATTAATGCTGAGTCATCCCTATCCTCAAGCTTCCTGAACATGTACAGTAAATTGTTTCTAGTGATGAAAAAGCAGATCATCTCTGATACTTTTCATCATGGAAAACTGATATGTAGCTTAAATTTTGGGAGGAAAGAGCAAATACATGTATCATGATGTACGACCTGTATTCAATAATATTGATTAGTTTCTAAAATACTTCCCACAGGAAATGTGACATGCATTATATTGCTAATTAGCAGATTACACTGACACCTACATTTTCTTGTCAACATTTTTGCCACCCAATGGTTGTTAACAGAACTACAGGAATGGCACACACCACGGATATAAAATTTGTCCACTGGGTCAGATAAAATATTCGGCACTTGCTGGGAACTGGCTGTAAACTTTCCATTTTGAAGGAATAATTAATGATACCTTTACATGCAGATTACAAGCAGTTTTCTCTGTGGTCAAAAAGGCAAGCTGTATTTGCATTTTGTCAGCAGGTGGATTTTTCACCTTGGATTTCGTGGTCTTTGGATTTTAAAATTAAAGGGCTGTGCTACTTCTCTATCTCCAGTGTTACTTTTTTTAGAAATACAAGACTGTCCGAGGATTATGCTGTTCATTGACTTGCAGTAGGTGACATAGTCAGGGTTTGTCCGAGCCCCATTGTGTGAAGCTCTCTGTTGGCAGAACAGATTTTCAATAATGTCACTATTGAGGCGCCCTGGTACAACAGGTGCATGGCATGTTTCTTTTAGACGGAGTTTACAAATTTGTATGAATCCAATAATGCAAGCCTTTAAGTCAAACATGCTTTCAATTGAAGGCAAACACATTTGCTTTACCTTTGCAGTTAAATTCGACTTTGTAGCTATGGCATTTTCCCGTGCCACAAACCAGTCCAGGACGCTGGTCAGCTCACTTAATCGCTGATCATTTGTGTCTGTCACTGATCTGAAGTCATTGAATATTCTCACAAGTTTGCTGGTTTGTTCCAGCAACTGTATAGTGCCAGACAGGTAAGAACTGTTATCTCCTTTCATTTTCTTATATTCAGACATAAGATGTAACATATCATTGTCTAACACCTGCTCGGCCAGATGGTTTCTCATTTTTGATGCCTGGTCAAGGCAAATATGTTCTTCACTTTGTTTCCTGTGAATTTTAAGGGGGTTTGTTTGATCCCAGCTAAATGCTTCCATCCAGTGAACCCATTTGACATGTAAGCCATCAGCCACAGTCAAGCACCTGGTGCATTTTTCACCCTGTCCCGATTTGAGGATATTGCTGCGAATTTTTTTTAAATCACATGGGAGTAGTCCATTGAGAATACCATACAGTCAAAAGGATTACTTGCAACCCTGGCCACCATATCAAAATGCAGAGGGTCAAAATTAGGAAAATTCATTTTGAGAAAAGCCCGGTTTTGTGCTGCTCCATCCATATTGGTGTAAACTACGCGAAAATCCCATGCACCCAGTTCTCTTACTGCTGCCCAGAAGTTAATGTATAACTCAGACTGGCTAGCATTATTGGAGGGAAAATGGGCCGCGGGAAAGCAGAATCCAGAGAATCTCAAAGGTGTCATTTGGAGTACATGAGAGGCACTGTCTCTCCTGGTGCTTCCCTTTTTCAATAAAAAATTGATATATCTTGATTCTGGGCTATTATCTACAAATCCAACGATTTTCATATATTTGCCATTTCTCACACGATGTAAATTTTCTTGAACAGCCATTTCATCAAATATTAAGCCACCAGTACGTTCCTCCTGGGAAAGATTGTTTCTTTGTGCCTCGCTATCCATCCACTCCAATACATCAGAGTTTATTCCAGGGTCTTGTTGCAATATGTTTTTATAATAACTTAACAGCCTTCCTGATGGGAGGGTAATTATGCCACTTTTTTTTATTGTTTCATAAGTGCATGGACTTCCTGTCCAAATGGACAGATATAGACATATTAAACTTGGGGAGTACCGTCTTTGCCGCAGATCTCCTGCCTTTATGGAACACTTTTGAATTTCAGATTTGAGTAGCTCTGAAAATTTATCCCCAGCAATTTCTGTACATTTTTTCATTATCATTTCTATATCAGCAGAATCTTCAGGGGACAGTTCCAGTTCATTGCTGTCTTCTCCTCAGAAGACATGGCATGTTGATGTTCTTCCTCTTTATTTTCTTGTAACCTGCCACATGACCTGCAGCAGGAGGCAGTTCCACTTAGAGGTAATACACGCTGACATGCATTTGCCCTGATTCTAAAATCTTGTGAATTTTCATCACCAACTACTCCCCACCTTTCTGTAATGCATTTCCTTCCAGCAGTTTGAAAGAAGTTTTTTCCTCTGCAGATTTGCATTCTGTGTACTATTTGACACACAAGATTGATGGCATACATAGTTCTGTCAAAATTACTGTCAATATGCATGGACTTCAAGTCAATTTGACAGCCTCCTATATTAAGACTCCAGGTTTTTTTTTTTTTAAGTGATCTCTTTTGTCAGTCTTATCCCATTGCAAGTGTGAGATGTAAAAGCTGACAGATACAATTCTGCTTCTGTGGCTGTGGTAATGAAAAATGGTTGTCTTATTTTACCAGCAGAGATGTTTTGGAAATCAACAGCACTTGTCCCCTTGACATTTTTTTTTGGAGTAATTGTATCCCTATATATACATCACGTAGTGTCTCTCCAACCCGTTTCCTTTTTATTCTAACATCAAATAACACATTTAAATTTCTTGAAAATAATGTTTTTGATACAACTTCTCTTTGTTTTTCAATAGAATCAAATTTGTAACTTGTGTAGATATCATCCGTGGCTGTACTTGTATCTCCATTTGCAGCCAAGTGAGACAGCAGCCTAGAATAAAATTACAAAGATACATAGACCTACATTTGAATGATGCTAGAGCAGTTGTACAATAACAAAATTAATCTGCTGGAATGTGATTGCTGAGGAACAGCCCTAACAGTAGCACCTTCAATTTCAGACCACTGCAATAAGGGACCACATGTCTTTTGTCACCACATTTCTGATGGCACAACAGTTTAGATTCTTTGCAAATAAATACACCTGTACATGTAACAGCAATTTAAGACCACTGCTAATGTGTTGCCACTTTGGGGGGGGGGGGGGGGGGGCAGAGGGGGTCATCTTAAATAGCATAGGTACTACTGTATTACCTGCCAATCTTTGAAAATAAATTACATTGTCATTAAGGCAACAACCGCATACGTACCATGCAAGTGCTGTTGTTCATCAAAATTTCTTAAGGTCACAGGGGCAGCTTAGGAAACATTGCTGTTCACTGACATGAAGTCAATTACACCAAAATTTAATCGGTCTTCAAAATTGTCTTCAGTAAGAAGTACAGTAGAATCTCCAATTAAGACCATCTCCATAAAGAGACCATTTCTGAGTTAAGACCACCAATTTATAGACCCACTTTTGTTTTTCCTTAATTAAATTATATTCCCATTAAGACCACTCCCCTATTAAGACCACAGTTTTCAGTCCCTTAGGTGGTCTAATTAGGGATATTCCACTGTACACTAAATTGAAAATAACCTGTGGCTGGTGGTTCTGGAGGTATATGTTTGGAAGATTCAAATATTCATGTCATTTATAAGCTTTAGTGCCCAACCCATGCCAAATTAATTTAATTTAGGCTGTAGATATATTATCCAGATCTACACACTAGGTTATATTCATAGATACACGTTTTCATTGTGAAAATGTTGAGCATGGAAATATGCAGACATTTCATAATTTACAGTATTTGATATGTACCTGATCAGGAACCTGTCTGTCTATATGGCCATGCTAAGGAAATGTCCATCTGGGCAAAATGACTTCACTTCTAGCCTAATGAACCCGCATATATTATACATCAACTATTGACAGCAAGGCTTTTCAATATCTGTCAGCACTAAAGATAGAATTCTGAACTCAAAATTACAGTAAAAACATAGGGTTTTTTTTAAAAATGTGTTATTATATGAGATTTTTTATATGTAGCCATGTATTTCTCTGTGAAATTTTGGACATATCTTCAAAATTATTGAAGGTAAATTGATCAATCTTATGCTGTTTTATCTAACCTTTCATTATACATATATCTTGAAATTTGTACCAGGATTTTTCCAAACTGTATTCTCTGAGTGTGGGCCACCAGTGTCCACAGAGCCAAGTTCACTTGTAAACAGGAACCTGGCTCTGTGGACATGGGACCAACACTCAAAGAAAGCAAGGCAAATCCAGACAATTTTTCACACATTTTTATCGATAAACTAACAAATATTCTAGTTCAAATCCTTGTGGGGTCTAGAACGTCCAACTTTTTGCATATGATAGACAAAATGTTAACCAGAATATCACTTAATCTCAAAATAACAGTGTTATGCAGAATGGGTTGGAGAAATACCTTACAGATGAAGTCAACTTTCAAAAAATAATCAGAACTAAATGTATTTGCAGGGGTGCTTACACAAGATACTACACAACTGCAGACAGACATAAAGCTGATTTTACATCACTTTTGGGAAGACCCGCCAGATCTTAACAAGGATGGTTACCTGCTTCTTCGTGAGTCTGAGTGTTAGTGATCAAGTAGAACATGGATATTATGGGAGACTTTGATGGGCTTCACCATTACAGATGCAATCAAAGACTTTGTTGGATATATTTCACCAAAGGTCCTTTTCACCATTACATATATATACAGTTGTAACATATATACAAGTTGTATGTATATAATAAGAAACTTTAATATGTTGACTTTTGATGTTTCAATGCCACATCAGTGTGATGTAGTTAGATAAACATACATGTATTTGAGAGTGCAGTAACAAGTGGATACAGTTGCATACTTCCAATCCACTTTTTATGAGCTCAAATTTCTATCATATTATATATGTTTGAAGCTTGTGTGTATGGTGTCTACCTATGTATCATATACAGTGGGGTACCTGCTGTATGCAACCACTGCCGTGAGCAGCCACACTCTTTTTTGTGGTCACCTTGCTGGGACACAAGAATCAGTTTCTTTGTAAAGCTACCTGCAGTGACAGGTCACCTGCTGTATGTGGCCACTTTTTCTTGGCAGAAGGGTTGCCACATACAGCAGGTACCACTGTACTGTGTATGCTGCTTCTTTCTGTTCTTTAATAAATGGCTAAGAATACAGAGGTGGCCTATAAAGTGTGACATGAGGTGAAAAAATGAGAAACCAGGCCAAAAAGTTGACTTTGGGGTCCTATTAAGGTTTAACGGTTCCAGCAAGAGATTTTGTAATACTGAAGTCCCTATCCTTATTTCTTTTTCAAAAATCAAGTGGTGTATCAGTTTAAGATGTAAGCGAATTTTCAAATCTAAATACATTTGACACCATTTAAAATACCATAATGATACTTCGTGTGTGTTTTTTTTCTCTTTACATACAGGGAGAATACCCTTCAAAACAAAAACAAAAAAACCAAGAGATAAATTATATGGCACATTTCCTCTCAGTTGGAGACAACATGTGTTTGTACATAACATTGGCTGCAATTTATGGTTCAAGATATGATGGAGAAGAAGCAACTTATGTATTGCAAGGTGTCTATTTTCCTTTATTAGACAACTCTGATAGATAAGAAATTTTCTGTACACTCAAATACTTTGAGAAATATTTCAAGTGGAACACTAGCTCATTTTGTGTATGTTACATTGACATTACAGAATTTACCTAATGTTCTTTTTCTACATATCTAGGGAATTTTGTGGGCAAGTGTATGCACCACATACTATGTCAGTGAGGCCTTCGTACCTGAAATACTAGAATGAATAACCGAGGCGGTGAACAAAAGTCCAATGAAGCCTCATATATGGGGAAATTTTTCTAAAATGATTCAAGTCACATTGACCTTATATCAGTTTCATATTTTCTAGTTTCAATTCAATCACCTCAGAAATTCTCTGTAATAATTTTAGTCTGCACCATGTGAAGGTATGATGTTGTTGTGAAATCCTACAGTCCTCCCCTATGGTGATTGGCCATACCAGTGTAGAAGTAGCAAGGGTTAAATGTCAATTTTATGTACATGGAATCGCTTGAAATTGTATGTTTCCTGTATGCTAATGGTGTCAGCCAAAAAGCTCTAAAATTAGAATTACCAGAATTTTTTTCAAATATTTGTAACTAAATGTACAGCTTCAGCTAATTATACTGGGCAAGACCGGTAAAATGTAAATTAGCTTCCATGACCTTTAAAGTTGATTTGACAGCTGGATGTCACACTGCAATTAAACATAAATTGTGTTCATAATAGTTTCTCACATTTGGCTAGCTGCAAATTTGTGGTCTATGTTCCATTAATTTAACAATTCTTTCAGATTCTGTATGGAAATAAATTTAGTACAAAAATTAGGGTTGTATACTCCTGACTGACTCTCTACCGACCTTGGAAATACAAACAAAAGGGTTCAAAGGAAATGATGCTTGCTGGGGAAGTTAAACAGTATGTTATATTAAAAGTGTCAAAATGACATACAATGGAACTTAAAAACAACAAAAAATGTCTTCATGAATCAAGTAACAGACCAAGAGTAAAAGCAAACTAATGTATGAAGGGGTTTATTGTGAAAAAATTTGCAGGTCTTCAAGATTTGACACTCTGGCTGGTAGATGGCTATTGAGGAGTGAAAATCAGCTGTATTTATGTCACACTTTTTGTGCAATGACTTACAGATATTTTTATTGATATTGAGCAGCAACATTTTATTGCTGACATTTTGGAGCTTTCTTCATGTCAGGTTAAGTTCTTTCAAGTCTTTTAACTATATTATAGTAGGTATATTGTTAAAATCTGGTTGAGATAGGTGTCTATTAACACCTAAATGTCAATTTTGACTGCCATTGAGCACCTTTATATTCTTGGTCATGTGTATTTTTTGCTTTCTTATTTATGAAGAAATAATAATTTTGCCATGGAAAGAAAGAGATATGTACATTTTTGGTATGAAGAGTGACTTGGTTATACTTGACTTTTTATATAACAAACATGCCTCTGCAAGAATCTGTATTTACAGCAAGAAATAGATCCATTTGTTCCAGCCATCATTGAATATTACAAACTTATTGATATGCCCCCCCCCCCCAAAAAAAAAAAAAAAAAAAAAAAAAAAGAAAAAGACAAGCAGAACCAAGGATTCTACATACAAGTAGCTATTTGGGATCATGGCTGGTTGAAAATATGGATTTCAGTTTGAAGACATTTGAACTTTGAAATTGATTTGTCGTCAAGAAGGTTATACATATTTATACATGTATATGCATATATATGTAAGGATAATGAATTTACAAGCCCCGTTTCTCCAAGTACATGTATGTAACATGTGACTGTAGTCGACCTCTGTATATATGTAGAAGATTTGAACAACTTTTTACAGACATACCCTGGTTTATTTTGCAAGAATGACATTTACTTGATACAAACACTACATAGAGATTACCATGACATGTATGTCATGTAGCTTTAATGAAGTTTCGCCAAAACTGAACATACCTCATCTCTGTCTTTTTTCATGATGCTTGTTTGCAATGAATATCTACCATGTACATGAACAAAAAACGGTTTGATTTTTTTTCTGCTAAAGATGATCTTTACAAGTACAATTTTTATTTACAAAGTGAAATGTTTCTGTTTTGATCAAGTGACAGAAGGGTACCAATCATGTGATATGACAACTTCATATCATCACTAGTGGATGATCAGCATTTCATTATTCCCCTGTTTTTTATCTATTCAATTGGTCAGGGCACTAGGAAAGTACAGGGCAATAAGTTTTTTTTTTTTTTGATTCGCCAGGCATAGGTATGTATTTGCTCCAGCGGGTAACTTGTTTGTAACAGAAAAGTGCCTGACACTGTTTAAGTTGCCTCTGGCACCAAGAGACACAGAGGTCCGCTAATTCGGCACCTATGCCTTCCACAAAAGTGATCATATGTGCTGTGGTCTGTAATTGCAGGTAAAATAAAGACAAAACTTATTACTTTGGCAATCTGGGAGTGATCAAGTTCTTAACCTTTGTAATTATATGCAAAGCCAGTGTTATCATTTTTCCATGACTGACATGATGCCTACCACTGTGCAGTGCAGTTTCCTGCTGAGATACTGCAGGCTTATCAGCCAAACAAGCTGGAAAGGCAAGACAAAGGATTACAATGAATTCCATTATCCTAGCAATGTGATTTACAGGATCTTATGATGATGTCATAGCTTTTTTAGTGATGTCATAGATATTTAACCTTGACATGGCATGGTATGGTTACAACCCCTTCCTGAAGCTGTTCCACTTTTAGAGATTTATTTCTAGTACTCCTTATTGCCTTTAAAGAAATGAGAATGTCTTGAAAGGGTTCTAAAAGACATGCAGTCTCTCATGACAGGTGGTCTTTAGAGCAGGTTCCAATGTGTATGGGGATGAGCATCATGGGCTGGGGTGGGTTGGTCATGACATTGTTTGGGGGGGGGGGGAGGACTGCAGGCAAAAATGTTCATCCCATGGAAAAGGGTAGGGGGGGAGGGGATTTACAATATACAAACTCCACATGAGGGGGAACGAATAAAAAAGATAGGAGTACACCAAAATCCTTTGTTGTAATGCTGAGGAAAAAGGAAAGCAACAAATTCTGGGCAGGAACCTGGGACCCCCTTTCAAAACAATCAATATACGAGGGCTTGGTATTAAGATTATAAATTACCTGTTAATAAAGCAATTTGTTATCAATGTTGGGCAAGTCAGTGACTCACCTTCCATACACCCTTACAGGCAAACCTCTAAATTTCTCCTATCCTTTCCTGAAATTTACTTATCCTGAGCAGGTGTTACTGTCAAGTCCTGTAAATTCTCTTGGAACCTTAATCTTTTTTTTTTTTTGCACTTAAAATCATTGTGACAATATTCATGTGTCCCTGATCGTGCTGCTGTTGTCCATTTTACTCAGACTCAACTGAAACTGAAAGGAAACACATATCTTATACAAGGGTGGGGGGGGGGGGTACAAAACAGAACAAATCCACTGATGGGGAGGCTGCAGTTCATGTTTATCAGGGGCACACAGAAGCTGATAAAATTGTTTTGCTTCCAATGGATTTAATTTAACCCCCCCCCCCCCCATTGCTCCACACTCCCTAATGTGACAGATGAAATATGTGCCCATACCATTAAAGCTCTGAGGGTGCTCACAATATTTTTTCAGTAACTTTTAAAACAGACTTTCTATAGTCACAAGATAAGTTATCACCAAATAGAATGAAAATGTAAATGGTATTTTAAATATTTTTTTCAAATGAAAATTCGATAGGATGCAGCTCTAACCACATTTTTAAGATGGATTGTTTTTACACCACTTAGGAACATAATATGAGAGATGTTACAACAGCAAAGTCTGACCCCAACTATCTCAACTTAACTTCTTAAGTCAAGATTTGTCTTAAAACTTGAAAAACATGTAGTTTTTAGAAAACAAAATCACTCTACAGTATACAGGAAATGTGTGTTGCTTTGATTTAAATTATTTGCTTTAAACTCATTAAGGGGAATTCATCTTACCAGTTTACTGCCATATTGTGATATTTTTGAATATCTCAGCCTTCAGACAACCCACGTAATCCACACAGCGGTGATGTGGTCGGTTTAAATTTCCCACGCAAACAAACTTCCCTCCAAAAATGGTTGAGGAGAGCACTTCCATAAATTAGACAAAGTGAAATAAAAACTCTAAAATAAGGCTCTAAAATAATAAGGTAACAGATTTTATTATGTAAAATAGTTTTTTTATTCAAAATACACATGATTATTGTAAAACATTTCTTTTTATTATTTAAATTAATGGAAAAAATCCGTGCGACTTCACCAATCAGAGATCAGCTTGCATCTGGTGCGGGGTCACCAAATCCAATGGCAACAACGTTGTTCAGATGGACGATTTTAGCATTGATAAATGGTCTTATTGCCTGGTTTGTTTACTAGTGGGCCTAAACATGCAAAGAAAGTTGCTCTGACGATAAAAGACTGCCTTGGCGGTAATCGAGAGCAATTAAAAATGGTGACATGCTGCAGAAGACTCTTTTTTAGGTTTGACTTGCACTTTGAATTTGGCGCTGAAATGTCGGACTTTTTGCCCGAAATGGATTTTGAGGGTCATTTGCGACAATTAAAGGCATGTCACTGTGGATCTATGTGGATTCAATGGATAATCGATTGGATGTACCTGTAAAAATTAGTTTTGAAAACATCTGGTAAGTTTCAAGTTGCTTGTATGTAAAGAAACGGAGAAATCATGTCAAACGTGAAATGGGATAGTGGTCCAGTTGTGAGCAGCGCTTCATACCTTTCTGTGTATAAGCTCAGTGTGACGACGCAGTGGTCTAGGGCCACCTCCCCCATGTCATTAGGACGAATGATTGACTGCACAGATGAATACACAATACTTTATTGCAGATAAGGCCCTATGTGGGTCATTGTGCGTACAGATGTTTCAAGTTCACCCCCCCCCCCCCCCGCGTATATAAGCACATATGCTGGACTGATTGAACGTTACGAGCGCCTGTGTGTGGATGTTGTGTCCTCGTTCCGGGTCAACATACCCCTGCAGTATGACCATTTTTCTGGACATGCAACTCGCTGAGGTGGAATAGCTCTAAGGATTTCGTCGTAAATTATCAAATTAATATTTATATAAATTAAAATGACTTGCAAACTGTTCAACGTCAATCTCCAAAATGGGAGAAATTGCGTAGAGCTCCTTTGAAACGTCGGCTGAAGTTCTGCATTCACATGGTTCATTAATATTAAATGAGCACCAAGCGGGGCTTACAAATTTTAATTCAGGGTGGTCAAGCCAAGATTGCAGCAGGTGAAAAGTCCTGTGATGAAAGTCTCTCAAGAAAAGGAGTCGCTGCATGCAGACTTCACATTTGACAATTACATACTCGGACACCATGATAAGCACACGGGGGAGGGGGGGGGGCAGCAATTAATCCATGCATGTGTATAACATGCGGTCAGGCCGCTATGATCTGCATGTTTGTTTTTGAGAGACCCAGACGAACGCTTCTTCTCTCATGAATATTGTTTCGTTTTTTAAATTACATTGTGTCAAATCAATGAAAGATACTCTTTTTAAATTCATTTCTTTTTTCCCTGAGAACTTTCTTATAATCTGGCTTCCAGAAGGAAACAACGGAAAATAAACGATGTAAATAAAATTTCGGTTTCAAATCCTGCATTTCCAGCCAACGCTCATTAATGAATATGTACACGTTTTTAATAATAGTTGTAACCAGAATATTATCAAAAGAACATTAAGCGGCAACTGCCAGAGCGGAATTTGGCTGGGACCCTTAATAAAGGAACACACACACACACACAAAACTCCTTTGATAGTTAAATCGCAAATTTGTTAAAATATGTCCGCACGTTTGTGAAAGCAGGCCCCGTGAAATACAAAAGGAAACCCCCATACAAGTACACGGCCAGCAGGTCACAGGTCGTTCTGCACTTCTTTGTTGATAAAACGTAGCTCTTTCGCACACACTGTCTTGGCTGATTGACAGTTTTGAGTGAGGTCTTCTTTAACAGGAAAAGACTTAATACAAACTCAATGAAAATAAATGATAATTTTCTTTCCATATAATTTGGCGGCTGGGCCTGTGCAGTCATAGAAGGGATAGGAAGGCCGGGTAACAATTCATGCCATGTTTTTCTTGCCTGGCCTGCCATGTCTGCTGCCTGAAATTGAATCTTCGCTTCTTTTACATCAGGGACAGTGTCAGCGCAGTAACCTCTTTCATTATCATAGTTTCGATTTCCTGCTGAATATCATTTTCACGGTGCTACACGTAGACAAGAGGACTAAATAAAATAAAACTTCCGTTATTTTGTGTACATTTAAAAAAAAAGAACTCTCTCTCTCTCTCTCTATCTGGTGGAAAACCAAAAAAGAGCAGCTAGGCCTATAACAGGTTATGCGCTATACTATCTATCCATCGTAGATTTATTTGACTTGAATTACTGTCGACAATCGGACATAAATGCAATGCTTTCGGTGCATAGGTCTAAAACAAGAAATTATTGACTTTCTAGGCCTATCTATATGAATTCCGTTTAACTACTGGAAAATGTCAAGATGGAAATAACAACCTCAATTAGACAGCGCATATAGAATTTAGGTAAATATAAAACTGTCGTCATTTGTGCTCATTTGCTCTCAATATTAAATCATTATGACCTGCCAGATAGAGGTATAGGCTGTCTGGTCGCAATTGAAATTATAATACCAAGATGTAGCTTTACTTCGGTTTCGTTTCCTGAGTTCTGGTAACGATCTACTGTGCGTACACACTACCTTGAACATGGATTTTTCCCATAATATTTTTGGATTTGTTATGAATTCCTTGTGTATTAATTTTTGCATAGATTTTACAAACCCACGGCCGTGTAGAAGGTGAGACAATGATTGGTTTCTTTCATCGATATCCATGTTGCTTGCTTCAAACGATACCATGCGCATGTATGTGTTTTTCCACCTGGTGAAAAAATTTCAGCTGACTGGCTGAAATTAGTTTACGTCCACTGAAGCAAATTCAGTTGGTAGTGTAATGTACATGTTAGAAGGTAGCTTTTGTTGCGGTTTCCACTGCATCACAGGCATGAAGCAGTTGCAATTTTATTATACATAGTAGAGCTTTTTGGCTTATCCATAAATGAAGACATGCACATGTTGTTGGGATTTTTAGGTGCTGATAAGCTTTTTAGACATTTGTTACAAAATATTCCTGTCATTAGAATTAGATTATCAAGTGTACATGTACATGTATCACATACGTTTGGCGCAAAGTTTAAAGTGTTTGAAAGCGTTTGGAAAAGTGTTTGAAAACGTTCGGCTTTCACCAAACGCTCTCGGCAAAGTGTTTGAAAGCGTTTGGAAAAATGTTTGTAAAGCGTTTGGAAAGTGTTTGCAAAGTGTTTGCTACGCGTTTGCAAAATGTTTGACTTTCACTGAAAGTGTTTTGGAAAAGTTGGTGCGTTTGGCGTTTGTTAACTTGAACGCGAGCGTAACTGTAGATTGCTTCTTTTCTTGATCATGACCGGTTCATTCTAGCGAAAGCAATGTATATTTCACGAGTTAATTAATCAGTAATATTTGGGATACGTTGTTGCCCTACTTCTGGTAAATTTATGTAATGTCAACACAAAAAGCAATCAGGATTTGTAAGCAGAGTAAATACGCAATATCTTCATATCAACTTTTTGTCCTATAAAATGGTTTGAGAATTGGATAAGAGGCTACTACTCCAATTCACAATGCGGCGTATGCACCCATGAAAAATACTACGGCACTCGTCTTATCGACAGATCGAACACAATATGTTCTCCAATAGGTAATAAATGGGATATTTTGCGCCATAAAGTGTACACGATACACGATAGACATAAATATTCCTTGTCATAAAGGTTGGATGTTCTACAGTAACGATACAATGCAAAACATAAGATAGTTGTACTCGCGTTCCACTAAAATGCATGTGCAGTCACGGCCAGTGGTCAGCGATTAACCTCAGCTCAAGTCATGGGTCAAAAGAGTTTTCTTCGAAGCATACCAAAAGTATATATCATTGTAATTGCTGAAATGCTAAGTTTCGTCATGTGCTTAAAAAAAAAAAAAGTGCCAGTCACGTGACTGGTTTTCGTAGCAACCAATATAATCACTCACAACTGACAATGAAATAAAAAAAAATTAAAAAAATTGAATTAGAGAATAAAGTATCCTCTCATTTTATGTGAAACACCATTTCCTGAAACAATGCATGGTACTTGGGTAACTGAAGATATAAACATTTATCCCCTACTTTGTACCATACTTCATTGAAAACCCATGGGCTATGGCCCATGTCACATGTGATATTGTTGACCATATCTCATGGGTGGGACTACTTGTTACCATATTTGTAAAATCAGAGATACGGTTTTCCAAATATGGAAGGGATCAATTCTATATTTGGTATATCCACGCTTGCCTTATGTTACCTTGCCATAAATCATGGCCAAAACCTGATGGTCCGTAGTGTACATCCCAGGCAATGGGTACGAATAAACTTGATTCTGTGATGCAAACTAGGGCCAAAAATGCAGGACTGATGATGGGCAGAAATGAAAAAAAAACAACCACGCTGTAAGACGTACAATGTGCAGTCGACTTTTACATCCAAGTGTCCCGCCACCCATTATTCAACAACTGAGCGGGCACGAAAATGCACAGTCTGTGAACAATTATGCAGCAGCAAGCCGAAATCAACAACACGCCTTCTCCAGGGAAATAATTCTTTTTTTCAGAGACCTCTAACATCTGTCCAAAACACTCCTCACACTCTGCCTGTATCGTTTGTCCCAGCTGGCGTGGCAGGGAGCCATGGTCCCCATCCTGTGGGCAATGCTGTCGTTAGTGATGGGGCCAATCTGACGGCCAACAGTCAGTTGAGCTCCACAGGTGCATACTTTGCAGTGTTTGCTGGTGCAACATTGCAAGTCAACGTGACCTTCCAATTCTCCACTCCAACAAATTTATTCCATACAAAAATAATTAAAAGTGTCTTTTCGTCGAGATTTTTGTCTGAAGCGATGGCCGTTCAAAAAAATCCGCCATTAGGCCTCTGGTCGACCGATTTTCTTTGTTGTTTAAATTTTATATTCGTACACGCGGGCATGACTGTGTCAAAGTTCCATGTAATGTAGGGATGTAAAATGCTGTAAGTGATATAAATGGTCTTTTTTTCGTTCTTAATGGACCGAAGGGGATAAATACAAAATAACCCACGTCGTTAATCTGTCTAAACCGAATCCCCTCGTTGTTTCCCTGCCTGCGCGCCTGATTTCCCGTGCGCTTCGCGCTTGGGTGATCAGGCGCGCAGCAGGCAAACAAATCAGGAGACTCGGTTTGACAGATTAACGACTCAGGTAATTTTGTTCCCATAGCAGCTGTCTAAACATTTCTTGCAGTTGGCTAAAATAGAAAAAAAAAAAGAAAAAAAAAAAAAAACTGGATTTTTTACATTTGCAGAACATGCAAGAGACAGCTACGTTGCATAACACCTAAAGTTATCATAATTATTAATGCCTTATGAAATTAACACTATCGTATCTTTATGAACAATATATGTTTTTGCAATTTTTTAAGCTGTTGCCATGGGAACAAATCTTGATTGAAACCCAAATATTATATGCAAGGCATTACACTGATATGTAGTTTGCAAATGTGGATGACATGCAACAGTGAGATGCGTATTAAAAACATAACTGTATGTGCTTCGCGTAGCTGGAATGTCATCTAGGCCCACTTAAAGAAAACTGTGTCGCTGGCACGAAGTCAAACTACCTCTGTTCAAGGAAAGCGTCAAATTGTTTCCAGGGATGTTTTTCTTGTATGAACAATTACTCTGAAGGAGCAAAATACACTTCTCTGTGGCCACAATAAAAGCACGGAGAAGTGTATTTCTCCGAGCTTATGTGAAATCTCAAATGTGCTATTTTGTCGGTATATTTGGCAAATGTTTGTATTTTTTACAGCAAATCTTCTAAATTAAAATGCTTTTTCTTTGGATGATTAATAAAACCAGAAGTAGTGGAATTTTGAATTAAACTGCAGATGCAGAGTTACAAGTAAAATTGAGTTTACCCATGGTGTACAAATTACAAGATAAAATGTTTCATTTTTTTTAATATTTTTTTTTTTACAATTTCCACTGATACTGCCCTTGGATTCTGAATTGCAGCCATAAAGGTGACTGTTCGAGCCAGGACATAAGGCTTACAACTGCAATTGCAACAACAACATCCAGACCAATGTAACCCCAACCGAGCCAACGTTGATAGTTGAAAAGTCCTGGTTCATGCATAGCTGTGGCATCTTGTGTAGTGTAAGTGTAATATATATTTAAGCAAATGTTTCTGTCCTTGTATTCTGGTGACAGCAACATAGTGTAACATTTTGTTTTCCTATCCTGTCATTGAGGGCCTGGTTGGCACAAGATGTGCTGATTAAACCCACCTCAGAAAATTTGTGGCCAAGCGGGGAAAATGAATCTGTGTTCAGCCGTAAAGACAGGTATGAAGACAAGTTCTTTCATCTAGTGCACACATTTTACCACACCAAGTGGTAGAGTGCCAACCGAAAACAATTCAAAGGAGACAGAAAGGGCAGCCATCAAGTACAGGTCAACCAATTTAGTGCCTGCAATGTCTGTACACTGTCTTACCAAATTCAGGAAGAATTTTCAACCCAGCTGACTTCCTAGAACAGCCTTTGACAAGAACATCTGGTTCTAAATTGGGGGAGGGGGGGCAGATTTTGAACAATTAGTGAAGCATCCAGAACTGGACGATGTCATTCCGGTAACTCCATGGTTGAAAACCAGCATTAATGAAGCAAGTAAACAAGTGCTTGTACGATTTAGACTTTTTGAAATGGCCCAGAGAGTATTGATCTACTCCTCTGTGGAGTAAGCTAAGGGGTAAAGCGCTAAGTACACATGCAGCTTTGTGACTGGTACAGACCAGAAAATCATTGAGAAATTAAACATGAAATTATGAACCTGATGAGCTAGTCTCTGAAGCATACAGGTTATAGTCCAGCTGACCATAGAAAAGTTCAAATGTTCGTCATGTACAATTTGCCAGGGCAAAAACTACATTGTGTGGTAGGTTGCTTACGTCTCTCGACATACAAGATGACAATGATAAGCGTCATGAGCTGTTGTTGCTTGAAAATTTGAAAACCGATTGTAGGTCAGGTCATTAAAACATACCTTAAAAAATCTAAATATGAAGAGCTCATGGATGCAACAGTGGCGGCGGATGAATATTCTTGGGCTCACGTGGAGTATAAATGCAGTGGCGGTCAACAACTGTCATCATCTGTCTTTATGCGAAAATGCTCCGCAGAGAGCTTTTCCATTATAAAACTTCTAAATGAAAGTGTATTATTCAGTCAACAAGCTGGTACATGGATTCTACCATTTCCATGTTTCAGATGGTATAGAACTGGTCTCTAACAGCAGTTAAACAGTTGAAGGATGCCAGTGAAGACTCAATGCTGACGGCTGGGAGACTGTCTGACACTTTCTGACACAGCTTACTGGTCGGTGCTGTTGATCTTACGTGACGGGTTATGCAACGTTGTGCATTTTGACTTTCTAAAAACTGTCAGCCTGATTGCCCTCAAACTCACAGCGGGAATGTTTCACAGTCCCAGAAATTAGAACAGGCATATATTTTGTATTAACGAGATGATTTCCACAAAATATATGTTAGCGTACTTCAATTCTCGACGTGATTTCTATAACATATTTTTCTTAGTGTTAGTTTTCTTTATACTTGTATCGACTTTACTTGATTTTAATCTGATAAGTATGCTGAACCGTCCATGTCGTCAACGGCTAGTTGCCTGAGGTGGCCATTCCGAGATATTTTTAGTGCCTGGTTGTAAGAAAAAGGGTAAAATCCATAAGATAATTCGATTAAGGGATTACAGAACATTGTAAAGAATAGAGCTTTTTTACATGATTTACATAATATTGAAACGCTCTGCAGCATATCAACCCTATTGTGACTGCAGAAGTAGAAGAAGAAAGTATTACGTGAATTTGATGTACATGCTCTTATTTGTCAAATATGACTAAAGAAAATATGCAACAAAATTCTAAGTAGCAAAGCATTCCACATTTTGAACCTGTTACGCAAGGGATTTCGTATTGGCTAATATGAAAACCCTTAATTTATGAGAATTTTATTCAAGTCGACTTTTTCGCAGCAGCACGTTAGTTTGGCCCATATGAAAACCACCATGCCTTTGGCTTCTACGGGATATATTTTGTGCTCTGCCTGACCTGCCGGTATTTCTGGCCTGCCCTTAGACGCATATTATTAGAATCCATCTGAAATTTCCTTGCTGACTGCAAAAACAATTCGTCAGTTTTTGTTCCGTGATATGATCATAGCTCATGATGTCTTGAGTGATTAATTCTAGCATTTTTTGCAATTTCAGGGGCGTTGTCAATGTCTGTTCTGATTTGACGTGGGCCAAAGTAGGTAGTTTGGGTTTGTGATATCACTCATATTGGACGAGTAGCATTGATGCTACATTATCCTGGATCAAGTAAAAAGTTAAAACACACTCACACAGATATATATATATATATTTATATTTATATTGTTCATTTCTGATTGTAGTGCCAGAATAGTTGATGATGTATATGTGCTCCTTGTTTTAGCAGTTTTTGCTAAACAAATAGGTGCACTGTCTTTCATGTAAGATGGGAATTTTATGGTGGGGAAGGACAATGATGTAACCCCAGCAAGAGCACAGCTCATACAGCTGTATGAAGTTAACATCCACATGTTTTGTATTTCAATTATCACCCATTAAGGAGGTGGCAATTACATGACAAATATCCATCCGTGGTTATCTGCCATTTTTATCTTTTAATGTTGTTCACGAAATAAAAAAAAATCCAAAATGCTGATTTTTTTAGACTGAAAAATGCTAATACGAAAAATAGAAGGTTTTATTACTGTTGTCCGTGGCCTATTAAGCCTTACTCTGTATATATTGGGATTTACATGGTCATGATAGTTATTCCATCCTTGTCCATCAAGCAGGTTCAAAATGGTAAGTCAGCACTTTTCAACAGCTGGCTTGACATTATTTGAATGGTCCTAATAACTTTTACATGGATGGGGCATGCGAGATACAGTGGTGAGGCTGCAGATCAGAAGGCAAATAGTTTGGGCTATGGTATTGTATACCTCAGGTCAGCTTATGGAAGGAGTAAAAAAAATACATCGACAGATTGGCTGTGAATATAAAGATCAATAGTATCAATATTTAAACAAAATCATGAAGTATTACATTTATGTTATAAATCATTGTGTATAGAAATGTCGCACCTATCAATGGAACCACACCACATAAATAACAACAGGGTTCACTGCAAGACATTTAACAAGTGCACAGGCCAGGTTCTCTTTGCTGAGCTACTTGGTAGATAGAAAGCTTCCATAATCCCGAATATTTAGCGATATCTCACAGGTACCCCACATGTATCCATGTATGTGTGTCAAAAAATGCTAGTGTGATATGAATAAAATAAAATTATTCCATTAATATGAAATTAAGTAACACTCTCTACAAAACTTTTAATTTTGTAGCATTGTCATTCTAAGCCTATAGCCCCCGTTCGTGTCCAGGGTTGTTTATACAAAATCATGTGACAGTTGCTTTTATCAAATATGTGCCTGATGCCAAAGTGATTTTGAGCATACAAAAAAATTACCCATCTTCTGTCAGTACAGCTGTACAAATTTTAGGTAAATTACAAATTTCTTTGTTTTTTGTTTTGTTTGTTTTGTTTCCCTTTTTTGGTAGACAGCGACTTAAATGTATGTACGTATGTCATTTGAGTGGGGCAAATCATTTAAAATCAATCATGGTGAGTTAGGTGAGCTGTTGAGTTCATCAGCATCTTATTTCCACAATTCATTTATATCCATAAATATGGATGATAAATTCTATGAACTGCAGATTTAATTTTTTTCCCAAACTAGTGCATGTTAATGATATGTGCCAACACATTTAAACTTACACACAAAACCACAGATAACTACATGAATTTTAGAAAGTGAAACAAGGTTAAAAATAGTTAGCTTCCATTATACACTTGCTTAAAAACTCTGAAGCCTAATAATTGGAATGATAATTGGATTTATCAAATTTAAAACCACAGATCTTGTAAATACAAATATTACTGTATGATACTGGAGTAACTGTGCAAACCTTTGCCATATTCTGTCTAATATGTGCACATACATCAGAAACCATGTCAATAAACCACAACTTATGTAGTCTTCTGCAGAAAAAGGCATAACGGTATTGGTTTGTGGAAGCATGATCACCAAAACTACTCCACTAATGTTCAAACAGCGGGCGCATTGAAATTTCTTAGCTTTAATAAAAAAAAAAAAAAAAAAAAAAAAAGGTACTGAATAGTGTTGCTCTAAAATGTGGCCCACTGGCCTTAAACTGTGCACTTTAATAGGCCAATGATGTTTTAACAGTGAAACTATTCCATTGTCTGCCCTTATTCACACTATATCCGGAAAATACTGCCATATGACTGGTATAATATGCTGACTTGGTGTTACTGATACTCCCCCCCAGCACCCACTTACGGCTCAGCGATAGATGTAATATTATTTTGCAGACACATTTACGAATCTGTCCACAAATAGTCAAAAAACTTACCATTTTTGTCCTA
The DNA here is from genome assembly GCA_964020975.1 of Hermodice carunculata. Lineage (NCBI taxonomy): Eukaryota > Metazoa > Annelida > Polychaeta > Eunicida > Amphinomidae > Hermodice > Hermodice carunculata. The sequence continues at coordinate 43,159,996 of OZ026628.1, read as the reverse complement.
AAAATTAATACACTTTTAGCAATATATTAAAAATTCGGGTTAACATTAAGGGGTTGGGAAATGTAATTTCATCGTTTATTGTAAGGGCAGGATGTGCAGGCAAATGAATAAATGTTTGCATCATAGCCCATTGTGTATCGTATTGATGTTAGACAGAAAAGAATTGATTGGATGCTATTATATAATTTTTCTCAAAGTTTTATTTATGTATTTATTTATTTATTTATTTATTCATTTATGTATTTATTTATTTATTTATTTATTTATTTATTTCATTTTAATTCAATTTTATTTATTTATTTATTTATTTATTTATTTATTTATTTATTTATTTATTTATTTATTTATTTATTTATTTATATTTTTCTCATTTTATTGAATTTCTGAAAACTATTCATTATTATTTTGGGGGGGGGGGGATTCTGATATTTCAGATTTAATGGTCCCTTTTAACAAAACCGACATCTTCCTTAATGTGAAAGTTTGCTAATGTTAATGCAAATCCTTAGCTGAAAACAACTTGGGGCTTCAATTATATCAAGTTTTAAATGTTTTGATAAGTCTATTACATTGCAGACCATAGTTGTGATTGCTTGGTTGCAAATCCAAACAGGCATAATCCATAATTGTGAAAATACTGTGTTCTCACCATGTTGTAGCTTCTGTTTGGATCAAGTTAGATAACTCAGGTTTGCTGCATCACAGAGTTGCTTCATCGGTGGTAATATAGGTGCATTATCTTCCAGGCTAGTTGGGAACTTTTTGGTGGGCAAGGACAATGATGTGACCCCGGCAAGCGCACAGTCCAGACACCTGTTTAAAGCTAACATCCAGGTGTTGCTTCGTATTTCAACTATCAGCAATAAACAAGCTGAGAAATATATGACAAAAAATCCATCCGTGTTTTTCTGCTATTTTATCTGTAAAATGTCGTTCACAACTTTTAAAATACCAACATGCTGATTTTTTTTACTACAAAATGCTAATATGAAAAATAGAAGGAATTACATGTGTGGTTTGTGGTCTAAATAGGATATACTGAGGTGAGTAATGGTCTTTTTCTGTAATCAGGCTCATACAATGTCTACCATGTCTATGAGGAGCTGATTCTCTTAGCATTATGACACACACAGATGTTACAATACTACAAGTAAGTTACCTGCTAGAGGAGCTAGTTACTTGAAAAGCAGCAATAGACACCTCAGCCTCTTAATTATGTTTTTACCTGTGCACTTATTTCAGATAAATACCAGTCAATTTTCATCTGCACGTTTTCATAAGAATAACGCCAGACTACAATGGGATTCGAACTCACAATCAGCCCATATAAGTGCAAACACTTTACTTGCACTTCCGCGTGAACCAACCAATAATAACTTGTGACTTTTAGTTGCATTCTTTTGCAAGGTTGCATTGGTCAAAGTCCACAGTTGATTGTTAAGGGGCGCAATAATGGCTTCAAATAAATGCAATTTTCTCGGAAATAGTTTGTTTTGACCGAATTTGTTTCTCGACATCTCGTGACATTTCCAAACGAAATTAGACGCTCACACTTTGTGTTTGAGTCTGATTATGTTGCAAAACTCAGTATCTACGAAACATCGTGCGACGGAACTGCTGTCTCAAAGATACTTTGCTTTAAGTGTAAAAAAATCAAAAATGAATAAAATAGATAAAATAAAAACAAAACAAATACAAATGAAATTTGTTATTTATATCTATATATCAGCAGTGGGTAAAATTATCTATAATCAGCATCACTGTTTGCACATATCTCGTACAGCATGTGCTCCAGTCATGCCCATGGAGTCGTTTCGGACATGACTGTCACAGTGCATCTGGCTACTTACGATACCAAATAATAAAAATAATTTTCCCTTTTCCTAGCCATTGTTGATGCGACGTATGAGGCAGAAATTCACTTTATTTGTTTTTTATTCTCCAAAAACTTAATTGAAATACTAATTGGGGTGCCTATTTATTACTTTAAATAGAATCCATTTCCGGGAAAGCAAATAAAAAAAAAAAAAAAAAAAAAAAAAAACCTCACATACTGGACATAGTAATTGAGCTAATTTCCTCAATACACCATATTTTTATTGTTACAATTAGGTTTGTTTAATCAGGACATAATACGTATTTTGACAAAATGCGGGATATATTTGCATGTGATCGCAACGTCGACTGTAAAAGCTTCCACATTACTCAGCTGCCAAAATACAAACTCACAAATATATGGATGTATTTTGTTACTTCCTTAAGAAAGACATACTGCATGTTCAGATAAATTAGATTGCATGTTATTTGTAAAGCAACGTGACAATGATTTCGTGCAACAGGGGCATTGTGTATTTTTTTATTAAATAAAGATGGCATAGGGGCCGTTTTCATAGTTAATATTCTAAACCATTGCACTAAATTACTGAATGTCCCTATGAGTAATTTAGCATAAGTCCCTTTAAATATTCAATGGTAGAGATGAGCAGCACCAATTCCCCATGATGGCTGATAATTATCATCTTCAATACACGCCAGTTACCCACAGCTCTCCTAAAGTAAACAGAGAGTGAGTTGTTGCATGCTGGAAGCTGGTCTATCTCAGTGTGAGTTTGTCGGAGAACAGGGTCAACAATACTTAGGTGCTTGGGCCGTTTTGAAGAAGCCATAGGATGCAAGAGAACTTTTAGATGAGGGGAATGACAATTACCTGGTGCAGTGCGCGAAGAGACACAGATTCCTTTCGATGGAAAGGTTTAGCCAGCAGTTGCGCCAGGCCTGCAACATTCCAGCATTGTGACAAACAATCGAAAGGAGGCTGGTATCGGACCAACTAAAGTAAAAGCACCCAGCTATGTGCATCCCTCTCTGTGTTCCATCTAAGTCTGCACAGAGAAAGTAGTGTCAGGAACATGCTGGCATGACCAGGAATTGTCGGAGGAGTGGATGTGGTTGGATGAGTCTCTGTTTGCCTTTGGTGCCATGATGGATGAATAGCTGTTAGACTTATGCCCTCATAGAGTTGTGTTGTAAGATGCCTGGAAGAACATGTTTGTTATGGTAAAGGCAATGCCATACATCATGTTGTAGAAATAAGGGCAATCACAGTGACAAAAAGAACATAACTCACTAGGGTAAATTGGACTCCTACAGGCCAGCAGTATGTAGATGGCATCCTGCCAACAGTCACCGAATGCTTCGGCAACATCATAGGCTGCTGTTTCATACAGACAATCCATGGCCAAATACTAAACGGTTCCGCATGTAGTATCCCTAATAGCACAACATCCAAATTTTGCCATGAGCAACTTGATTTTCTATTCAGTTCCCCATTCAATGTTCAACGAATGTATTGGGCCATGAAGGCAGGGACGATTACGACAAACATATCGCCCTGGCCCAACCAAACAGCACTTCACCAACTCATGGAACCTAATTCCCCAAGCATAGATAGCCAAGCTTACCACTAGTATGCCAAAGAGAGTCCATCCTTGTTTGAAAAGGCCAAACCCAGGAAAAACAAAACGTTCTCTTTTTTTTGGCCCAAAATACCCTTCCAGAAACAATGGAAGCACTGCACGTACACACACACACACACACACACACACACACACACACACACACACACACACACACTCACACACACTCACACACACACACACACACACTCACACACACACACACACACACACACACACACACACACACGAACAAAGAAATCACACAATCGACTGTCCCTATACTTCCATGAGTAATCAATGTCATAACGATGTACCCTAAATTTGGAGACTATAAATGCATATAGACACTCACATCTACAATAAGATATCATTACATTCCATGTGTGGTGCTTCACTTTCTTCTGCTTTGCATGAATTGAGTGTATATTGCTATATTTGGCCCCTACAATAAAATGTCCAGATTAAAGAGGTACGTTATTATCCGAATTTTATGCACATACACACACACACACACATACACATATGTATATATATATATATATATATACATACATACATACATTGGTTATTTATGTTTTTTCTTCACAATCGCGCTGCTTGGAAATAGCACCAGGGCACTTTTGGGGACCTTTGAACTTATTTCCTAATGAAATCAATAAGTGGTACTGGAGTTCACGGGGAGGCGAAACTTTACTCTCTTCTGCTTCTTTTAACAAAATTGTGCGCGCATCTTCCTCATTTAGACTTCCGCAAAGGTATTCTTCACCTGATGCTGAAATCTGTAGGGGAGTTGTGTATGCCAAGATCGAGCAAAGTTGCTTATTATGTGGCGTTAATGTAGAATTGCTGTAGTTCTTTTTTTTTCTTTCTTTTTTTTTTACATATAACAGCTATTGGCCAATGGGGACTGGAAATATATATATATATATATTTATATATATATATATATATATATATATATATATATATATATATATATATATATATATATATATATATATATATATATATATATATATATATAATAGCATTGTTATATGTTAATTTTTTCCCAATTTTTTTCTAGTGGTAGGTAAATAAAAAAACTTTAAAAACAAATAAAAATGTAATTTGTATTCATATCTATAAACAAGTGCAGCAGTAAGGAAGTGTAGTAAGTTATACGGGTATCACAAGGGTTTGTTTATAAACGTGTGTTCGTGTTGCGTGCAGATCATAAAGTGGAGATTCCGATCAATATGTGAACTGTGTGAGCTTCGTTACGGACATATTTCATTATCTACACTGTCTCACATTTGCACCGTCTTGACTGTCCGTTAATCACTAAGCCTGCAATTGACTATAAAAGGACTATTTCTGTTTTGTGCCCGTTTGACATCCCAGCTATGATCTGAATTGGGTTTTTATGAACATAGGCAGCGCACTGTTTTGGAGGAAATGAAATGTCGGAATTAGTCAATGCGGTGGCGTTGGCAGTATACCTGTTTTCTGGTAAGATACTAATTTTAAACCAAAAATTGGTACATGTTATACTCCAGTGTCCATCTTGCACATCAATTTGCGTAACTGATTTTCACGAATAATCTGGCCCTGGCTTTCGGTTTGTTTATGACAATTTATAATTGTTTAATGGTTACTGTTGTACATGACGATTAAAAATTAACTGAAATGCCAAACGTCTGGATACTTCAGTATTTTTGGTACAGAAGCCAGCCGTCCAACGGTATGTCCGTCCGCCTGTCCAACCGTTGGCAAATGCTGGTGAAGTATATATATATATCGGATAAAGTGGAGTTGGTTGGACAATATTAAACTTAAAGATACTCCATGAGAAAATCTGAGTGCTACATAACACAAATTCCGCTTTAAAGCTCTAATATAATGACAAAGCCCAGCATGTTGTATTCTATTCGGTTCTGATGATCAAAAGTTTGATGTAGGACACATAGGCACATGATATAACAATCACATGAGGACGTAAGATAAATCCGAA
>OZ026628.1:43121345-43154345 GCA_964020975.1 Hermodice carunculata | reverse complement strand
AAATAAAGTGGTGCTACATCCACAATTCCATTTTAAACTATGCCTGCGGTGAATGCAAATAAAGCCATTGTCTTCCAAATTGACTTATATTACCAAATAACCTGAAACGCATAAGAACATTGATTCTACATTGAAGTGATACGTAAACGGCTTCACTTATGTGTGTTCCCATTACAATAATGTCCTTATGATGAAATGCTGGTTCTGGATGTTTCACATGCCTTTCATACATGACTCTAACTTTTCACCCTATCGAGGAGTTTTCTTATTTCTGATATGGGACCAGACATATAAAGCCTGAAACCAAACATACACACAAGCATAAATCAATTTGATTGTAAGTAGAAATAGCATGCTGCGTAATTCACAAGTAAATGGCTTATAAGCTGCTATGGAAGTTGAAATGTTTCGATTAAAGAAAGCTACTGACAGTTCAGCGTACTGTCCTAAATCGTACTTATAAATGCACAATGTTCACGCTAAGCTAAACAAGTTTGACACGAAGAAATAGGTTAAACATTCTCGTTTAAAAAACAATCACATAGACATACACAATCAATAACGCACCAAGCTTGCATGGCCAGCAATAGTATGCTTATATTACATCCCCCTATTAACAAGATAAGGATCACATTAAAATCCATTCAAGTAAAGCCTTGAAATTCATAAATGCACATACATTATGTTTCATCTAACATTTTACCAAATATGGCACGATACACACATATCCGTTTGCATGATCAATGCCATAAATACTTAGTTTTTTTTCAGCTCTGATTAGTCTATATATATATATCAACACAATTTCACCTTAAACATAAAAACATGCATCAGAATACATAGTTATAATGGAGGTAGAGTATTTGTTTCTTCACACTGGTATTGGAAGATAGATATTAATTCTTTGGCAAGCCTGGAATCTCTTTGCAGTCTTCGTTGGGTTTGGAATTTGTTAATATGGGTCATGTTTTTTCTGTACTACTTGATAAATACTTCACTGGCTATGGTGTGCTGTGGGCTGTGTCCTCCGACTCAAAGCTATAATGGAGGTAAAGTGTGTTTTTAATGTTCCAAATTTATACATATCACCAAAACAATGTAGGTCTTCTCTTTTCTTTTTCTGTAAACTCTAATTTTCGGCAGACGTAAATAGATTTGGGATTTGAGCGGTTAGGCCCTACACATTTGGAAAAAACTATATCCTCTAAGTAATGAAGAATATTTCAAAGGTTGAGAGGACACGTTTAAAACGACCAGTTGTCTTTTATGTGACTGCCTATCTGAAGTCAGGAGTGAAATTTGTTTCTTCAACTTTGTTTTCGTAACTCTGGAATCTCTTTGCTGTCATTGATGGGTTCGGAATATGGGTCATGTTTTTATGCACTATTTGATAAATATTTCATCGGCTGAGTTGTGTTGTGGGCTGTGTTCTCCAAATTAAAGCTATAATGTGGGTAGAGTGTGTTTATAATATTCCAGATTCATAAATGTTACCGAAACAATGTCGTCCTACTTTCTTCTTGTTTTTGTAAACTCAACTGTCTGACAAGTCAGGAGAATTAAAAAGTGATAGGCCTACCAGGTCTCTTTTTATTTTTGGCAGAAAAAATGAAATTTAGGGTTTGAGGAGTAAGGCATATACATCTGGAAACACTATAGCCTATAGTTAATGAAGCATATTTCAAAGGATGACAGGACCAGTTTAAAACCACCAGTTGCCTTTTATGGGTGACTGCCTGGCTCTCTAAACACAGGAAGAAATTTGTTTCTTCACATTGGTATTGGAAGATTAATGTTGAAGCTTTGGTAACTTCGGAATCTCTTTGCTGTCATTGTTGGGTTCGGAATTTATAATTATGGGTCATGTGGTTCTGTACTATTTGATAAATACTTCATTGGCTATGTTGTGCTGTGTGCTATATTCTCTGACTCAAAGCTATAATTGAGGTAGAGTGTGTTTATAAAGTCCCAGATTCATAAACATAAAAAAGTGATGTCGGCCTTTTTTCTTCTTTTTCTGTAATCTCAGCTGATTGACGAGTCGACAGAACTTTAAAGTGATAGGCCTATTAGGTCTCTTTTTATTTTGGGCAAAAGTTATAAAATTTGGGTTTTGAGTAGTTAGTCTTATACATTAAGGAAACAATTTCGTCTGTAGTTAATGAAGAATATTCCAAAGGTTGAGAAGATCATTTTAAAACCACCAGTTGCTTTTTATGGGTGACTGGCTGTCTCAAGTCAGGAGTGAAATTTGTTTGTTTACATTGGCATTGGAAGCTGAATGTAAATGCTTTGGTTACTCTGGAATCTCTTTGCGGTTATTGTTGGTTTGTAATTTATGAATATGGGTCATGTTATTATGTACTAAAAATACATGCTTGAGGCAAGGAGGAAGTCAAAGCAATTGGTGAAGACGACATTTGGTGTACACCATAAGATCTCTGAAACGCATTTCACTTGTTTTTGTTGTTGTTGTAATTTTGAACTAGAATTCAAGACCTCATCTATAAGGGACATATTGCAAGTGCACACACACAACCACATAACCACACGCCCACGCCCACGCCCACAAACACACAAATATATATATATATATATATATATATATATATATATATATATATATATATATATATATATATGTATATTAGGTATATGTACGTATGTATCAACAGTTTCAGCATGTGAAAATTGATTTTTAATGGAAAAGGGTTTGACGTTAGCTGCCGTCATACAAAGAAGTCAGTTGTTTGTTCATTCCGATTATAGTCCATCATATTTTGAACATAATCATCAATAACTGTATTGCCAGCACATGAAATGAAACAAAACTAAATAGAATTGCTTTTTCCGCTAGACCCTTACACTTTTTGTGGACAATATTGGTCATGCATCCAAGGTATACCTTCAAGCAAAATTGACTTTTAAGATCACCAAATCAAAGCGACAAGAGCCGGTGATGTTTCTACCGTTACTAGCGTTTTAATTTTAGATAGGTAAAACCGAAAATGAAGATCTTCGTGGGGTTTTTTTTGTGTTTGTTTTTTTGTTTGTTTGTTTGTTTGTTTGTTTTTTTGTTTTTTGTTTTTTTGTTTGTTTGTTTGTTTGCTTTTTTTTTTGGTCATAGTTTTCAGAGAAAAATACACATATACATGAAATTTGTATGTCAACCTATCTATGAAAAAAAAAATCAACAGCAAAAACACCAACAGTTCTACATTGCTTTATATTGATAGGAAACGATTCACAGTGATATGCACTTTCCGATTCAACCATTGCAATACAAAACAGAGTTATCGTTGAAAATTGCCTTTCTTTTTTCATTGTAATGATATCATTGTGAGCATGCATCATTGCCTCCAAAAACATGCACAGTTTCTCATAATTATATTTAACACTTAATTGCCTTACAAAGCAAGATGCCATTGCCGTTTGATAGGTTGATATACATCGCACCCCCACCCCCCCCACACACAGACAACATGCGATTTGATATGAGGTTACATATGGTGTCGTGAGGGCTACAGTTGGAGTGCAAACTCACATATCAAAAAGACAATCGCCCGATATAGTCGCATGCAAACTAGGTTTTCTTGCTTGCCTTTGTAGGCATGATAATGGCAAAAGGTAGCAGTGAGCAGAATGTCGAAGTCGAGGAACAAAGCGAGGTATAAAATATTGTAATTATGATAACTTTAAATAAACTTAAGCAGACGGTAAAACACAATCTCCTTAAACGTGCATATATGTATATATATATATATATATATATATACATATATACATATATATATATATATGTGTGTGTGTGTGTGTGTGTGTGTGCACGTCTGTGCGTGTGTGTTCATGTTAAAACTAGAGGCTCTTGCAAGCAATTCATGACATAACTGCATACCCCACCCCACCCCGAATAGAAGCATTGTGTTGATGATAAGAATTAACAAGATTCAGTAGAGTTTGTAAAATTGATCCTTGGTTTTGCAACTTATTTTTTTGCAAATTTAACACATTGTATACAGGGTATTTCGTACGAGACATCCATAAGTTTGTAATTGTGATTCTTTCTTTTGTGTTTCTTCGTTTTATTATTTTTCTCTCTCTTTCTTTTTTTTTTTTTTTCTTTTTTTTTTAATATTCGTATGCTCTTTCATTTAAGCTTCTGCTGCAGTGTAATCCTGGTAAACAAAACTTTATGTCGACAATATGGTATGCAGGTAAAATCCATACACATTTAATTGGTTCATGGCAAAACAATGGGAGCCATGTTAAAGTTAAGGAGCCACAGGAAGAACGTTTCAAACTAGTTAATGGCTCTTTGCACGTACAACGTGCAAGGCTGAAAGATGAAGGATGGTACAGGTGCGACATGATGACTGATGAGCCACATGAACATTGGATAAAGTTAAACATTTTAGGTAAGGTAGTAGCATGCAATATCATGATAGTCCTTGTTATGGGAAAATGAATCTGCCTTTTATTGCTTGCAGTATCTTGGTTTCAGGTTTATTGTTTGTATTCAAGAATATAAATATAGCTTTTGTGGACAACACCGTGTCTCGAAGCAGCAGTGAAATCTGTTTCTTCACATTGGTTAGAGAAGATGAATATTGCTGTTTTTGTTAACTGTTGTATCTGTTTGCTGTCATTGTAAGGCTGAAATGTATGAATATGGATAATGTTTTTCTGGACTATTGCCCGCATTTTATTGTGCATTTACCAACAATGCTACATTTGATCTGTGACTCGACGGGAATACAAAACAACTCTTTTGCTTGTACTGTCACAATCATTTCTTTCCAAAGGAAATCATAGATATAGTATATTTTTAAGGAAGTCAACCGATATCCTAAATATTCTTTATGCATTAATTATCTTATACCTTGTACATGCATGAGAGAATTTAACAGGAGAATTGTATTTTTGATAGATAACAGCTACATGAATAAATATGAAGAAAACACATTCATTTTCGTTTCCTTTTCTTTCACTTTTCACCGCCCAAGAAGCTTTCTGGCATTCAGATATTGGCTTTAGCGGGGCTATGGCTTCCTTGTTTAGTGACCCTTTGACTTTAGGCATGAGACTGTTTGTTTGCTAAGCTATTAGTGGTCATTTCATTTTAATGTCTATTTCCAGATCCACTTGCTAACGCCTAAATCCATCTAAGTCTCTTGAAAGATGACTTTTAACCTACGCAGTGGCTATTGATACTGATAGATGGTTAAAAAAAAAATATAGCTACCTTTGAAGAGTGTCTTTGGCTGGTCTTTTGTAGCTAAATGTAAGCACAAAAAAGTAAACGTTGTATGAGTACCGATCCTAAACAGGATCTTAATTTTTCTGTTTTACTGTACACAAAAGTCTAGACACAATTGTCAGATTGCAAATTTTCTCATACCCTTTTTACTATAGGGTAACTAAAAAACCTTCTTCAGAATTGATCTGATACAATTTGCAGGCATTACCCTAACTTTTTGTGTCTCTTGTATTGAATTTTAAGTCATAAATACCTGTCACAAATATGCATTCAAAGTAGTTTTATAAGACTTAAACTATTATGAAAACATACGGTAATGCAGAAAAAATAAGCTCATCTTTAAGTGCAAAATTTTTCTCGGAAATAACAGAAAGGGAGCCATCTGAATATACTGACATTCTTGTATGTTTTCTTTCCAGTAAAACCGCAGAATGTGTCATTGGCGCTTGAAGGTAGAAAAAATAGGCCTTTTATTCAAGGCGAATATGGATATGGAATGTGCATTGTTCCTCGTGTTCATCCACTTAATATGACAACAATTCACTGGATGAAAAATGGACAAAAAATTAGCCAAAAAAACACAACCACGTGTATCAACAATGACAACTCAACGAAAATTGTGAGCTATGCATGGTGGATTGCACACAAATCTGACCAAGGAAAGAATCTTGTTTGTCATGCTAAGTGGAATAACACCTTTTACAAGAATATATCAAGGAAGATGGAAGTTTGGTGTGAGTATTCAATTCAGAGTGTTGGTGTAATTGTTGTGCCTAATTCATGTTTGATTCATCTTTAGAACAAGTTCAGAACGAAACAATAATGTGACCCATTTGTTTGATACTTACTGTTATAATTCTACTAGTAATATTTTTCACTGTTCTTGCCTAAGATTTTCCAAAATGGCTAAACATGGGTTTATGAAAGCTGTAATAGGTAAGGCATTGTGGGTATGTAGCCAACTTTTGTAGATAATATCGTAGCAAATAAGCAACAGGAGTGCAGTTTACGTATTGTCTTCTAGTTTAAATGTACAGAGAAGCAATTTAGTCTAAAAAATATTTGTCTTTTAATATACGCATTTAGATAACGCAACCGTCGTCAACATTACCACTTTGCCCCAAAAGGTCATAGAAGGTAATCCGCTGCGTCTTAATTGTGTGGCATTGGATGGATATCCTAATGTGTACAACTATACCTGGAAGTTTGATAAATACTCTCAACCGTCGCCTATCAGATCACCTGGGATAGTGCTGACGGCTAGCAGAAATCACTCAGGCAACGTGCAGTGTACGGCGGTGAACAGAGGTGGCACATCAGTTGGTAAAACGTCAATTGACGTTCTTTGTGAGTTTACTATAATATCGTTTACATTTCTTTCACAACAAGAGCACCACTGTTTTCCATCATAATTTGGCTTTTTGCTTCCTAATAAATTAAGAATTTTGCCTCTTTCAAATTGTTAAGTAGTTGATCCATGTTTTTTTAAAAATCTGTTTAACCTATCCAAAACACCTGCATTATGCGAGTCCAAAGGAATTTCTTACATTACGTTTCTTCAATATAACATTCCACACTATTCATTTCACTTGCCAAACTTCACGTACAATAAGGTCGTGAAGTGTGCCACAATAGCCCCCCCCCCTTCATTTTTAAAAGGAGTTGATTCATCTGCTGATAAGAGAGCCTTCTTCATCAGGCCTATGACGTATCTGACATACAGTTGAACTATACTGATTATATTAGTCGTATTCACGGCGTTGTATGACTCGGTAATTTAATTATTTGTCAGTGAAGTCAGTTTTTGTTGCCTGGCAATGGTCTTTGTCCTGCAAGGGCGAGGCCAGTTACACATGCCAGCAGTTGTATTCACAAAGATAGGAGGGACATGCATTGAAATGAAAATTGTACGATTAATACATATGGCCTGTTATCAGTTTTTAATTAATGGCCACAGCATTCACCAATTTGGAAGTTACGTTCTATGCAGACAACAATGCTACAGAATGAGGCAGAAGAGTACAGTATATGTGTGTATATATGTATATATATATATATATATATATATATATATATATATATATATATATATATATATATATATATATATATATATATATATCTATATGGTTGTCTTTTATGAAGAGTCGTAGGATTAAGGGGCTTCAAACCTACATGCTGGAACACTGTCAATGCATTTACATTTGTTTATACATTTTTGGCATATCTTTCAAAAATCAAATATCATTTTATCAAATGATAGCTGAGACTAAAAGGTGACTAGTAAATAATTTTTGTGAGATGCAGTCAGGCAGCCTTTATCTGGCACTACCTGCTTGTGGCCATTTTGCGGGATTAACAAGGTTGCCAAATAGGCAAATCAGAGTGTATGTCACCTGCATGCATAATTAAGAGACCAGATTCTGGATTGTATAAATCACAACAATTAAAAAAGAACGCAATCCAATACTATTTTTTTATGAAACTTAAATAAAGAAATATGCAATTGAATTTATAACATTATACCCAAACTTATTTATTAAAAAGAAAAGAAAGGAAAAAAGAAACAAATATGCAATGCAATTGATAATGTTATTACAACATACATTTATCTGCTGCAGTCTAACGTTTACATCAAATATGGCAATTCATATAACACAGGTATGCATAGCCATTTACATTGTGTACTTTGTGTGAATTTTATCAGTTCTTAATTTTCGTGAAGAAAAGTCGGAACTTATTATTCTTTTTTTTTTTTTTTTTTTTTTGTTTACTTCGTACTGTTTCCATGTCCCTTAATTTTTCTTCAGTGCACCAAATCTTGACAACGTCATCGGCAAAAACCCAATGTTCCAATATAAAAACAACTGCAAGGTGTCAACGGAAACTAGCTTCTCTGTGCCTGTGGCATTTTTATATCGTCAATATCATATTGATTTCCATCGTCACTGTCAATTTTTCGATTCAAGAGGAATTGCCAATCCTATAATGTCTTCCTCTTTCACAGTTTTTGCAAAAGAAATGCCACTATCCACGTTCACAAATTCGCAAGGATACATGCGATCAAACAGATCAATGGGTAGCTGGTTTACCAGGCCACATAATTCCCTCAGCTGTATTTCATTGTCGAAGCCAAATTATTGATTATTGGACATTTCATTGTGTCATGGGATTATAACTGTGCTGCCAGCATGTTAAAACAATTTGCAGCAGCACTTTGTCCAAGCACAATTGACAAAATACAACGCGTCTTTCAGGTTCAACTTTTCATTGACCCCGTTTTCAGTATTTTGCACTTCATGCTGAATTTGTAGTTTTCTGTGATAAGTTTTAAATTTTACAATGTTACTGGCACCAAGCGGCTCAACATGAGCAGTGGTGTTAGGTGGCACGAATTTCAGTTCGATATTTGACAATTCCAAATTAGATGTTGAATGAGATGTTGCATTATCCATTAGGAATATAATTTTACGCTTTTGCCGTTTCATTGCACAATCAAAATTACAATCTACTCTTGGACAATAACATCAGCAATCCCTGCATTTGAGTTGCTGTAATAACAACACAGCAGACTCGTATCGAAGTTCTTAAAACAACGCAGCTTTGCAGCTTTGCCAATCACCAACAGTTTGAGTCTTTTGTGCCTGTGGCATTCACACAAAGGGCAATAATTATTCGCTCTTTTAATGTCTTTCATGCCCTTTCCAAGCCCATTTGCAAGGGTCGCAGTTGGAGCCAGACGGAAAAACAGTGCAGTTTCATCACACTGATACACATCATTTAAATGGCATTTTTCTATGAGATCAGGAAGTTCATTTCTGCACTGTAGCACTGCTTACATGTCAGCAATATTTACTCCCCGTATATACATGTAGTGTACCGTTTGATGTTGTGCTGACGCTTAAAATTATATAGCCAATATTTTCAACAGCTAAATTCATCTGGATCTCCACCTTTTGTCCCCCCAAAAAGCCTGAACTTTTTCTCTCTGGATTTCGTCATTTAAACAACGCCATGAGACATTTTTTTCACTGAACCAAATGTAAGACGCCTGTTCAATTTTGTCAAATTTTGGATTTCTGCTAATGAGCGTGGCACTTTTAATCATAAAATATAAAACCTAGATTTAGATTTTGTTTTAGTTTATAGAAAGACAGTTGTAAACCGAAAACAGTAATGCAGATGTATTTCATTTATTTCCTTATTATTTTTTACGGCAAGATCCACCAAAAGTTTTAGTGACAGGTCCGCCAGACAGAGTCATGGAGGAGACAAACGTTACACTGAAATGCCATGCCACCGACGGACATCCAGCAGCGTATGACTATTCGTGGCAGATAGAGTCTAGAGCACAAGCCTTCAGCAAATCTAAAGACTTAGTGTTGACCAATGTAAATTATACGTTTAGAAATGTCTACACTTGCAAGGCATCCAATGTAGCTGGGACCACTTCAGGCAGCATAACACTTGATGTACTCTGTAAGTTTTCTTACTGGCATATTTGGTGAATTTTCCTTGTCCAAAACTTGGCATAAGATCATCATCATCATCATCATCATCATCATCATCGTCGTCGTCGTCGTGGTCGTCATCATCATCACCGTCGTCGTCATCATCATCATCATCATCATCATCATCATATTAAGTCTATTCCTTTTTTGAGGTGCAGTAACTGATGCATCCAGTTTCAAATGATCTGATTAATAGTACCATCGTAGTATAAATAAAATTGCCAGCAATATGGCTGAGTATCACTGCACGTTTTTTTTCCCTATCGATGGGCACTGATGCATTCACATTCTTTACAAAATGTGATATTCTTCAGGAGAATCCCCAAAGACCAGGACTGTTGGTTTGTTGATGTCTTTTCTCCGCTTATTTATGGAAAGCGTACAAGAAACAAAATATAGAAAGTGCTTGAATATTGCCTTCACGTTTGACATATTTCCATTATAAAATATTAACGGAAAGTATTTACTACAATTACACAATAAATCACGTGCCTGCAGAATCATTGATTTATTTATTATAAATATTTCTCCTCTTCATCACTGACATGCATGCACTGATAATTATTACACCCAGTCCCACAGATTGTGCAGAATCACCAAAAGGTAAATTTAATTGACATTTGCAGAACAATACGTCTGTCCTTGTGCCTTTGGTTCCAATGTTAATTACATAAAAACAAAAACAAAACAAAACAAAAAAAACAAAAAAAAAAAAAAACAAAAAACAAAAAAAAAAAAAACATGTCCCGAATATAGCAAAATGTCACGTTGCCTGATTTTGTAATAAAGATATTTATTGTCGGCCTAACAAGTAGATTTTGTGTAATTGCATGTTTTCCCCATTGCATTTTTAAAACTGTACTACATCCGGTAACCTCTTTTTTGCATTTTGTTTTTTCGTTTTTGTGTTTGTTTCTGTTGTTTGTTTTTTTGTTTTGTTTTCGTTGTTGTTGTTTGTTTTTCTTTTTTGTTTGTTTTTGTTATTTGTTTTCTCTTTTTGTGCTTGTTTTGTTTTTGGTTTTTTCTGCCTTTTTTGGGGGGGGGTATTGCATTTGTATATTTTTCAGTACTTTTAGTGGTATAATATGGGCATAATTTCCTGAAAACGTTGTCATATTTGCAAGATGTTGAATCTTATTTCCAATCAAACGTTTGCTATTCCAATAACATGAGAACACTTGTGTTTTGATTAGGATGCTATATGTTAACACCTTGCATATCAGTCTGTGTCGGGGGGGGGGATTCTAATCACAAACAGCTGTATAAATCGCATTTAACTATGTTGCAGTCGCTCCAAAACAAGACCCTGAAAAGTTCATACAATGGAAGGTTTTCATGTCTCCTCAGAAAACAGCAACGCTTCATGTTTACGTTGTTTCTGATCCCCATCTCGTGACATTTGCATGGTACAAAGACACTAACTTACTGCACAAGGAGGCAACCAACGCAACACATGCAGTGTTTGTACTTGAAAACATTACTGAACAACATATGGGGCGGTACCGTTGTGATGTAGAAAACACAATTGGCAAGAATTCCTTCTTCTATGATGTATGCGCTGATCAGGCACCTGGGAAACCAAAATATCTGCAGATCACCAAAGTAACTGCTGTATCAGTTTTTATTCAGTGGCAAAGGAATTTTTCCGGGGGCCACAATCAAAAGTTTTATGTTTATTGTGAACGGGCAGAGATAACCCGGTTCTCCAAATATGTCGCTATATTACAGGATCCCTTCCCGACTTCTGTTGAACTGAAATATAAGGTAGCGGATTTAGAACCAAACACTGATTACCATATATATGTGACAGCTGTCAATGATTTTAAAGGCAGCAGTGAAACAAGATCGGATATCGTCATAGGGAAGACATTAGGTAGGGAACACTTTAAGTGAATGTCTTGACACACAGCTTACGTTTCCAAATTGTCGGAGCACATCTTATTTAGGTTTAAACCAGTTTGAAAGTTAGGAACACTTTATCTAATGTACTTCGTGTTATCGGTTTGCATATCACATCTGGTAGTGTTTTAACTGTATTCCAGTGTCATTTAAGCTCGCACTTTCTCGGACTCTCCTACACTTATTTTGCTTCACTTTTCTTTATATCATGATTTTATTGCGTCTGATGTGATATTGTGATCCTGTGTCAAGTAAGGCATAAACAACGTCAAGCAGCATTTTTCATAGTGTGTGTGTGTGTGTGTGTTGTTGTTCTTCTTTTTCGTGTATGTGGTTGTATTTTTTGTGTGTTTTGGATATTGTGCTTTTCGTTTTGTTTTTATTATATTATATTTTTTTTGGAAGGGGGTATTTTGCCACGTAATGCAAACTCTTCTGAACATAATGCAAGATGCTTTGTTTTGCGACATGAGAATCTACTACTGTCATTTTCATTCTTTGGCTGGGCCTAAACGATTGGTAAGGGTCTAATGTCTGTACATGCTGAAGAATATTTTAAAGGTTAAGTGAGGTTGCTGAAGCTGACTGTTTAAACAATCAGTTGCCTTTTCGAGTGGCTGCCTGTGTCAAGCCTAAAGTAAAATTTAATTCGTCACATTGGTTTTGGAAGGTTTATGTGGATGTTTTAGTAATTATTCAATCTTTGCTGATTGTTGTATTTTGCTATCATTGTTGAATTGAAATTTATCAATATGGGTAATGTTTCGAAGTATCTTAGCGAATATCTCTTCCACTAGCTATTTATAGTTTAGCATATTACCACGGCATTTACATGTAGCTTTTACGTATA
The DNA here is from genome assembly GCA_964020975.1 of Hermodice carunculata. NCBI lineage: Eukaryota > Metazoa > Annelida > Polychaeta > Eunicida > Amphinomidae > Hermodice > Hermodice carunculata. The sequence continues at coordinate 43,141,828 of OZ026628.1, read as the reverse complement.
CTACAATTCTATAAAGGTTAGGTCTTCCTTCGGTAATGAAGTCCATATTTCTGTACATGTTGATTGAAAAACAAGGATTGTGGAACATTTCGAACAGTTTGTTGCATTTTTGCATCAATGTTTGCTTTCCGTGACATCTCTCTCTCTTTTTCTTAAATTCAGAAAGAGCAAGTATTCAAATCAGCACATGTAAGTATAGACAAGTTGGCGATCAATTTCACCTCACATGGCCTCCACCTACAGGACACTTCACGCATATTGTTATAGCATGCTGCAGCGGAAGTTACAAAGACAAGTGTGTACACATCAAGGTCGCGAATGTGACCAATGCGACAGTGTGGGATTTGCATTGGAACCAACCCAAATTTTATTTGCTGATATACGATGGTGAAGACAGAGTTTCAACATCTATGGAGAGTTGCTCCCAACATGCAGTTAAAACAGGCATGTAGTGTTTCCTTGAAACATCATCTTTGTTTGACTTGTGCACAAATACAAATGTATATAATGGCTTTCGAAACATGACTATTATCATGCCACGTTTGAAATATGAAAATGTTCTCAAATAAGGTACAATATACTATAGGCACCTTTGAAAAAACTGTCTCCAATTGATATGTTTGAATGTTTTAACATTATACTTCTGCAATATTCGAGTACAACTGAACAATTAGACAGATAGAAATTACATGCACATGCATGCATCATAATTATACATTCTTGCCCAACCTCACATCAAATATTTTGATTGTACTTAATTAGGCCTTAGAGACATTTAAACAGGGACACGTGCAAATGTTTCCCAACTATCAGAAGTTGAATACCAAGATGTTTTGAAAAAGTACCTGTCCCTACATAGTGTGTTTTTTTAGAATATATTTATTAATGCTTGTGTGTGTGTGTGTGTGTATGTGTGTGTGTGTTTGTTATATAAATATAGTTATATTTCTATATATAATGCAACATTGCCTGATTGAAATCTCAGCAATGAGAATTTGGCATTTTATCCAATGTGTCCACCTGCATGTATGGAAATTTGAAGCAAAGCTTATAAATAGTGCCTTAAGCAGCCTCGCGTTCCATTAAGATGAAAATATTTATAGTTCTGACTCATACAGTTCAAAGGAGCTGCCCATAAAACAGAGGGGTATTCTATACAGGGGTATCAGCGAAGACTTCCTTTACTATACATCATCATCTCTAATGCGTAATGCTGAACTTAGGCAGACATGTGCATTATAATGTTCCTCCAGACTGTGATCCCATTATATTTGATCCATCAACTTTTATTCATGCAAACTGTGGGAAAAGGATTCATTTTCGTGGAGATTCAGATTATGTTAATTCTTGACTGACAGGCAAATCATGAAGGAGGCATAACAATACATTTGCATAGTTGCTGGTTCTTGATTGTATCTTCACTTACATGTACTGCGCTTATCAAGTACAGTTCATAAATACATTTGCATATGAAAGGTAATATCTTGTAAGCAACAGGATGACAAATCACACGCTCATGTTACAGGACTATCGCTGGTTGCTGTCATAATGGTGGTGCTTCTATGCTTGGCCTCTTTGTTGATCTGCTGGAACGTGAAAAAGGTTTTGATCCAAGGTATGTATATATATATATATATATATATATATATATGTATATATATATATATATATATATATGTATATATATATATATGTGTGTATATATATATATATATGTATATATATATATATATATATATATATATATATATATATATATATATATATATATATATATATATATATATATATATATATAATTTCCAAGCCGATGCTGACTTGAAATCATTGAGAGACGACCTACCGGGAAATTTCTCAATTGTGACACGGTTTGCTTCCCTCGAAAGTAACTAATGTACAATGAGGGCACCGTCTTTGTGCAGGTTTTTCTTCTACGTGTGGAATTTAACATTCTGCTATGGAATGTATTTTGCTTACATATTGTGCTGACCACAATAAGTTCGTCCTGGTAAAAACTGCTTACATACATCTGAAGTGATTAACGCAGTACACTAATTATACTTTAAATAGCTTCATATATGTGTAATGGTTCATTACAAATTCATGTAATACAGCACAAGTTGGAACTGTTTCCATGTAAGTATATATTATTCTTATAAGTCATTTCAGTCATGCATGGCCAAATGTAAAAACAATGTTATTTTCAATCGTGACTATTCCCTTCATTATGCAATAAACGGAGGACTACCACGTTATATGCCATAGTATTCTGTTTTGACATGATCCGTCTGAGAGGAATTTAAAATGCTAAGATTATGGGGTTTTTTTTGCACAAAGTGCACATGGAATGATTTTGTTTCAAGCATACATATAATGCATGTACTCCAAAGTGTCAAGAATATGTACTACATGTAGCTTACATTTTATTGGCATTGCTTCCATACATAATTATGTTGTGTGATTGGCATATTCTGCAAAGTGTGTTTTTGGTCATCATCCAAAAATGCATGGCTTTGATTGAATTAGGATTGAGTGAAGCTTTGGTATATATGGAAATATAACCACAGCTTGTTACTTAACAAACTCAAATGGTGTACGTCTGTAACTGCAACTCTGGAAAACCCTTGGATTCCTCATGGCAGAAAACCTACATACGGGAATTCTAATATTACAAACTAAAACTGTTGCAGACAATATTATGCTAAGATCTCTTGATGTTTTTACAGATAATAGTATTGTTATGACTCACAATCTGAATTTAGTAAGATAGTTAGATGCCAGTCATTAATTCCACTTGTTCTGATTTTATTGGTAGCAAGTAAAAAGACTCACATAAGAATAACATATTTTAAATTGAACAGTTGACGCTGCGTGTCATACATACAAAATGACATTTTTTTCTTTATTATCACTTAAAATTGTTAGTCGATGTATCCCTCAGGGAATGCAAAACACTCCAACCATATCCAGCAAGATTCACATGTGAATACAATGTACAATGCAAGCATTTTCTATCATGTCTTTTGAGTTGCGTCAAGGAATATGTGTGCAAATTTTGAGACATGACATTTTATTATTATAAGGAGATATCACAACAGCTTCCTGTTTAACAAAGTCAAATGTTTTATGCCCATAGACACAAGTATGGCAAGCGTGGTGTTAAATACCAGTTAAAATATTGATAGATGCTTCGATAACTTGATTTTTGAATACCCTATTAGATTTGCAAAAGTGTATATGCTATCATTTTCGTCTTTCAAACAAATGAAAATCACTGATCATTTTATGCTGCACAATTAACAAACGGCATGTTAATGCAAGTGGACAATTCAGTTTATTTGGTATTTTTCAATTGTCTGCAATATTGGCAGCGACCTGATTGGTATTATTTGCAAAAAATGTGGCCATCTGTGTCTACAAAATATTAACACGCATTTACTTTTCTTGATTTAGCCCCAACAACTCACCAGATCAACAAATTCCTTTGAGAGGTATGGACTGTTTACATAAAATATGGTGCTAAGAAGGTGTCATTATTTGTGTTAAGAAATGATATTAATGCACTGAGCTAAACATATTTCTCTCATTTTTCCTCACAAGAACAACCACCTAGGTCGTCATCACTGCCACCATCACCGCACCACCAAAAACCCGCCACTATCACCACTGCAACCACCACCACCACCACCACCACCACCACCACCACCACCCCCACCATCATCATCATCATCATCATCATCATCATCATCATCACCACCACCTGTGTCTTTTGAGCAAGCAATATAGAATTTTATGGCGAAAAGGACACTCTTTATTGACAGTAACATTTTAAGGATACATACATACATACATACATACATACATACATACATACATACATACATTCTGCCTCTATGTATTGAACACAGCGATACAAGTGCATATACCTAACATTTCCTAATGATGTAAGTATACCACAGTTTCTCAATTATTAAGTCTAGTATTTTTATGCACATAAACAAAAAAAACTATTCAGCTTGAATTTTGTATCAATGCTAGCCTGTGGAGATTACATCCCTTGCAAGAGCTTTCTGGAATGATGTCTTGGGTATCGTATGGCACCTTCATCATTCCATGACACATACATCTGTAAAGCGTGGCATTGTGCTTCATTGGCAAGTTGCCAGGATTACGTTTGAAAGAATTTTGCTTATATCTACATGATCAAGGAAATAGATCAAGCCTGTATGTGACCAATTTGATATACTTGAGCCAAGGGTAATGGCTGGTCCTTTTGATAATGACTAAATGTTGTCAGAGAAATTCACGGTGCGCACTTTTATATGCTGTTACATAGTTTTAACATATTTGTCGTGTATATAATATATTAAGTTCATTTTCTTCCTTCCCTTATCAATTTATTTGTCAACACACATGAGATGCGGCTTTGTAAGTAATGAACCGTAGTTGGATGACATTATTGAAAAAAAATGTCATGAACAATCATCCCTTACTGTAAAGGGCGGCACTGTAGAAGAGAATGAAATAGTTGATCTAAAAGAATTGTTCTGTTGAAAAAAAAGTGTGACACACCAGAAACAAATGTACACACGCCACTGCCTGGTTGAGAAATGCTGACTCGATTTTGATACAGCTGCATGACCTCATGTGCTATGCCGATTAATGCTATTACAATGGTTTATAGAGGTTTTTGCTAATTTGTAACTTAAACGTACTGGTAAGAACAAGCATATATCTAGCTATCAGTGATACATCATCATATCTGTTAAAATCTATCTTGACACTGAAGTTAATTAAGGATTAAATTGTACTAAGCTAAAATACCCTACAATGTAAAAAAAACAATCTCTTTTAAACAGATAACGTTGAGAGACAGTCTACAAGTTCCTGCTCGCGGCATCTGTCCTATCATCAGGTCAGCAAAGAATCTTCTTACACAGGAATATATGAAGACATTCCAGATGATTCCTACCAAAATGTATTGCTTGCCCCTTATGCAAATGTCCAGGTAAATATAAAGGATGTGAAATCCGTCAAAGATGAACTATCATAGTATTCTAATACAGAACACATTTGCATTCTTGCCAATTCAAATTGCTATTAGCTTCTGCCTTTTTTCAAAGCTGATTTTAGTTTATTTTACACGTTTGAATATTTTAGGTATGCATGAACTCTATATTCACAATTATTTTCTGAAATATTCTCAAATACCTCGTCTAAATATCATATTTTTACATTATACCGATGGATAGCCTGTAACTGTGAAGCTCCCAAACATTGATATTTCATATGCCACAGTTGGTATGCTTTGTAGAATCGTTTTTTATTAATAACCTACCGTTGCTGTTGTCCATTTTCATTTGGCCATCTGGTAACCAAAAGCTGCAACTTTGACTTCGTACCTGTTTGCCAGTTTGCTTTCTTACACCCCCTGTATTGATCTGCAAGCTGGAAATATAAGATCCTACTAAATCACTTGCCTTAACTCTGTGAAGGATATTCACTTATGCACTGCATGCATATTCGTTTCACACATGGTCCCCCTAATGCCAAACAGCTTGGTAACTCTCTAGTGCCGGAGAAAGTAAAACCACAAAAATGATCATTGTCAGGAACAAAGAACGGTTAGTTTGTACATATAAATAGATCACAATTGGCATATCAATTAACCTTCCCTGTCACTAAAAATGTGGCAAATGACCGATTGATAGATTTATAGATATACCAAAGTTATAAACAGGTAAACGGACAATACCAACATCGTCCTCCAGCACAAGGCAGCAGTGGCCAATTGAGCACTGGGGGGGGGGGGGGGTGGGGGGGGGCGAATGTGTGTTGTTATAGGTATATATTTTAAATTTCCCTATTACTTGTATGGCTGCCTTTACTGAGGTTGATGAATATAACAGTGCTATATATATGAATACATATATATATATATATATATATATCTGATCGGGGACAGACGGTTGTACCATTCTAATACGGGAATCCTAATGCTGAATGCTGCTTTTTATGTTTAATACACAGGGCCGTAGGCAACGTGGTAGAAGTGGTCATGGTCAGCATGCAGCAATTGCGTTCATTGCATTTGGCGAAGAAGTATAGTTATTTGGTCACACGAAAACAACAGAGAAAAAAGTGTTGTATGTTTATATATGTTCAAATATTCTATTTATTCTGTTTGTATACTTTTCGCCAACGATGACAGCGTTAGCGGTCATATTATATTAACGTGATTTGCAATCACTATTTGCATGTATTCCTGTGTGTATCGTACTTGCATACAAACATTTGAGGAAGAAAGCAGGAAAAAAAAACTTTTTATGACAAATGATCCATCACTTTGTAAATACAATTCGACAAATAGGACCAACACAACACACACACACACACACACACACACACACACACACACGCATATATATTACATGCATACCAGTGTTTGTGTTTGTAGTGGCAAATATTTGTTTGTATCCAGTTTTACACAAAACCCTACAATAATGGCATCAAAAGTGACAAGCCCTTAATTTTCATTTTTATTTTGATGGAAACAACTGCATGTTTACTTATAGGACCTTTTAGTTCAGTCCCGTCCATATAATTACGGGGACACCTTTTGGAGCATTGAAAGGAAATTATGCTTCATACACATTAAAATCCATCATCACTTGCCATGAGGGGAAGACATAATTTAACAATCGTTCTCGCTCTTTTGCATACTGACATTGATTTGCTGATAGAGTCCTTATCTTGCAATAAGTATTTTCAATAATAAAATTTAAAGTTCTTGCTATTTACACTTGAGAACAAATAAAAAGACATGGCTACATGTACTTAATGAAATACAAGTGTTCGGAGGGCCCTACTAAAACCACCAGTTGCCTATTCTGGGAGACTGTTTCACTCGAAGTAGAAGGGAATTTATCATTTCACATTCGTATTGGAAGATCCATGTTGATGTTTTCTTTTTGCAACATACATTTATTGCTAGTTGCACATTGCTGAGATGTACATATTGGGGACCACTGGCAGGGGGTGTCTAAAATGATTGCCCTTTTCTTTTTGCAGAACTTATTACTATAGCATCAAATTAAAAAAAAAAATGTTAGTTGCAAGATGTAAAGTACCAAGTAGGTGGAAAAAATGATCGACATTCTCCTCTTTCTACACAAAACTCTACAATGACTATTTTTGCCTTTTTCATTTGCAAGTTTAAACGTTAAATTCCTCACATTATGCATGTTCTGGTGTGAAGTTGGACTTCATTGAATGGTTTGCACTTTAACATTCACATATCAATATATTAAGTATGAACATACAGAATTAATTGCATAAAAGTTACTTAGATTTTACGGTCAAACTGCATGAAGTGTAACTGCACACACAGTAAAACCTAAATATCTTTCCTTAGAGGCACATTTCCGTTCGTTTACCGTTGCAGTAATTGTCTTTACCTGTCATTGTCTAGTAAAAAAAGAATACTTTTGTTCACAATGGCAGGCACTGGCTTAGTTTTCTGAAGAATCCAGTTTAAAAGAAAACTGTTCATGGTAAAATTTAACAAATGCTAAGATTCATTTAAATGGTACTTACCACAGGGGAGAAGTGAGTAAACATTGCCTAATTAGTTTTGTAAAATAATAATCGTACAAAACGTCTGGGCTATTATGTCAAATCATTTTTCTGCAAAGCTGATTGGGGTGGGTCAATGGTATTGACTGGCTACTTGTGGAAAATCCACCTACAAAATGTTCAATATTGCTCCACATTACAGATGAAGACCGCAACGAAAAGGACAAAACAAGAGGACTTTGTCAAAATGGGATAGAGATAAACAATACACTTCTAAGTGATATTGTATTTTTCAACGTGTGAAGGAGACAATTACAATGCGATGCTTGACATGCATTTAACGATTTTGTACGCACCTCCCGCTTCTGTAATTTTTATCATGTTTATACAATTGTAAATGTACCAAGTTGACAGTTACTGCTGTGGTACCATTAGTCGAATTGCATGTATTGAAGGCAAAACACTACTGTGAGATCTTATAAAGCTCACAACGGTAAAACATGATGTCAGCACATCTGTATATAAATGAAACAACCCTTTCATTTATACGGCTACAGACAGGTATGCAATTACTATACATTTTCTTCAAATATTTTTTGTTTTTAATAGGTACAGTGGGGTATCAAAAAACTGTCAGTGTGAACCAAATTTATATTCAGTTAACCTGGCTTTATTCGAAATGTAAAAGCTATTTTAGGATGTTGAGTAAGCTTATGCAAATATTCCATGCGAGTACATAGTAGCCTAGAATGCCCACATTTATTTATTTATTTATTTATTTATTTATTTATTTATTTATTTATTTATTTATTTATTTATTTATCTATCTATTTTGGAAAGGGGTCCACACCGTTTTGGTTGGAGGAAGAGAGAGAGAGAGAGAGAGAGAGAGAGAGAGAGAGAGAGAGAGAGAGAGAGAGAGAGAGAGAGAGAGAGAGGGGGGGCATTATTTTTCAAATGTATGGGTGGCTTGTTAATCATTTGTAAACTAGACCCTCCTTAGTTGACAACCATTGGGGGTAAATGGCTTAACGGTATTGGCAAATTACTACATGCTACAATTCAAATGATGTTTTGCTTTATACCGTTGAGACCCGCTATGTGTCTTCTCCTCCTTCACCACTAAGCTATACCACTTATCTCCAGCTATTATTTTAAGCTGGAATTTAATTCTGCATCGCCCAGTAAATATACACCAGATGTATACATTTCTAAATTGTTAGGGCGTAAACTTCCTCAAAAGGGAGTGTTGGTTGAGAAAGCCACAGGAGCGAGTAATTTTCTTTTTTGTGGCCAGCCTGATAAATTTATGGTATGGCTATACAGTACTAGCAAAAAAAAAAAAGAAAAAGAAAGAAAGAAAGAAAGAAAGAAAGAAAGAAAGAAAGAAAGAAAGAAAGAAAGAAAGAAAGAAAGAAAGAAAGAAAGAAAGAAAGAAAGAAAGAAAGAAAGAAAGAAAGAAAGAAAGAAAGAAAGAAAGAAAGAAAGAAAAATGATTATATTCGAAGACAAGTATGTAACTGTGATATGACTGGCCTAACAGACAAAGAACAGAAACACACTTTTGATAATCTCTGTGCCATTGTGTTAAAGCGAAAGTTTAGCAGTATGTTTTATTATTGTTCAATATCTTGTGTTATAATTGCGCAACTTGAAAACAATTATTTTTTTCAAGCCTTGTACCCGAAGGTCTGTTAAAATTCATGTATCATTGTATTGGCTTTCATGTGAGACGTGTATCAATACATTTTAAATATATGTAGCATAGAATTTGTATGGTGAATCATTGTGAGTTTACCAGAACTGACCATCTGTGCATGTATGATGACACATGGAAATTCCTGCCCCTGCCAGAAAAAAAAAGTAGTCCGATATGTACACTATTACTTAAGACTATACATTAAAAGCAGTGGAACATTGCAGGTTCGGTAACTTCTTCGGGCATTACAGTAGAAATCAATGTTTAATTAGAGTGCATATTTTAAATTCGCCCCTAGCAATCAAGGCAACAATTGATGTGTTCTTAATGAAGATCGGTAGCACATATTTGTTTAGTCGAACTATGCATAGTTATGAATTGTCTTGTGCTATCTTTTCCCAGACATCCTTTGTTACGACAGGAGACAGATGTAAGATAAAAGGTTAAAAGATCATATAGACTTCCTTGAACAGGATGAACAGGATGAAAAAGCACTGTTCCCATTTTCGTTTGGCAATCAAAACCTTTTGGCCAATAATACATGCAGCTTGTGTACTGTCTCAAAACAAAACTATATATATATATATATATATATATATATATATATATATATATATATATATATATATATATATGTATATATATATGTGTGTGTGTGTGTGTATATGGTCCCTTGAAGACCACACATATTGTCATTTAAGCTTCGAATATTGTAGCATGCAGTGGGATTTTAATATTATGCTATATAAATATATTAGATATATATATAAACATACAAATGCTTTATAATATTATACGTTAAGCTCGACATTGGCTAAACTAAATGGAGTTATGCATCTCACCTGACGACGACATCTGCGATAGTCAGCTGGGTTTTTGTCCACATAGAGGAACAGCATTTGGTTGTGCCTTACTAAACGACTTGACATGTTATTAAGCAGCTAACGGATCCACACTTTTTATTTGTGCCTTAGATGCACAAAAGTGTTTTGACTCAATATGGCATGCAGGGTAATTCTACAAGCTGTGGGGGATACCATAACACTATTGGTTATTGTTACTGAATTGGTGAAGCAACAGCCGAGCAGTGGTAAAAATGGAATAATAAATACAGTTATCAGTTTGATATTACTAGAGGCACCCGCCAGGGGAGCCCCATGTCACCGACTTTCTTCAATATTTATATCAACGATTTGCTATGTCAACTTGAGCAATCTACATGCGGTGTGAGAATTGGAAATGACATAATTAACTCTTTTGCTTACTCTGATGATCTAAACCTAATATGTCCAACTATCCCTGGACTACAGTACTTGATCGACTTATGTGTGTGCTACTCAAAAAAGTGGTGATTTACTTTTGGCATTGAAAAAACAAAATGTATGATTGCTGGAAGGAACTCCTTTAATACGGTACCGCAATGGAAAATAAACGGCTCATTTGTAGACACTGTATCAGAAGTGGAGGTTCTCGGGTGCATATATGAATCAAGTGGTAAAAGCACGAGCCATGTTGAAAAGAGGATACAGAGCTGTCGTCAGGCGTTCTACAGCATGAGGAGTATGGGTATGTCGTACCCAGGCCTGCAGTCCGAAGTGAAGTCATATCTCTGGAGGACTCTGTGTGTCCCTGTGCTGACGTATGGTATGGACTGTGTCCCACTATCACGCACGGACTTGCAACATATGGACAGTCTCCAAGTGAAAAATACGATAAATTTATGTCGACCTGTATGGGATTCGAACCCACTACCTTCGGCACACTCGCCTAGCCAAATGTAAAGTCCAACACGCTGACCTCTAGGCCATCGGGACAACCCCAAAAAGGTTGGCCAAGGACCCAGGGTGATGTTATAGCAGGTGTGGCTTGTACATTGACACGGTAGGGCACTTCCACAGACCGACAATTCATGAAATACACCTCTAATATAATTTCGAAGTCGGAGCAATGGCCCACAGCACTTCGAAACCAATAGAGTATTATCAAGTGAAAAATACGATAAATTTATGTCGACCTGTATGGGATTCGAACCCATTACCTTCGGCACACTCGCCTAAGGTTCTCTCATCAAAAAATCACGAGGTCTCAGTAAACGTTCTCATCACAGTGATCTACTTAAAGCTCTCAACATTCGTTCTATTTAGTGACATTATAAAGGACAGAACACAAAGTTTTTTCCATCGTATATTTTTAATTGATTCCCGTTACGAAAGTTGACTATCTTTCTCATGTCTAAATACTTGGTCGACGGTACAACGTATAAAGGAACAATTCTTGACCGTATTGTGCAGATGGGCATCTCTCCCGCTAAAATAGCTTTTAATCGAGCGAAAAGTAGTTTTAAATCCTTTCCTGAAAACGGAGTGGTGGACTCTTTAAAAACTCTTCTATATACAGACAATTTTATTAAGCCCTGGCGTGCAGAACACTTGCTTACTGCCCTTCTGACGAAAGTATTTTAATTCCGTGCCCATATTTTAGTTTGGGACATTTTCCTGTCCCTCCTTGTTTTATTGTACATATATTTTTCTCCTTAAGGAGGTCTTAAAAATAATAATAATAATAATAATAATAATAATAATAATAATAATAATAATAATAATAATGATTATTATTATTATTATTATAAAGCTTATTTGATGCCTCAATGTTAGACAAACATTTTATGCCTTTGATTTTGATTTTATTATTCATGTGTATTGAAACCCTGTGCATTACCTATTGAACAAAAAAAAAATTTGTCGGATATCAAAAGTTGTAAAACTCTCTTTAGGCAACACAGAGGACTATGTTAAAAAGTGTAACGGACACGAGGTAAAAAAGATTGCCTGCTATTGTGAAATTACTGACCAGCCATGTACGTTTAGAAATTTGGAAATATTTTATAAAAAGAAATAAACCTGATTTATCTCAACCGTTTTTACGAATATTCTGCATTTTATTTTCTGGAATGTGATATTGTTCAATATATCCTTCTCGTTGCACCCTTAGATTCCTTACACACACACACACACACACACACACACACACACACACATATATATATATATATATATATATATATATATATATATATATATATATATATATATATATATATATATGTACATATATATGTGTGTGTGTGTGTGTTTTCCTTGTTTTACCCGACCCTCTTTTCATTTGACCAACAGGCGTTTCTAACAGGTAAGGTCAATACACGAATAATTTAATTGTTTATTTTGGGTCTGGCTTCCATAATATTTCCCAGTGTTCACATATAAGCCAATAGTCCATGGTATTCTGAGGTTGATAAATAATATTAGTACCTGAATGCACACACTCAATAAGCTTAAAAGAAACTCTTGTCGGAGAACACAGGAGGTAATTTATTTTTTTTCGGTCAGACCTCCTTCCATTCCACTCATACACACACAAATGAGCTAACGCTTTGTTATTCTAAGCTAGCAGTTTATCAACATCATTAGAATGAGCTCCGCTTTTAAGAAATTCTTCCCATTGTGGAGGAGCTTGACCTGTTTTTGTCATCAAGCTTTCTATACATATCTTTTACAGCAGCGTGTCATTCTTTGACATAAATTGTTGATGACTCACGCCATTCTCTTTATCGCTTACTGAATCACCAGATATGGACAAAAGGGATTTCAAATGTTCTAGTGATAATTGTGCAGGCTTTTGTGGCTATGCCCGTGACGAATTAATTGTTCTCAGTCGTCCGTGGTCGGGTGTTGCTAGATTTTTTGAAAAAGAAAAAAAAAACAGGGGGAATCCGTCTGGTTTTCAGGTGACTTTTCTCTACGTGTCCGTCATATATTTTGGCTTGTCTGAGTGACATCAACAGACTCATGTTCTACGTGTTTGTAAATCCATGGTGATGTTGCTGAAAATTAAATACTGACAATTTCTGCACATGGTCACTGTGCGTGCCTCTGAGAAATTTTACATGGATAAATATTTTATAGAAAAAAAACCCAACCTGATTTATCTAAAATGACCTTTCTTACGATCGTTTTGTGCTGGGCACGGTAATATATTATCTTGTTTCATCATGACAGGGAAAATATTTTTAAATACTATATGTTTTCTGACTAATTAAATATTCACTGGTTTGTAACATAAGGAAGAGGCGTGTTAATTACAACCAGACGCAGAAATCAAACGTCTCACACAATGATGATTAATAAAGGTTTCTTAAAGAAACTTGTAAGATGAAATGAAAAGTGTTCGCAGTCATACATTTGTAGGTAAAACGGATAAATTTCAAATACCAGAAGCGTATTTTCAAACAACGACAGTCTTTTTCATATAAATATATAGATTAATATCATTAACACGGACAAATCACGTTCTTATACTACTTGACTGTACTTACTCTTAGGCAATAGAACTTAGGAATTACACCACACAGACAGACAGACAGACAAATATATATATGTATGTATATATATATATATATATATATATATATATATATATATATATATATATATATATATATATATATATATATATATATATAAGCTTAGATTACAGTTCAAAATGCTCACCTTGCATGGCCGTTTAGGTTCAATTTGCAATAATGGTAACGTTAACTACTCTCTAGGCTAGTATAATGTGGATTGTGTAGGCCAAACTTTAATGCAATTGTAGTGGTTTATTTCACAATAACCAAATTAATTACTGCAGGTAATATTAATATGATTTTAATTTTGAGCATAATGTCTTGGAGAATAAAGAAGATATTTATCGTCAGATTTTGACCAAACTACTTGTGTCCAATACAAAAAAAAATGTGTAAACTGCAGAAAGAGTGTTTTCATATGTACTGAGCAATTATGTCGCGGCTACTTCATCTAAATGTATGTTATTTTATGTAAATTGTGGTCAGAAATGTATACATGAGCAAAAGGCAGTTCACGACTGTTTTTACAATATCTCAGGTTGCATTTTTCATTGCCAAGTTAGAAGAGTTCTACATTCTTGCTCAAGTCGTTATTAGGAGATAGCTACCTCGCAATTACTAAATAATATCTCGCAATTACGAGTTACTATCTCATAACTACGAAACAGTTATCTCGTATCCACTAAATAAAAATAACATTAGGTTGGCACAAACAGGCCATCATACAATGCCAACAATAATGCTTAGAATGATCTTTGACGATCGATATGCAGAAATCCAAGGAGACCTTTTCCCCTGACCTGGGAGAAAGTTAAAACGTGGCTTTCCAATTGAAATACTGGACGATGCTCAAACCTATTGTTATGCGGGTGTGGGTATAAAAGAGAATCCTCCTTTACTAATTCGATCAAAATACGTTCAAAAAAAGATAGGACAGCCGTTGATAGGCTCAAACGACTTTCAATCAATACAATCATTATTATTTCGATACTGCTGCGTCTATCCCATTCCATAATATCGATAATACTATTCTATACAATTGAAATACGGGGACCATGTCATTTTTATATTTTATTATTATCATCATCATCATCACATCATCATCATCATCATCATCATCATCATCACCATCATCATTATTATTATCATTATTATTAATTAATTAATTAATCAATTAATTGATTAAATTGAAATTCACAAGTGCAAACATGTATTCATCTAGTACTTCCCGAGCCATATATAAGAAAAAAATCCATTTGCCTTCAGAATGTATTCTTTATTTCCAAAATATTGATAATATCTCGCTTGTCTACACTGGTACCGACCAGTACCTGGTCACATTTCGCCAAGCGAGACCGGGCAATCAGGTATGCAGATGTGGTGGGAAATTAATATGTAGGTTTCTTATTAAAAGATAAAAATGTTATACGGTAAACGGAGGCCCATCGGGTACCATGGTAATAGATAAAAACGGGCTTTGTGACAGTTCTCTCGGGTACACGAAAAAAGATGAAAGGAAAGTTTAAAAAAACAGTTTAACGTAAGGACAAGTGGTCGCCTAGTTAGCAAACATTTGCCCGTGCGTGAAACTCCAATCCATAATGAGGCTTTAGGGTCCCTGCCAGTGAGAGAGGAAGGTCACAGCACCATGTCGGGTCACAAAATTTACAAGCTTGGGGATATTGCGTAAAACGGGGCGGGGCGGGGGGAGGGTGAGGGGCAAAATATGCAAAA
Organism: Hermodice carunculata; assembly: GCA_964020975.1. Lineage (NCBI taxonomy): Eukaryota > Metazoa > Annelida > Polychaeta > Eunicida > Amphinomidae > Hermodice > Hermodice carunculata. Next base: position 43,126,418 of record OZ026628.1, on the reverse strand, counting down.
TACACTACAAAAGACAGTGGCTTCTCAACCGGCAGCGTGCTGACACGTGTTGAATGTAAACATATTGCGTGGAAAATTGCAACAACTCAGTGGTAATTTTTCAATGTCAATATTTCACTGCAGCCCATGGTGTCCAAAAACGATAACCAGAACCTTGTGTGAATATATAATCAAAGATCTTCGACATCTCACAACGTCTGAAAGGAGCGGGATGAGAATTCTGGCAGATTTTTATAATGTTTTTAAAATAAAGTCTGAGGATTGATGTGATTTTTCCAAAACCGGTCTAATTGCGCGTTGCTTTGCTTTTTCGAGTGCACATGTATGTATGTATGAGTGTATGTATGTATGTATGTATGTATGTATGTATGTATGTATGTATGTATGTATGTGTGTGTGTGTACGAATGTTGATTGTAATGAATCGGGTAATACCTGGTGGGTGTTCGGGTCATTGAATTACTCAACTATCGGGCACTCGGGTAGGTAGAATCATAAGCCACTAATGTTCTACTAAGAACTGCTTTATAGGGATTCAAACCCTAAGAGTGGACCTTGTGGTTTGCAGCGTGACATGCCTCGAATAAGAAGCAAAAAATGTTGTGTTACCATAACCTTTTAAAAGACGGCTTTCGATATTTGCATGAATTAATTGCCAAAACGTTGAGCGAGCAGTGGTGGCTGCGAGGGCCACTGCAGTGATGAAGGACACTGCTATAGGTATCAGTATAGCAATGTTCTTATCCGGTAGAGTCAACCCAAGTTGTGTGGGTGTGGCATCAACATATATTGATTGTACCGATGACGGTATGACGCCAGGGGTGATACGTGTTGCCTCAAAAGACTTGTAATGAGCCATTTCTGTCAAAGGCCATTGGTTGATGGGAAAAATTGGCCACCCTAAATTTTGTGAGTAGATTTATGTGATCACACGCGGCCGTTGTGCTTCCTTAGTGGTGAGTTTCAGATTTTGTGTTTGCCCAAGAAATAACGAAATTCAATTGTGCGGTGTGGTTGAAGGATAAGGCGTTACTGCGCCGCATCTACAGTAATTCCAAGCACTTTACCCGTTGAGTAGATTGGAACAGTGACTTGTAAATGTTCAGGTAATGTAGCTGTCTTAGGTTGAATGAGAGAAGATACCTTTATTTAAACGCCATAAGCACACTTCGTTAACTGAAGAACTTTTTCGGTAGGCCGAATATACTGAACTAACCAACCAAAACTTAATAAAAGTTCCACCTGAAATCAAATTTCATATATGACTCAATATACAAATGACTTGTAGAACCAAGTCTGCCGGGGTCAATAACCAATAATTACCAGTCCATCACCCCCCTCCCCCAAAAGGCGCCAGCGATAAAAACATTTTCATCAGTATTATCAACATTATAATCAAATGAATACATCCCTAACGTTACCATTACAAATTAACCAAAAAACGGGTAAATTCTCAATGATGATTAAAATAAGCTTAGAATATGTATCGGATCATACGTCGATATTTTGAACTTGATATTCCATTTCACAACATCACAAGAGGTTAGGATATCATACTTGAGGAAACATTCAAATATCAGCACTTCTTATCAATAGATAGATTGCCTTATACAATAAGGTCTTTATTGTCAACAGCATTTAGATCCATATATAAACTGAGTAAAGGAAATGCCCTTTATGCAGGTCCTTGATTGCGAATGCGTAGGTTGGGAGATTAAAGCACAGCATTATTACATTATTATTGCTAACGTAATGATGTAATGCTCAATAAGGGTAGTGACACTATCGAGGATAAATTACTGTATTATAAATTGATGAAGACAAAAACGGAAATCGAATGTTTGATGAACTTCCCACGGCCTATTTCTATGTCATAATGTTAAATAAAAGGTCGGTAATTGTATTATAATGAAATATATTTCAAGCGCGAGTACTTTGAAAAACCTAAAGCAAAACAATGTTAAGGAGTGGCTGAAATATAAAGCAGTATGTTACATACTGTTAACAATAAAAAGTCAATATTTCCCTTATACATGCACAGAACGATAGGTTTAGCATCGATAATATATATATATATATATATATACATATATATATATATATATATATATATATATATATATATATATATATATATATATATATATATATATATATATATATATCGCAATCATGTTCCAGGGCAAGCAGTTCCCGTAGCAACAAAAAATTAAAATATATAGACTGGAAACCACTCCAGCTTTCAGGTTTATACATTCACTTCTTCAAAATTTGTTGAGACTAAGAGTTCTTCGTTTGAAATGTAACATACAAACACGCACGCACGCACGCACACACACACACACACACATATATATATATATATATATATATATATATATATATATATATATATATATATATATATATATATATATATATATATATATATATATATATATATATATATATATAAGCAAACCTTCCTGGTGTCACCTAAGGAACAAATGATACCCCTATCGGTGATTTTCTATTTACTTCCAAACAAATATAACCATGAGTATGAATGCAATAATCATGGTCCAGCGCCAGTACTGAGGACAACAGCAAAAGCTTAAACGTGCATTCTTGAAACCAACCTTGACTGGCAATGAGTTTTGTACATTCTTTCATGCTTTGGTTCATATGTTCAACTTTCCTTGGGGAAAATGTTTTAACTTATTTGCAATGATGATGTCACATACACATGGATATACCTTTAAAAGCTGAACTAGAGTAGGTTGGTAAAGTTAAGATATACCGTATCGAGAATTTCCTGGCCAGGCTCTTCCACTACTTTCAGATTCTATTGACATATACCGTGGTAACATCAAAATTCAACATAATTGTTAATAAAATGGATGAAGGTTTACATGAGGAAGTCAATGGCTTCTTGTAACTGGGACAAACAGATACGCCATTAAAAATACGGGATAAAAATAACCAACAGGTGGGGCCTCTTTCAAATCAGACATAACCCTGTTGGCATTTAAGCGTTGAATGTACAAATGTTTCTCAATCCCCCCCCCCCCCCCAGTTTATTTAGGGACACTGTAGACATTACGTTACCTTACATGCCTGCTTTAAATCTGTTTTTTTTCTCCAGTTGCAGTCAGCTTATGCGATACCTATCATGTCTGATGCATATAAATTGAAATGATTCTGTCTGTTTCGAGACAAGGCACTCTTATTGTATACCTGTTTTGTTGCAGCGTTAATTCCTGTCAGCAACGCTGTAATGAACCTCGACCTTTGCATACATATTGCATCTGGTTGTCAGTTAACTGTCATTGTCACATTTATGGTTGAGAAACTTGGTTGTTATTGACCCAGCTGCGCTGTTTATACGAATTTTATCGAACTGAGGAACAGTCTTACTGTCAACAATACAAACTCCTTTGCAAATCATGCACATATTTCAATTTTAAATGCTTATATAAACAATATTACTGACAATTGTCTTATAAGGAGAACACATCTAGGTGAGAAATATATATAAATGTTCAGCCTACTTAGTGCATCGGCAACCACATTGTCCCTGCCGCAGACATGCTCAATTTTCAGATTATATCCTTGTAGATACAAACTTCATCTCAACAATCTCTGATTTTTTTCTTTGAACTTATCTAAAAACTTTAAGCTATTGTGATCAGAGAGGACCAGTTGTGCATGACATGAGGTAACATATACTTCGAAATGTTGAGGTGCTAACAATAAAGCAAATGTTTCTTTCTCGTGGTGAAATATTTTCTTTGATGCGTGTTAAATTTCTTGGAAAAATAATACACAGGGTGTTCCAAACCATTGATACCATCCTGTATTAACAAATACTGCTGCCACATCAATTGCATCTACTGCAATCGGGAATGGCTTTTCTAAATCTGGGGCTGAAAGAACTGATGCATTGGTGAGTTTAACTTGCTCTTCTTGTAATGCACACCAGCACTGATCATTCCAAATGAACTTTTCTTTCTTTTTAAACAAATTTGTCAAAGGTTCAGTGATTTCTCAAAATAAAAACCACAGAGTTTCCTGTAATACCCAGCCACGCCTAAAAAGAGTAATAGTTCCTTTTTTGTTGATGGCTGAGGAAAGTCCAAATTCCTTGAATTTTTGCTGCTTTTGGCAACACTTTTTCTTGCCCATTTTATAGCCCAAGCATGTCACTTCAGATTGACCAAGTTCACGTTTGTTTAAGGTCACCATCAAACCTGAGGAAGTCAATCTATTAAAGCATGCTCTAGTTCTTTCAAGATTTTCAGCCAGGGTTTTTGAGAAAATACATATATCATCAATGTAGGTGATACATCGTTCAAACCAGCTGCTGCCATGCCCATTAACCAGGTTTAGGTCGCAGGGGCGTTTTTCATTCCAAATGGCTTCACTTTACATTGAAAAAGGCCATCAGGTGTTTCAAAAGCTGATATTTCCTTAGCTTTTTCTGTGAGTGGCACCTGCCTATAACTTTTAATCAAGTCATATTTGTTGGCAAAACACGCATTTCCTATCTTATCAATACAATCAGGGATTGGATGGGAGTCTGATTTAGTCACAGAATTCACCTTTCTATAGTCAATGCAAAATCATATTGATCCATCAAGTTTTGGAACCAATGCAATAGGACTCTCTGGCTACTTTGGCTTGGTCCTATAATATCATTTTGAGAAAATTCCTGACTGTGCTGAATTACCTGATCTAGAATGCCTAAGTTGGAGCTCTCTGATCCTTAACTCGTGTTCTCTTGCCTCTCTTGCTAATTTTAGCTCATGCTTTCTTGCAGCCTGTGCTTCCTCAAAGTAGGCACACATATCTCCTCTGGTACTTCAACAGTCAAACAGTATCAGATAAATTCTGATCCCTGGTAATATTATCCACAGGTAATATCCCACAGTTTCAAGTCCTGTGACAGGTGCCAAATGATCTGGTACAATTCCCACAGAGGTACGGTTTGGGTCCAATGTGGTACTGAAAGGTGCCGTGCTGATCCAATTACACAGAGGTATGGTTTGGTTCCAATGTGGTATAATTTACCAGTCCACTCAAAGTCAATGTACAC
>OZ026628.1:43096345-43116345 GCA_964020975.1 Hermodice carunculata | reverse complement strand
TTTGCAATGGATTCACGATTTGCATGTTTACAATGTAGTAAGTAGGCATTGGCAAAAATAACAAACGTCTTAAACTAACATAAGTGGCATAAATTAAGTTGACATAGATATTGTCACAACAATTGTGAACTGCCTTTTCTCATGTACACATCTGTGACCACTATTTGCATAAACAAATATATATATATTTAGCTTAAGTAGCGGCGATATATTTGCTCTGCCCCATTACAAACTTCCTTTCTGCCGTTTATACATTTGACATTTTGTGTGGTCTAAATCTGACAAAACTGTCTTCTTTATTCTCCAACACATTAATCTTCGGTCAAATCATATTGATATTACCTGTGGGATTTGAAGTATATATGTTTTAACCTACAAATTTATAATTGGATGCACAAATTCTGACATTCAAATATTGCAAGGAATTCATTTTATCTTACAAGTTTCGTTACGAAATCTATACCAATTATCATTGTATAAGATACGCAATTTCTGAGCCCAGTTGCCATAAACACACCCTTCTGTTGTCACAAAAAATAAATAATGAAGTGACCATACAATATTTAGGCAACAATTCTCCTTGCCATGTTGAAACCAAAGAATACATTACTGCGCCCTGCACAAAATATTCGGTTACAAAAATAAAGTGAAGCAACATGTTTTAATGCGAAGTTGAAGGAAACTAACGCATAACTAACATAGGCTTTTGTAAGTGCAAATTTAAAAAGTTTGGTAGCTTGAATGAACTTGGCTGCCACATCGAAGCAAGTTCATGCAATTCTCCAAATTAGTTATGTAAAATCATGTACCATGAGGAGGTTTGATTTAAGTTTGCCTCAGGTTGTTGGGCTATTGTCTCGATTTGTCTGGATAATTAAATGGCACTTGATGACGACAAGGGTCAGCTGAACATACAGAAGCTCCAGAGGTGCATCATTGACATTGACTAAGATTTGTATAGGATAGGGTAACTTTCCATTACAATTCTGACCGTATTTAAAAAAATTAACGCACCAAAGCCAAGTCAAAAACCGATTCCATCGAGTCTGAGATTATTCAATACATATTACTGCATGAGCTTAATAGTAACAAAAGAAAACAAAAAAAAAAAAAAAAAACTTGCCAATTGCATATTTCTATATCATGGTAATATAAACAGTCTGTATATTATATCAGCATTATAGTAGACCATTGACAATGAGTAAACTAAGAAGGAATAAGGAAGTGAATTTGACAAGGTAGATGTATAACATTCAGTAATAACTATTTTTTTTATCTTAAGTATTATAAATTCATTTCACGATTAGGGAAAGCAAATTGATTACTCCTACCGATAGGTAACCTGGGATCGAGGAGAAAAGCTGCAGCTTAATTGGATAAACAAAACTTATGTGAGATATAAAGCTCTTTTAGGATACAAATCATGGCGGCAGTTCCATCCAAATTAATAAACAGTCCGCGGCACATCAGCATTAAGTATGAACGTGTCAGCGATTACAAGGAAAGCAAAAATAACAAAGTAATAAAGTTATATCAGCTAAATTCATGGCACCTTTATATTTCCATACACAAAAGCATCTATGTGACAATTCATATGCAGATTCAGTCTCACGAACACAAATGACAATTTATTTAAGAGTAGATAACGGTGTATATGATCATATGCTTTTGAGTAATAACCAAAAATGGTACAAAGGTAGAATTTGATAACTGTGTATATGAAACAATCTTTAGTTAGGACATTTCAGGCGTCATAAGGCTTAAGCGTCTTTGTTTTGCCCTTTATACAGATAAGTTAGTATTTTCCTCTATTGGTAAGTAGAAAGTAGATATCTATCTTTATGTTGCTTTATTTTTCAAATAACACAAAAGACATCGGGAATCAATATGAAATAATCAACAGACTCTGACTGCTACTAACGAAAAAAGTCACGATGTGGCTCAGCTTCATACCCTATTTATAGTTTGATTTTCCCACGAATAGCAGAATTATCATTATCATTGTCTATCTATATTGCACGCAAATATGTCCCAAAACATACAAGCTCTGCTGAGAAGCAATATGTAGCCCCATACATAAGTAGAAACATATCTAAAATGAATCTTCTTTGTGAAGTCAGAAACAGGTTGGTCATACGTGTTTACAAATATCAAAGTGTGACAGCAGTTTCAAAGATGACCAAGATGAATAATCGATTTTCGTTAAATAAACCCGTAAAATCATATTTGTAACGTGAATATTAAGAAATAATACTACACAATCAGCCCATTATATATAAACTATACAGGAAAAAATATTTCAATCGGAACCCACAATATAGATATATATTTCTTTTTGTCCAGCACCACTTCCTATTTGTCGCAACCCTATTCCGCAGTGCGAACTCTTTACTCGCGCACGTTCTTCTGAAGAATTTTGACAGAGGCTGTATTAGCCCAAATAAATTAAAGGGTTTCAGGGGGTTACTACACAGATCATGTTTCACAGCCTATACGGGTACATGTCTCTCTGAGTAGCAGCTCCTTATCTAAGCTAAATAGTCAGCAAATACAACCCACATAATAATGAATAAATATGAACGTGGCAATATGTATATATATATATATATATATATATATATATATATATATATCACGTGTTCACATATTTTTTATCTGTCTTTTTCAATTAAAGGAATTGTCACTTAGGACGCGTTCAGGTAATTTGTTTTCAGGTCACTTTGTACCACTGCTCCTGCCAACAGGGTCAATTCAGTGTGTTGGCATTGACGCATTTATTAAGCCGATCATTCGACTTGGATCTAGATTCTTATCTAGAGAAACAAATGCGACTCCCGAAAAAGACGAAAAAAAACAAACAAAAAAAAAAAAAACCAAAAACATTGGGGCTCTAATATGCACCACTATCATCATGCTAAATGCAGCAAACGGTACCCGTTGCACGATACAATGTTTATGATTTATTTTTTTTTCATTAATTTGCGTACAATTTCGCGAAGTGTACGAAAAATGAAAAAATAAACCGGTTTCTTCAGAGGACAAGGTGGTGTACAGGGTCGCTTTTCGCAGTCAATTGGATTTCCGTATGTCTGCATAGAGAACCGGGGACTCTTTCCTGTTCACCCTTTGATCGTCTGCACTCTGAGCGTCGCTGAAGTCCAAGTCGGCGTATATAATATCGTCTGCTGTAGACTGAAACGATGCACATTTATCGTGTGTATGAAAATTTATGTTATTGTTCAGATTTCTATTTGTTCAGCTGGTATTTAAGTCGCATTGACATTCTTAATAAGAATTTTTGTACATTGTACAACATTTCGGTGAATGGGTAAACGTTTCATTTGTCGGGGACAAAATGTTCTTTTTTATACACAGTTAGGCGGACAAAAAGAGGCATGGATTGTATCTGCTAACGATGCATATATTCGTGACACACACGGTTCTATTTTATTTTTTATTATATATATATATATATATATATATATATATATATATATATATATTGATGCAGTTTGTAAAGTAAAAAATATTATACTTATTTGGTGTCACCAATTTTTCCATATCAGTCATTTTTTAGTATTGTTTTCCCAGTGGATGTAGTTAGCTTGCTTTTGTCATTTCCAAGGGCATGTATATAGCAAACCATCTTTCGTTTCCTTGCGGTTTATCTGTATAAAATTTACCCTTTTCCGCCCAGTTTGCCCCAAATCTAAAATGTAAACAATCGCCCCCCCCAACTTTTTCACATACAATTCCTACTAACATAGAAAATGGCTGAATTGCCGATACCTACAGTAAAAGCATACCGAGGTAAACATATTGCTTGGCATGAGTCCGGCCTAGTAAGCCCAAGTCGCTCCGAGAAAGCTGTCGACTCAACCTTACGTTTACTTTGGAGGTTTAAATTTTAGGCACTATCCTAAGAATATGACAAACTAATCCTTGGTCATACTCCAATGTTATCGTTTGGAATATGAACATGTTTAGGGTAATTAAGGTATGTTAAACACATACAAGTTATCCCTTGCAGTCAAAGCCGCCTGGTAGCCCCCCCCCCCCCCCCCCCAATGATGTGAAAGGTTCTCTCCATTGACTATATTCAAATTTGATACATGGGGGATTCATGGCTTGTTCTCACAATACGTCGCGCTTAAAATAATGGGTGTGAAAATAATATTTCTACTCACATTTTTAATGTCAAAAAAATAAAAATAAAATAAAATAACACACACACACATAATAAAAACAAATAATCATAACATTGCGCCTTCAATCGTCACTTTCTGTTCATTTTCGACACCCACAAGGCGCCAAATGTTACTGACGTCACAAACGCAACACCGCAGGCTGACATGGAAGACTCTGACTATTCTTGCGAGCCATGGCTGTCAAGTGTCACTTGATTTAAGCATATTGTATTCACCCTTCATCATCAGCATTAAAAATTCACGTAGATATATTCATTTTTGTTCCTGTTCCTGCCCCGGATGCGTCGGTGTACTGCTGATAATTCCGAACTTACGGAATGTATTTTAAACTATATCGGGGTGAGGTTTGATGATCACGTGCATGTCTGATCACCTTATTATGCTTAGCTCTTGATGCTTAGGTCAGCCACACCCTAACCAGTCCCCAGAACCAGTAGCCCTTTCCATGCATAGGTGCTTCTCCGTGTTTGTAAATTTCCTTGTATCATCACAACCGCCTGGCACCTTGCAATAGTACCTAGACATTTTCAAGGTGATACCTTGACAACAACTGCAGAGATAGCACGTTTTGTGTGTCCACTCTCAACCTGTTCGCTTTGCAATGCTGTGTTGTGGCCGCTCCAGCTAGTGTCTGAACTCCTGCACAGTACCGCGAGAATCTAGTTGTGCGATCGCGGTGGTAAAAGCAGGTTCTACGAAATCGTAAGCCTGGTATAGCTACAATACAAGTTCTACACCTTGTTTACATTCCCCAAAGACCTGAAATCACGGAGAGCGGGGACCCGTGGTTTTGGCAAGAAAAAAAAAACTGCTGCTGTTGTCAAATCTGGTCCCATCTCTGGAAAATTCAAAGAATCATGGACCTTACCAAATCGGGCATAACTCACAAAACCATGAACAGTGATTCATATATATATATTTTTTTTACAGTAATCACATACTAAACTTCTGTATGATTCTGATTTCAAAGCTTGTGTTACAGCAAAATATAGATTCAGCAGTTCTTCGACTCTTACAGTGTGTGTTTGACCGTTTTGATTCAATTGATGGAAAAAAATGAGTGGAAAACATGGACAAATGACCGATCTTGTTCTATACCAAGGTCTGGGGTTAAAAAGTCAGCAACAATCTGAGTTAGATGGTCATTGTAATGTATATATACAATTCCCACTGTATATTGTGAGGCATTCAATCCCACAACCAGATAACAATTGTGCGGATAGTTGCCACATTCACGCCTTATCTAGGCTACTCATAAATGCAATTATATATTTAATCATCCATAGGCCACACAGATAGAAATATAAAATTTACTGCTTGTCTGCACTTTTGTATACCGTAGGCTAAGGCCGTAGCTGTTTCGAATTCTGTGAATGCTAGAATTTTAAACACTGCAGGACCTGACCCATTATGACCCAAATTCCAATTTATTGAACTCATGCTTGTACTTTTAAAATTGAATCTGATACTTTTTAATAAGAAATATCTCTTTTTCAGCGAATTATGTGGCTAACCATTTTGAAGAAGTCGAAAATGGGAATCGTGGACGGACGTCGACGACAACAACGGATGGACAGATGGTGGGTGGCGGTCTATCCTGTAAGCTCAGCTGACTGACAAGTCAGCTGACCTAGAAACCCAATTCTTACTCTCTAGAATCACTATGCTCTGTTTTATCTGCCATGACTCTTGTCAAACTGAAGCCACTCTGGTTTAACGTGCACGGTTGGCTGAGTTGTAAGACGCTCGCCCTTCACCTCTCCAGGTTCGATTCTCGGCCTGGGCAGCATTTGGAAAAAGTTCTTACCACTTTTAACCCTGCCCAGTGGTTTTCGCAGAGTTCTTCGGTTTCCTCCACCTTAGACAAGGTAGGAAGAATACGCCAACATCTGTGACATGGAGGGCGACTCGACACGGCCAGCGGGTTGCGTTTGTGACGTAACTAACACTTTCAAACATCGGACGATTATCGGAAAAAAAATCCCGCACTTTCCTGTTGAAAATGTGGCGCATATTTAGAGCTAAAAAACTCTAGCAGCCCACCCTAAACATATCTTTTATAATTTATGGGGCCCATTCAAGCAAGATGACCCTAAATCAAACGACACACAAATGGAATCAGCTACTGCCACGATGAAAAGTAATGAAGTACGCGCATAAAAATGATGTACCTTCGAACAGAGGTCAATGACCCTTAACAATATACACTTGAAAGCATAACGAAGGGGAAATAATAAGTGTAAGCGCCAATTTCATTGCAGCAATTTATGTAGTGTGTTGGCATGAAGAGGAAATGCTTTTGCCGTATAATTGCTTTTCTTTGTAAAACCGCTATTATATCTTCCTCGAAATGGAATGCCACTTATCAGAAACCAGTGTTAGCACTGCTTCCATACTGACCAAGTTGAGTTTTTTTTGTTTTTGTTTGTAAAGGCGAATACAAATTGTTCATAATGCTATGCGACTCAGACAGGGAGAAGAAGAAAAAAACCCGACTCTAAACTATGTTCTACAAGAAACGCTAAAAGCACGCAATTTATACTACCTTTTAACACATGTCGAGTCGAAGTTTGTTTTTGTTTGGTGTGTGTCTTTGTTTTTGTTTTTTTTTTTTTTTTGTTTTTTTTTTTTTTGTTTGTTTTTTTTTTTGTTTGTTTTTGTTTTTTGCTTAATATACAAATAATAGAAAAACTCTCAATTTGACGCCACAGAGCTTTCCAGCAAAGTAAAGTGGGTCATAAATCATTGGTTGTCTAACATATATACATACACACACACACACACACACACATATATATATATATATATATATATATATATATATATATATATATATATATGTATGTATGTATGTGTGTGTGTGTGTGTGTGTGTGTGTGTTTGTTTGTGTGTGTGTATTATCTCGTCTATTTCAGATGATCAATCTGGTAATATTGTTTAGAAATCGACATAATATAATGTCAGTTATTAAGTTTATTGACTATTGTAATTTACTAAGCAGGAAATGCATTGGTTGGGATTTAGTATTTAATATTCAGATAAAACAACAAAGCTACAAAAGATGAAAATAATAACCCCCCCCCCAAAAAAAAACGGGAGAAACAAAAATGAAAAACTGTGATAAAAACCCATGGAGCTGGTGGACACCTTTCGTTGTTACAGATTGGCTCCATCGGGACAAAACAGTGCCAAAGAACGATGTAGTAACGTGACCAGGCGAGGGCTACTTGTATCTTTACCATTTATCTGTGTTGTAAACAATTTTTTGACAGCTTCCTTTATCTAGTTTTATAAAAACACAAGTGCAGGTTCGTCCCTGTTCATTTGCTTTGGCCAATCTACAGCGTAAGAGGAAACAAACGATAACATTACTATGACTAAATAAGCTTGTTTAGTAAATTCTTCCTACTGCACTTTCACTGCGTGTATAAGACTAGTGTAAGTTGGTGCACGAACCTTCTGTCGGGCGTCCTGTGCAACGTCAGGCAGATTTTGATACGACGGTTCTTGTGGCCGAAAGCAAGCACCCAAGTCCGAAGGAAATTTATTATCTCTGCTTTTACTTAGCTCGTGGAGTGGTACCATTGCACTTCTGGCCTCGGCATCCCTTGCTTGTGCTTTCACCTGTCCAGTATTACCATAAAGTTGTTTCTTTGATTTACTGAGAGTCTTATTTGAAGGTGGATTAGTATTTAACTGGTTAACATTCATGTCGTTTTTCATCCTAGAGTGGAGACTTTCCCCACGTGAACATCGGGGGTTTCCAATATTTGCGTACGGTGTTTCTTGTACTTCTTGTTTTGGTGATGCAGGGGCGGGTATTCTCAGTCTCTTGCCTGGTCTGCCACTTTCTCCGGCTGGAAGCCCTGTGCCTTTGGTATACCTGGTCCTATCAGCCCACGTGAAGGGAATAGGGCTGCATTCAGTCGAGAGAGATGTATTATCTACATCGATTTGAGAGTCTTGAGATGAGTTACCGTCAGCTGGCACATGTGTTCTTTGCGTTGTGGCCATGTTTTCTAATTGTAATATAAATAAATAAACAACAAGTAAATAAATATAAATATATGAACATGTATATACGTACATATATATATATATATATATATATATATATATATATATATATATATATATATATATATATATATATATGTATATATATATATGTATATATATATATATATATATATATATATATATATATATATATATATATGTATGTATGTATGTATGTATGTATGTGTGTGTGTGTGTGTGTGTGTGTGTGTGTGTGAAATTTTTGTTCTTCTTTCCAATGGTTAGAATTTGGAAATTTGTCCTTTCAGTTCGCCATTCCAGATTACAACCATATCAAAGTATTGATCATGTTATTCTCTTAATGTTAATTTACATTTACCCAGAAGTAACAAATTTCAGCTTCACATTATGGATGGCAATCTAGTTCTACTCAAATTTACACATAAATCAATGTTTTAAAATACATACATATATATATATAATACAATCCACCCTCACCACCCCCAAAAATGTAGAAGTCACATTAGCCACCATAGCTGTTGTCGTCCTCGTCGTCGTCATCATCACCATTTCCATCATCGTCGTCGTCGTCGCCATCGTCATCGTCATCATCATCATCATCATCATCATCATCATCATCATCATCATCATTATTGCATTTATTCGTAATAGGAAGTTAAGTACACTGCTGCAAGGGAAAGTGAGACAGCTTGTGACAGTCCGGGGAAAACAGGGCAAATGTTACAAAATTACACCTTCCCTTTGTGTGTTTCTCTCTCTTTCTCATATATATATATATATATATATATATATATATATATATATATATATATATATATATATATATATATATATATATATATATATATATACATATATGCTTAAATAAATACCTTGGATCCAAAACTTTTTCACCCTCCAGCCGATCAGTATTGCCACCAAGGTTAGAAGCACCACCATTATGACAACAGGCGTCGATATTCCTGTAACATGAGCATGCTAAAGGTCATCCTGTTGCTTGAGACATATTACTTTTTTATGTGACAAATGTATTCTAAAACTGTAGTTCCTAAGCACAACAAGGTCAGATATAATAGACTTAGCAAAGTTGCAAATGATTTAATGGGTCTTTTTTGCAACATGTCTGCCAGTCAGGAGTTACCATAATCTGAATTTGCAAGAACATGCCTCCTTTTCCCACAGTTTACATGCTTCAAAGTTGATGCATTAATCATCACTGGACCAAAGTCTGGAGGAAAATTATGATGCATCAAATGTCTGCATAAACTCAGCATTACGCCCTAGAAATGATAAAATACAGTGGAAGCTGTCCTCGCTGATACCTCTGTATAGATTACCCCTCCATTTTTGCCAGAGGTGCCCAGAAGCTTTTTAGTTCATTTGAGGGAGATGTTCATAGTTCCAACGTGAGGATGATTATAGTCATGTTTTGAGAACCATTATATACATTTGTATTTGTGCACATGTTAATCAAAGATAATGTTTCAATGAGACAAGACATGCCTGGTTTGTCTGCATGCTGTGGACAATGCTCCCTGGATGTTGAAACTCGGTCTTCACCATCATATATCAGCAAATAGAACTTGGGTTTGTTCCAATGCAAATTCTGCACTGTCGCATCGGTCACATTCCCGACATCAGTGTGCACACACTTATCTCTGTAGCTTCCGTTGCAGCATTCTATAACAATATGTGTGAAGTGCCCTGTGGGTGGAGGCCATGTCAGATGAAATTGATCACCATCGTGTCTGTAGTAACATGCGCTGATTTGAATACTTGCTCTTTCTGAATTAAAAACAATGAAATGTGTCATGGAAAGCAAACACCGATGCAAAAATGCAACAAACTGTTCGAAATGTTCCACAATCCTTGTTTTTCAATCAATTTGTACAGAAAGATGAACTTCAGTATCAATGGAAGACCTTACCTTAATAGAATAGAAGTATATGTAAAAGCTACATTTAATTGCCGTGGTGATATGCTAAATTATAAAAGCCAGTGGAAGAGATTTGCGCTTAGATACTTCACGAAAACATTACCCATATTTATAAATTTCATTTCAACAATGATAGCATAATAAAACAATCGGTAAAGATTGAGGAATTGCCAAAACATCAACATTCATCTTCCAATGCCAAATGTGACGAATTAAATTTTACCCCTGGCTTGACAGCGGCAGCCACTCGAAAAGGCAACTGATAGTTTAAACACTTTCTGTCAGCCTTTGAAACATTCTTCAGCATCTACACACATTATACCTTTACCAATCATTTAGGCCTACACAAAGAATTAAGATAACAATAGTAGATTCTCTTGTCGCATAACAAAGCATCTTCCACTCTGTTCAGAAGAGTGTGAGTTATGTGGCAAAGCCCCCCCCCCCCCCCAAAAAAAAAAAAAAAATAAATATTAACAAAACGAAAAGCACAATATACAAAACACCCCAAAAAAACACACACACATACAGAAAAAATCCAACACATATACAGTCGCACTATGAAAACTGCCGCTTGACGTTGCTCCTACCTTACTTGTCACACGATCAAAATATCACATTAGACAAAATAAAATCCTGATATACAGAAAGGTGAAGCAAATTAAGTGTAGGAGTGCTCGAGACAGTGCAGGCTTATATGACACTGGAAAACAGTTAAAACATTACCAGATGTGATATGCATATGGATAACACGAAGTACATTAAGTCCAGGGTTCCAAACTCTCAAAGCGGCTCAAACCTATAGAAGATGTGCCCCCACAATTTGGAAAAGTAAGCTGTACGTAAAGATATTCACTTAAAGAATTCCCTACCTAATGTCTTCCCTGTGACGATATCAGATTTAGTTGCACTACCGCCGTTAAAACCATTGACAGCTGTCACATATATAAGGTAATCAGAGTTTGGTTCTAAATCCGCTACCTTATATTTTAGTTCTACAGAGGTCGGGAAGGGATCCTGTAAAATAGTGAGATATTTGGAGAAGCGAGATATATTTGCCCGTTCACAATAAACATAAAACTGTTGCTTGTGGCCCCCGGAAAAATTCCTTTGCCACTGTATAAAGACTGATACAGCTGTTGCTTTGACGATCTGCAGATACTTTGGTTTCCCAGGTGCCTGATCAGCGCATACATCATAGAAGAAGGAATTCTTGCCAATTGCGTTTTCTGCATCACAACGGTACCGCCCCAGATGTTGATCAGTAATGTTTGCAAGTACAAACACAGCATGTGTGGCGCTGGTTGCCTCCTTGTGTAGTAACTTAGTGTCTTTGTACCATGCAAATGTAACGAGAGGAGGATTAGAAATAACGTAAATCCGAAACTTTGCTGTTTTCTGAGGTGTCATGAAAACCGTCCATTGTATTAACTTTTCAGGGTCTTGTTTTGGAACGACTGCAACATAGTTAAATGTTAATTATGTAGCTGGTTTGCGAATAGCATACCCCCGTCCCCTCTGCCAACATATAACAAAAACTGACATGTAAGGAAGTAACATTTTGCATCTTAATCAAAACACGAGTTTCAGATGTTATTTGAATAGGAAACGTTTGATTGGATATAAGTGTCAACATCATGTAAATGTGACGACGGTTCTTCGAGATGCTATGCCCATATTATAACACTAAAAGTACTGAAAAATATACAAGGGCGATTGCAAATCATCCCCTCCCGAAAAAGAAGGCAAGAATAAAAAAAAAAAAACAAACAAACAAACAAACAAACAAAAAGAGAAAACAAATTAAAACACACAAAAAGCAAAGAAAACAAAACAAAACACTAAGAAGCAAAAAAGAATAAAAAAACAAACAAACAAACAAAAAAGATTTAAAAAAACACAAATAAAAACAAAAAAAATTATAAAACAGTAAAAAATAGAAAATTAAAAATAAAAACCCACAAAAAAGTAGTGACCGTATATAGTATTTATTTTTAAATGTAATTAGGAAAACATGCCTTTTCATAAAATCTACTTATGAGGCCGAGAATAAATATCATCATTTCGAAATCAGGCAACGATACATTTTCTTGTATTCGGGAAATTGTCTTCACTGTAAATATCATTGGAACCGAAGGCACAAGGACAGATGTTTTTTTCTAAATATGTCAATTAAATTGACCTTTTGGTCATTCTACACAATTTCTGGGACAGGCTGTCATTGTCACATGTATTTGAATGACTAATAATTATCAGTGCATGCATATTGGTGATGAAGTGGAGAAACATTCATAATATTTAAATAAATGATCTTGCAGGCACGTGATTTGTTGTGTAATTGTAGTAAATACTTTCCGTTCATATTTTATAATGGAAATGTGTCAAACGTGAAGGCAATATTCCAGCACTTTCAATATTTCGTTTCTTGTTCGCTTTTCATAAATAAGCAGAAAAAGTAGACATCAACAAACACATAGTCCTACTCTTTGGGGGGGGGGACTCTTAAAGTATATCATTTTTAAAGAATGTGAATGCAGCAGCACCCAACGCTAGGAAAAAAAACGTGCATTGAAAATCAACCATATTGCAGGCAATTTTATTTATACTATGATGATTCTATGAATCAGATCATTTGAATCCCGATGCATCGGTTTTTGCACATCAAATTAAGCAGTAGATTTAATATGATGATGATGATGATGCCGTGCTTTTGACAAGGGAAATTCACCAAATATGCCAACATGAAAACTTACATAGTACATCAAGTGTTATGCTGCCTGAGGTGGTCCCAGCTACATTGGATGCCTTGCAAGTGTAGACATTTCTAAACGTATAATTTACATTGTTCAACACTAAATCTTTAGATTTGCTGAAGGCTTGTGCTCTAGATTCTATATGCCACGAAAAGTCATACGCTGCTGGATGTCCGTCGGTGGCATGGCATTTCAGTGTAATGTTTGTCTTCTCCCTGACTTTGTCTGGCGGACCTGTCACTGTAACTTTTGGTGGATCTTGCCGTAAAAAATAATAAAGAAATAAATGAAATACATCCACATTGCTTTTATCGATTTACAACTGTCTTTCTATAAACTAGAACAAAATCTAAGTCTAGGTTTTATATTTTATGATTAAAGGTGCCACGCTTATTAGCAGAAATCCCAAATTTGACAAAATTCAACAGGCGTTTTACATTTGGTTCTGTGAAAAAAATGACTCATGGAGTTGTTCTAAACGACGAAATCCAGATAGAAAACGTCCAGGGTTTTGGGGGAAACAAAAGCTGGAGATCCAGATGAGTTTAACTGTTCAAAAGATTGGCTATATAATTTTAAGCGTCGGCACATCAAACGGTACACTACATGTATGTACGGGGAGTAAAATATTGCTGACATGTAGGCAGTGCTACAGTGCAGAAATGAACTTCCTGATCTCATAGAAAAATGCCATTTAATATGTGTATCATTGTGATGAAACTGCACTGTTTTTTTCGTCTGGCTCCAAATGCGACCCTTGCAAATGGCCTTGGAATGGGCATAAAAGACATTAAAAGAGCGAATAATAATTGCCCTTGTGTGAATGCCACAGGCACCAAAAAGGCAAACTGTTGGTGATTGGCAAAGCTGCAAAGCCGAGTTGTTTACAGAACTTCGATCCGAGTCTGTTGTGTTGTCATTACAGCAACTCAAATGCAGGGATTGCTGATGTTATTGTCCAAGACTAGATCGTAATCTTGATCGTGCAATGAAACGGCAAAAGCGTAAAATTATATTGCTAATGGATAATGCAAAATCTCATTCAGCATCTAATTTGGAATTGTCAAATATCGAACTGAAATTCATGCCACCTAACATCACTGCTCATGTTGAGCCGCTTGGTGCCAGTAACATTGTAAATTTTAAAACTTATTACAGAAAACTACAAATTAAGCATGAAGTGCAAAATATTGAAAACGGGGTCAATGAAAAGTTGAACCTGAAAGACACGTTGTATTTTGTCAATGATGCTTGGACAAAGTGCTGCTGCAAACTGTTTTAACATGCTGGCAGCACAGTTTTAATCCCAAGACACAATGAAATGTCCAATAATCAAGAATTTGGCTTTGACAATGAAATACACCTGAGGGAATAATGTGGCCTGGTAAACCAGCTACCCATTGATCTTTTTGGTTGCATGTCTCCTCTCGAATTTGTGAACGTGGATAGTGGCATTTCTGCTGCAAAAACTGTGACAGAGGAAGACATTATAGGATTGGCAATTCCTCTTGAATCGAAAAATTGATTGTGACGATGGAAATCAGTATGATATTGACGATATAAAAATGCCACAGGTACAGAGGAGCTAGCTTCCGTTGACACCTTGCAGTTGTTTTTATATTCGAACATTGGGTTTTTACCGATGACGTTGTCAAGAATTGGTGCACTGAAGAAAAATTAAAGGACGTGGAAACAGTACGAAGTAAACAAAAACAAAAACAAATAAAGAATAATAAGTTCCGACTTTTCTTCACGAAAATTTAGAACTGATAAAATTCACACAAAGTACACAGCGTAAATGGCTATGCATACATGTGTTATATGTATTGCCGTATTTGATATAAACGTTAGAAATCAGCAGATAAATATATTTTGTAATAACGTTATTAATTGCATTACATATTTGTTTCTTTTTTCTGTTCTTTTCTTTTTAATAAATAAATTTTGGTATAATGTTATAAATTCAATTGCATGTTTCTTTTTTGACGTTTCATAAAAAATAGTATTAGATTGCGTTCTTTTTTAATTGTTGTGATGTATACAATCCAGAATCTGGTCTCTTAATTTTGCATGCAGGTGACATACACTCTGATATGCTTATCTGGCAACCTTGTTAATCTGGCAAAATGGCCACAAACAGGTGGTGCCAGATAAATGCTGCCTGACTGCATCTCACAAAAATTATTTACTAGTCACCTTTTAGTGTCACCTATCATTTGATGAAATGATCTTTTTTTGGAAGATATGCCGAAAAATGTATAAACATATGGAAATGCATTGACAGTGTTCCAGCATGTAGGTTTGAAGCCCCTTAATCCAACGACACTTCATAAAAGACAACCATATAATTATATATATATATATATATATATATATATATATATATATATATATATATATATATATATATATATATATATATATATATATACTATAATTTCCTGCCTCATTCTGCAGCATTGTTGTATGCATAGAACGTGGCTTGCAAAATTGGTGAATGCTGTGGCCATTAATAAAAAACTGATAACAGGCCATATGTATTAATCGTACAATTTTCATTTCAATGCATGCCCCTCCTATCTTTGTGAATACAACTGCTGGCATGTGTCACTGGCAGCACCCTTGCAGGGCAAAGATCATTGCCAGGCAACAAAAACTGACTTCACTGACAGACCATTAAATTACCGAGTCATACAACGCCGCGAATACGACAAATATAATCAGTATGGTTCAACTGTATGTCAGATACGTCATAGGCCTGATGAAGAAGACGCTCTTATCAGCATATGAATTAACTCCTTTTAAAAATGAAGGGGAGCGGGGGGGGGGCTATTGTGGGCACACTTCACGACCTAATTGTACGTGAAGTTTGGCAAGTGAAATGAATAGTGTGGAATGTTATATTGAAGAAACGTAATGTAAGAAATTCCTTTGGACTCGCAAAATGCAGGTGTTTTGGATAGGTTAAACAGATTTTTAAAAAACACGGATCAATTACTTTACAATTTGAAAGACGCAAAATGCTTAATTTATTAGGAAGCAAAAAGCCAAATTATGATGGAAAACAGTGGTGCTCTTGTTGTGAAAGAAATGTAAACGATATTATAGTAAACTCACAAAGAACGTCAATTGACGTTTTACCAACTGATGTGCCACCTCTGTTCACCGCCGTACACTGCACGTTGCCTGAGTGATTTCTGCTAGCCGTCAGCACTATCCCAGGTGATCTGATAGGCGACGGTCGAGAGTGTTTATCAAACTTCCAGGTATAGTTGTACACATTAGGATATCCACCCAATGCCTCACAATGAAGACGCAGCGGATGACCTTCAATGACTTTTTGGGGCACAGTGGTAATGGCGACGACGGTTGCGTTATCTTAATGCGTATATTAAAAGACAAATATTTTTGAGACTAAATTGCTTTTCTGTACATTTAAACAATTAGACAATACGTAAACTGCACTCCTGTTGCTTATTTGCTACGATATTATCTACAAAAGTTGGCTACATACCCACAATGCCTTACCTATTACAGCTTTCATAAACCCATGTTTAGCCATTTTGGAAAATCTTAGCCAAGAACAGTGAAAAATGTTACTAGTAGAATTACAACTGTAAGTTTCAAACAAATGGGTCACATTATTGTTTCGTTCTGAACTTGTTCTAAAGATGAGTCAAACATGAATTAGGCACAACAGTTGCACCAACACTCTGAATTGAATACTCACACCAAACTTCCATCTTCCTTGATATATTCTTGTAAAGGGTTTTATTCCACTTAGCATGACAAACGAGATTCTTTCCTTGGTCAGATTTGTGTGCAATCCACCATGCATAACTCACAATTTTCGTTGAGTTGTCATTGTTGATATATGTTGTTGTGTTTTCTTGGCTAATTTTTTGTCCATTTTTCATCCAGTGTATTGTTGCCATATTAAGTGGATGAACACGAGGAACAATGCACATTCCATATCCATATTCGCCTTGAATAAAAGGCCTATTTTTTCTACCTTCAAGCGCCAATGACACATTCTGCGGTTTTACTCGAAAGAAAACATACAAGAATGTCAGTATATTCAGATGGCTCCATTTCTGTTATTTCCGAGAAAGATTTTGCACTTAAAAATGAGCTTATTTTTTCTGCATTACAATATGTTTTCATAATAGTTTAAGTCTCATAAAACTGCTTTGGATGCATATTTGTGACAGGTATTTATGATTTGAAATTCAATAAAAGAGACACAAAAAGTTAAAGTAATGCCTGGAAATTGTATCAGATCAATTCTGAAGAAGGTTTTTTTAGTTACCCTATAGTAAAAAGGGTATGAGAAAATTTGCAATCTGACAATTGTGTCTAGACTTTTCTGTACAGTAAAAACAGAAAAATTAAGATCTTGTTTAGGATCGGTACTCATACAACGTTTACTTTCTGTGTTTATATTCAGCTACTAAAGACCAGCCAAAGACACTCTCCAAAGGTAGCTTTATCTTTTTTTTAACCATCTATCAGTATCAATAGCCACTGCATAGGTTAAACGTCATCTTTCAAGAGACTTAGATGGATTTAGGCGTTAGCAAGTGGATCTGGAAATAGGCATTATAATGAAATGACCACTAATAGCTTAGCAAACAAACAGGCTCATGCCTAAAGACAAAGGGTCACTTAGCAAGGAAGCCATAGCCCAGCTAAAGCCGATAAGTGAATGCCAGAAAGATTCTTGGGCGGTGAAAAGTGAAAGAAAAGGAAACGAAAATGAATGTATTTTCTTCATATTTATTCATGTAGCTGTTATCTATCAAAAATACAATTCTCCTGTAAAATTCTGTCTTGCATGTGCAAGGTATAAGATAATTCATGCATAAAGAATATTTAGGATATCGGTTGACTTAAAAATATACTATATCTATGATTTCCTTTGGAAAGAAATGATTGTGACAGTACAGGCAAAAGAGTTGTTTTGTATTCCCGTCGATTCACAGACCAAATGTAGCATTGTTGGCAAATGCACAATTAAATGTGGGCAATAGTCCAGAAAAACATTATCCATATTCATACATTTTAGCCTTATAATGACAGCAAACAGATACAACAGTTAACAAAAACAGCAATATTCATCTTCTCTAACCAATGTGAAGAAACAGATGTCACTGCTACTTCGAGACACGATGTTGTCCACAAAAGCTATATTTATCTTCTTGAATACAAACAATAAACCTGAATCCAAGATACTGCAAGCAATAAATGGCAGATTCATTTTCCCATAACAAGGACTATCATGATATTGCATGCTACTACCTTACCTAAAATGTTTAACTTTATCCAATGTTCATGTGGCTCATCAGTCATCATGTCGCACCTGTACCATCCTTCATCTTCCAGCCTTGCACGTTGCACGTGCAAAGAGCCATTAACTAGTTTGAAACGTTCTTCCTGTGGCTCCTTAACTTTAACGCGGTTCCAATTTTTTTGCCATGAACCAATTAAATGGTTATGGATTTTACCTGCATACCATATTGTCGAAAAAAAGTCTTGTTTACCAGGATCACACTGCAGCAGAAGCTTAAATGAAACAGCATACGATTATTAAAAAAAAAAGGAGAAAAAAATAATAAAATGAAGAAACACAAAAGAAAGAATCACAATTACAAACTTATGGATGTGTCGTACGAAATACCCTGTATACAATGTGTTAAGTTTGCAAAAAAATAAGTTGCAAAACCAAGGATCAATTGCACTTAATCTTGTTAATTCTTATCAGCAACACAATGTTTTTATTCCGGGGGGGAGGAGGTCCGGGCAGTTATGTCATGAATTGCTTGCAAGAGGCTCTAGTTTATACATGAACACACATAGACACACGCACAGACGTGCACACACACACACACACACACACACACACACACATATATATATATATATATATATATATATATATATATATATATATATATATATATATATATATATATATATATGCACGTTTAAGGAGATGGTGTTTTAGCGACTGCCTAAGTTTATTTAAGGTTATCAGAATTACAATATTTTATACCTCGCTTTGTTCCTCGACTTCGACCTTCCGCTCACTGGTAACTTCCGCCATTATCATGCCTACAAAGGCAAGCAAGAAAACTTAGTTTCCATGTGACTATATGGGGCGATCGCCTTTTTGATATGTGAGTTTACACTCTAACTGTAGCCCTAACGCCACCATATGTAACCTCATATCAAATCCCATGGTGTGTTCGTGTGTGTGACGTATATAAACCAACTAAACAGCAATGCCATCTTACTCTGCAAGTCAGCTAAGTGTTGATAACAATAATGTGTAAGTGTGCATGTTCCTGGAGGAAATGATATATGCTTACAACAAAATAGCTACAATGTAAAGAGAATCTGTTTTTAACAATAATTCTCATTATGATTGCAATGGTTAAATCAGACAATACATGTCATTCTAACTTGATTCCTGTCAATATAAAAAATTGCGTAGAAATGTTGTGTACAAATTATTTCATTGATAGGTTTGTCACATAGCTTTTATGAATATCGGTAACTTTTATCTAAACCATGAACAAAAATTCAGGCAATCAATAAAGCTTGATGCTATACTAAGTGCATATCTCTGTGTGATGTTCTTTGAAAGAAAATGTTTTATTGTTACTACTTCGTGTCAGGTGTCAGGCTTGTGCAGCTTGATGTGTACCTTGTGCATTTATAACTAAAATTTAGGATAGCACGCAGAGCGCTCAAAGCTTTCTGTATTCGAAACCTTAGAACTTCTATAGCAGGTTATAAGGCATTTTCGTGTGGACTACGCACATGGTATTTTGCCCCCCCCCCCGCCTATATATATATATATATATTTCGCTTGTGTGTGTGTGTGTGTGTGTGTGTGTGTGTGTGTGTACGTATGTGTGTGTGTGTTTTTGGTTTTAGGCTTGATATGTCTGATTTCCATATTGGAAAGAAGAAAACCCCTTGACAGGTTGAAAAATGAGATACGTGTGTGAAGTGCACGTGAAACACCAGGAACCAGCATTTCATCACGCATGATTTATT
>OZ026628.1:42310145-42462645 GCA_964020975.1 Hermodice carunculata | reverse complement strand
GTCTTTTACTCAGAATTTGTGACAAGCGGATGATCATATGCATGGAATTTGTAAATTTTATTTGGTCAAACCTCTGTCTTAAACATGCATTAAATTTAATGTGTTTTTCTGTACTCAGGATATATGACAAGCGTATGATCAATGAGGTGAGTGACACTGTGTACAACACTGAGTTTTCAACTGTCACTAATGTACAATATTTTTTATTTTTAGGGTGGGTGGGGAGGATGTTTGTTTTGTTTTTGTTATTTTTTTTATTTGTGACACTTAATACCTAGAAGTTACTTACACCAGCTGAAATATATGTATATATATAAGCAAAATTTACATTGTGTCAGATGTGATCTTCATGCATTAGAAATTTGAAGTCAGTATTCAGGGCGTGTTGGCTTTGTAATAAATGCACATGTGTAGACACTTCCAATTCTCAGACTGAAAAATGTATACATTGGTTACTTGTTTCACATGAAACCTATCAGAAAGTAATCTAACGAAGGCACAATCAATGATCTCCCTTTTTTCTAAACATGTGAAAAGAGAGACCAAAGAGAAAAAACTACGAAAAAAGTGTCGGTGATCATGAGCTTGAACATTCAGTTTCAATGCATTTGAAACTTGTCTATTATTTTTGATGCTCTGATATGATTTTCCCTCCCACCACAGGAGCAGAATGGTGGCACCTTAAAGAAGTTCTGTCCTCATCACCTTGTAAGTGCACTTTGCTTCTTGTTTTATCGTATATTGTCCATGATCCATGGCCAAACAAAAGGAAAATTAAGTGAGTTAAAAAGCTGCAGTAGAATTCTACATATGCCCTTTCCGGCTTGGTATTATAAATTGCTTAATTTTTGCATGTATAAATTTACATGGTTTTTGTATTTTTGACATTTCACCATAGTTTTAATTTCACTATTTTGGACATAGTTCCGATTCAAACAATGTTAAAATACTATTTCACCCTGCATTTATTTTCGTGGTTTTGTGCCCTCTGCGAAATCAGCGAAAATAAGAGTACACCGAATTAAGCAATTTACAGTATCTTAAATGTGCCTCATTGATGCAAAATGCAATATCCAAGAAAAAATGTGCACATGTATGGTTCCAATAATATGCATGAAATGCATAAATGATGACAAATATTTCCATGTGATGGTACATGTTATTGCTAAACTAAGTTTCTTGAGGTCAACAAGGATCACAACTTTCATTTCATATGTATCATCAGTGTTACCGGTTACGTTAATATTCACACAAATGCACATAAACGTTGCTGCCAGACTTCAGATTTCAGACTGCCATTGATTATTGATGGAAAAGTTAAAATTAAATTTCAGTAATTTTCAGTCTTGCCAATGAAAGACCACTAAACACCCATGTACAAAGAAGAGCTTGCTGACAAATGTTTTGTTCCTTCGAGTCAAAACTATTTACAGGTGCAGGTTTATTCTTGTGTAGCATGTGAAGTACATACAATTTGTGTTTGTTTCTTGCACAGTTGGACAGTGACATCAAGGCCAATGTGACATGTGCCGTGTATAACTACAACGGAACAGGTACGTGGAGGCAACAAACGCATATTGCATTTCGTTTGTTCTGAAAAAAAAGCAGAGCAAAATAGCTTCACCTAATTTGCTTTGACACAATGTACAGATTCAGTTTATACTTTAAAAAAAAACAAAAAAAACCAGTAATCTTTACTGTTAAAGGTAGTTATGTACAATCATTCTTACTTTAAATATCTTGCATGTAACAATGAACCGACCCAGACTGGCTTCAATAGGCCCACTACGAACCGATCGTCATGTACAAACGGTTCACGTTGAACCGACCTACATAGGACCCTAACGGCTCACACTGAACCGACCGTCATGTACAAACGGTTCACATTGAATCGACCTACATAAGACCCCAATGGCTCACATTGAACCTACATAGGACCCTAATGGCTTGCAACCTGCCCAATGAACAGTTCACCAAGAACACAACAAACGGCTCACAATGAACTGACCTAGACTGGCTCGCAGTGTACCGACCTACACATGACCCAAACGGCTCACAAACTGCCCAACGAACGGTTCATCAGAAAAACACAGAACGGTTCACAATGAACCGACCCAGACTGACTTTAATAGGCCAGGAACAAACGGTTCACATTGAACCGACCTACACAGGACCCTAACGGGTCACATTGAACCGACCGTCATGTACAAACGGTTCACATTGAACCGACCTACATTGGACCCTAACGGTTCACATTGAACCGACCTACATTGGACCCTAACGGCTCATATTGAACCGACGACCACCGGTTCACAATGAACCGACCTACACAGGACCCTTACGGCCCGTTACCTGCCTATTGAACGGTTCATCGAGAACACAATACGGCTCACAATGAACCGATCTAGACTGGCTCGTAGTGAACCGACCTACACATGACCTAAACGGCTCACAAACTGCCTAACGAACGGTTCATCATTAACACCAAAACGGTTCACAAGGAACCAACCCAGACTGGCTCCAATAGGCCCCAATGAACCGACCGTCATGCCCAAACGGTTCACATTGAACCGACCTGCATAGGACCCTAACGGCTCACATTGAACCGACGACCACCGGTTCACAGTGAACCGACCCCTACAGCCCGCAACCTACCTATTGAACGGTTTATCGAGAACACAACAAACGGCTCACCATGAACTGACCCAGACTGGTTCGTAGTGAACCGACCTACACATGACCCACATGGCTCACAAACTGCCCAATGAACGGTTCATCAGAAACACCATTAACAGTTCACATTGAACCGACCCAGACTGACTTCAACAGGCCCAAAATGAACCGACCGTCATGTACAAACGGTTCACATTGAACCGACCTACACAGGACCCTAACGGCTCACATTGAACCGACAACCACCGGTTCACAATGAACCGACCTACATAGGACCCTAACGGCTCGTGACCTGCCTAATGAACGGTTCATGGAGAACACAATAAACGGCTCACAAAGAACCGACCTACACACGACCCAAACGGCTCACAGCCTACCCAACCAACGGTTTATCTAGTACACAAAAACGGTTCACATTGAACCAACCCAAACTGGTCCCAAAATGTTCACTATGAACTGACCTTATTGCACAAATGGCTCACATTGAACTGACCCTAGAGATCCTTCTAAAGTTCTTTATCGGCTCACATTGAACCAACCCATGAATCAACACAGCGGTTCACATGAACCGACCCGAACCCGACCCGCACGGCTCACATCGAAACTGCTTTACTTTTCATCCACACGGTTCACACGAACCGACCTACTTTTTAGGCCTAATGATTCACCCAGAACCGTCCTCGGAAGAATGGATCGACTCCACGGCCACATGGTTTACCATTGACCACCAACTCCATTCGCCACAGAAACGGTTCATACCAAACCACCATCAAAAATCAACCCCAATTTTGGGCATTCAACCCGGACCACCCCGAATCACAAACGCCCACACACCAGGACCGACCTTTGAACCCAACAATGAAACTATTCTCATCCAATGGAATCCACAGATAGGTCGACCATATGAGACCCCCCATAAAATTGCACCAATAGCAGTGACTCACACGGCAGTGACGTCATAATTAAACTCTGAAAAGACCAATCACCGACAAGCGCGTCCCGAACGCTAGGGTATATAAAGGCTCACCAGCCCTCCTGATTCAGTTGTATCTAGTCCTCTGACGAAGCAACACGTTTTGCGAAAGCGCTCAGGACAATTCTCAGTAGTAGTTTTCGGCTCTCCGTTTAGTTCCTTTTGATGACAAGATTATGCTTATAAAAAGAAACTGCATAAAAGCCAAGAGTCCATAATGTGAAAAAAATGCAATAATTAGTCTTGAATGTATTTCTTTGCACAAATTTCATCAAAACATTACAATTTATGCAAAATTCCAAACTATCTTGTCAATTGCAGTATAAATCCCCAAATTGGTAAAAGATGTTCAATAAGTGCGTTAGAGGCATTACCAATTGGAGGAATTCATGAATCACTGTGGACCTGTTCTTGTTGATTATGTCAATAGGCAACAGAACTATGCCACCTCCATGATGAGGGCACTTTCAGTAGTTTTGTTCCTGAAAGATCTGTAAATTTCACCTTTTCTGCTAAACAAATCAAAGATTCTTAATACAGTGCTCCTCCTTTATAACAGCCCTCATTACAAGGCGGTTTCTGATATAACATGGCAGGTACCGTGGCTCCCAGGGAAATAAGTTTTCCCCATTACATGTACTAGTTTTAAGTCCCACTGTTATAAGGCGGTTTTGCTATAACAATTGGTCTATTCATTTTGCCCTTCAAAATACACCAATGTGAACTCCTTCCTGTCTAGTTCCTTGTTGCCGCATAGGGGGCAGCACATGACCAGAGTTACTTATGAGTATCTCCTATTCCTCGAAGGTACAACTTATGGCTGAATTGTTCAATTGTCTTCACAGAGGTGCTGGGTACTTATAATGACGAGGATATCTACTTGTTTGATGCCTCACATTCTGATGGAGCTGAGTTCATTCACAGATACAAGGGACACAGAAACAATGCAACAGGTGTGGTTTGCTTTTGTTTTGTTTTTTTATACAGAAACTTGTAGTAAATTTATGAGAATGGGCTATCTGGTATTTATGAGTACAGCTCTTTTATATAACCTGGGGCTTTGGCAGAGAGGAAGGTTGATTTGTTTTTGGTAATATTACGCATGTAGCAGTGATAATTGGTACACTGAACCACTCTGCCCATCGTACATGGACATGAAATTATTGTGCCTGTAACAATTATCAATCTGTGCACAAATAGATTGCAGTAGAACCAACACACTAGTTCTATGCTATGAGTTCTATTTTCGAACACCAATTGGCAGCACTAGCTGATCTTGAGGTTGAAATGGATTTGTGGGTTTAATATACATTCATCTGTTAAAAATCCAAAACTGTTAGGGAAATATATCAAATGTTTTTCCATGTGGCTATCTAAAATAGTTGTTAGTCTGTAGACCTGTGTCAGATGGACACCATATTCAATTTGCGGGCCTTGATAATCCACAGCTTTTGAGCTGTCAACTCTTCCAATTTCGGTGGAAGTCTCCCAATTTATTAAGAGCTTCCCAAAGTTGGAAATTGTTGTGATTTTAAAGGAAAACGGCCTTTGTTTTCATTTAACTTAACATGCATCTCCTAATTAAAAATGTATGGCTGTTAACACATGGTGTACAAACAACATCACTGTTGTGAATGTATTACAAAATAGCACCTACATAAATGTACTATGTAATTACATTTTAAGCTTTCCTTTTGAGTGGGTATTCAGAACATCCCAAACTACCATATCACAACCAAGCCCAGGACTATATTCTACCACTTCGGGACATTTTAGACATTCTCGTCTGTAAAGTCAAATACATCCCAAGGCCTTTTTGATGGATGTGCGCATAAGAAAAATATTCCCAGCATGTAATTTTGGTATGCATGATGTTTTTTTTTTTTCTCTCTTCAATTTCCAGTGAAGGGAGTTAACTTCTATGGTCCACACAGTGAATACATTATCAGTGGGAGTGACTGCAGTAATGTCTTTCTCTGGGAGAAAGAATCAGAGAAAGTTGTCCAGTACTTCCATGCTGACGAGGGAGGAGTGGTGAGTGTTGGGACAGCCTGTGTGCTTGTTTTGGCTTTTCCTGCAGACAGTGCTCCTTTGTGTTGTTTATTTTGAAGTTGCAGGTGTTGCATGAGCAAGCCTGAAAAAAAGTCTCTCAGAGTGTTATACATAGCAATGACAAGATTAATAATGTGCATGATCCACATAATTATTCTGAATTTGTCAGGAATGTATTTTAGTTTCTGTGAAAAGTCGCCAAAATTTCAATGCAAGAAAAGGATATTATTAACTCATACAGAAATGAACGCAAAGAAGCAAAAATAGATAAATAATTCTGGAATGAATTGTAAAGGGAATCAAAAGTAAACTGAAGATGAACGAGTTACATGTATATCCAGAGAAATGGTGTATAATACATCAATGGCATCAAATGCAGGGAAAATTTTTAGCACAGTCATGTACATAGGACAAGCAGAATAGTTGAAAGGCTTGGCCTCCTGGGAGAGATCCAGAATGGATTTAGACCAGGAAGAATGGT
The DNA here is from genome assembly GCA_964020975.1 of Hermodice carunculata. Lineage (NCBI taxonomy): Eukaryota > Metazoa > Annelida > Polychaeta > Eunicida > Amphinomidae > Hermodice > Hermodice carunculata. The sequence continues at coordinate 42,456,466 of OZ026628.1, read as the reverse complement.
GGGTGACCATGTATTCACTTTAACACAAGCTCTGGAACTGGCAAGACAAAGGCGCAAGAAAATCTTTATCAGCTTTTTAGATGTGAGAAAGGCATATGACACAGTGTGGAGGGATGCACTATGGGAGAAACTTCAGGGGTTTGGCTTTGATGGAAATTTCCTCCAAGTCATGAAAGCAATGTATAGGGATGTAGATTGTACTATTTCAATGGGAAACATAGAAGTGGAAAATAAACAACTAGATATCGGCTTAAAACAGGGTTGTGTGCTCTCTCCAATTTTGTTTGCACTTTATATTAAGGAATTGGGGGATCAGTTAACAGAATATAACAAGGGGATGACAATAGGACAGCACAAAATTCCTGGTCTATTTTTCGCTGATGATATAGTGCTTATGGCAGAGTCACAAAAAGAAATGCAAGATCTACTGGACATAACAGGAGAAAACGGAAACAAATGGAGATTGGAATTCAGTAAAGAAGAGAGTAAAGTCATGACGCTTGGAAAGAAACCTGACATAACTAAAAGGTGGAAAGCAGGGACATTCCAAATTCCAGAAGGACAGGAACAGTTGATTGAAATAGGCGAGGTTGATGAATATGAGTATTTAGGGATTAGAATAAAAGCAACTGGTAAGGCATGTTCAGATATCACATGGAGAAGATAAAGCAAAAGGTGAACCGAACAAAGGGAATGATCAAAGCTACATCACTGAACAGCTTCAATAGAGCATTTACAGCCAGAGCTTAATGGGATAGAGTTGTAATACCTGGGATGATGTATGGTTTGGATGTAATTTTGGTAAATGAGGGGGACATTCAAAATATGGAGAAAACACAGAGTGAGATGGATAGGTGGATTCTGGGGGCGCCACCAGGTACAGGAACTGAAGCAGTCTTGGAGGAATTGGGGTGGAGTACTGTTACAGATAGAATTGCCAAAGCCAAGTTAAATTACTGGGGATACCTACAAATAATTAGTGAAGACAGATGGTGCAGGAAAATATACATGGAGGCAGTAAAGGCGCAAACAAAGTGGGTCCAAAATAGAGACAAATTAGCAGAAAAATATGACTGGAAAGGGTTTGACAGAGTTGATGAATGAAAGTCATACATTAGGAAAACAGTTGTCGAGGGATGGCGAGTAAAATGGAAAGAGGGGGTGAACGATAAAAGTACACTAAAAGCTTGTAAAGTGTTAGATAAACCAAAAAGGAGCACATGTTGGGATGGAGGGAAGGGATCTAAACTTCTGTTCCAAAGTAGGGCAGGGGTTATCAACTTGGAGAAGAGATGTCAGAGATGGACACAGGGTAGTAATGGGAAATGTAGAGTTTGCACGCAGGAGGCGGATGAGACAGTAGAACAATGTCTAGTGTGGTGTGATGCATATAGGGAAATGAGGGAAAATGTATTCAGAAGTTGGCAGGATAAGGACCACAACTGTAAGGGCTTAGAGGAAATAAGGGGACTAGAAGAGGTGGACCATGTTGCTTGGTTTCTGGGCTTGAAAGGAGATTTTCCAGGGTGTAATGAGGGCCCGGGTATTAAAACTGTACAAGACTACATGGTAGAGTGCTGGGATAAAAGGAGGGAAATGTTAGAATGGGAAGAAAACAGGATGAGCTAACGGGTGAGAAAGGGGTATGGAAGGTAAGGGTGGTAGCCCTTTTCAGGGCTGCCATGACTGTAGCTGCAGGTGCAGGCCATGGAATGCCTGAGCCTTAGAGGCGGGGATAGGGACAAAGGGCTGGGCTTACTGTAACCGGGCGGGCCATCATGGGGGAAATTACAGGGAACAGGGGAGCTTCCAGTGTCGTGAGAGAGTATGTGGGGCCCTTACGCCCCTGCTCTGTTCACTGGAATTGTGTGTGTGTGTGTCTGTGTTTTTTTTTTTTTAAGGCCGTCTGTTATTTACAGAACCAGGGCAGATAAGTGGAGGGCCACAGTGATATTATTATTAATTATACAAAGTTAGGATATTGAATATGCTAAAAACCTTGACACAAATTGACCCGTTTGCATCTTGGCTGATCAATGTCATTGTATGTATTTGAGGAACAAGTATTGTAGCAGCTTATGTGTACTGCCTAACTGTCATAAAATATCAAAGCTTGATTATCACTGTACTGTTTGGCAGTCTGTACATGTGTGTGCATAATACTTAATTATTAAGAATGAATATTGTTTGTGTTGGGGTTACGGCGGGGGGTATAAAGGCTGACGTTAATGACAAGCACCAGCTTCAATATCCCTGCCATAATGGCATAACCCCAACACAAATGATGATATTATCCATTTCTTATACATGTATTTGTACCTATGTGTGAGTAAAATTATTTACTTTACAAATCAAAGTTAGCCTATTTGGAAGGTAAAATTTCAAGAAACTGCTTGTTCTGTGTGTCACATGTTTATTTGCAGAAATACCAGTGGGCATTGATTACTGCCATATTGTTGGTTGGACTGGCATGTGAATGTGTGGCAACATGTGCAAACAGATACATGTGTGTGTGGGTGGATTATGTGTTAATGGCATTATGATTGATAATCGCAGTCAAATGCTATTGTGTAGAAGAATTCTAAAGCAAATGTGAATATTTTCAGATAAATGTGCTAGAACCGCACCCGCACGCACCAGTACTGGCCACAAGTGGACTGGACAGTGATGTTAAAATCTGGGCACCCACTGCGGAAGAAGCCACTAACCTAGAGGGCTTGAAGCAAGTAAGTCTTGTACAGCCAGATAAAACCTTAAATCAAACACAAAGATTTTATTTTTAACATACCCATTTTGAATGTGTATTGGGGAATATTTTATTTACATGCATGTGTATTTATGCATATCATACCAGTATGTTTGAAGTTTTATCTACTTTCATTAGAATTCAGAGAAAGCGATGCAAGACCAAGGATTTGTCACTGTCAATTAACCGTGGCGACAGAGCTCTTGTTTTTTTCTCCCCAGGACAGCTCTGTTTGCAGAGAGGGAATCCCCAGATTTTACTTTAAGTTGATAGACATCCAGTGGATTTTTTTTTTTACTGATTTTACAATTTTTATGCACAGATCATGAGAAAGAATCGACGGGAAAGAGCAGAAGAGAGAAATAATGAACCAGAAATGATTGATGGTCAGATGTTGTGGTTCCTTATGCATCATTTACGTCGAACAGCTCGTCAGCGGGTGAGTGATCAAATTGAACCTTTTCCTGGTGAGAATAAGACTTGAGTCAACAGCTTTCCTAGCTGTGCAGTGGGAATTAAGCAGCTAAACTATGCCAAGCGAGGTGCTTTACCTGGGACATGTAATATCGTGGTAGAATTCTCTACAATGTCAGTCGAAATGTTTTCTGGAACTGAAAACTGGAGGATGCCGCATTTGCTGTCTGAGTGCTTGAACATTGTCATTTTGATTAAGAATGGGCTTAATTGTAAGTGCTGCTGGGAGCCGGGAGGGGGCAGTCTTTCACATAATTTTCACATTGTTTTTAATTATTATCAAAAATGTGCTCTGAGTATCTTTGAGCAAATATATTTTGCTCAAATTTGCCTGTATGCTTATCTAGCATGCCAAGATGAACTGATTACATTTTGGTGTCACCATGACCTAATTTAAGCAAATGGCAGCCTAATTACATGTTCATTAGTACTTGTTACCACGATATCACCAGAATGCTTCAATGTATTTTGTTCACCTTTTGCAGTACTGTAAATGTACTTATTTTTGCATGTAGAAATTTTCACGGTTTTGCATTTCAGGCATTTCAGTGAATATATAATTTCACTATTTTGAATATAATTCCTATCAAATCAATGTTAAAATACTATTTCACGGTATTTTTATTTTCACAGTTTTGTGCCATCTGCAAAATAAGCGAAAATAGAAATACAGCGAAATGAAAGCAATTTACAGGATAATTATCTTACATGACTAAGGAACTGATCAGATTTTGGTGGCACCATGACCTAATTTGAGCAAATGGCAGCTTAATTAGATGTTCGTTAGGACTTGTTACCATATTTCCAGAATGCCTCTATGTATTATGTTCTGATTTAAGTTTGATAGGAATAATAACCCATGTGCGAGTATACAAGAACAATGGTTTAATTGGCCTGTTAATAACTGAATACCCATTTAAAGTCACACCCCAGTAGTCTTGCCTGATGTCCTGCAAGAGTGTGGGTATTTTACAAAGAAATACACTAAGAAGATGTACATTTTCCCTAAAAACTGCCCACAGATACCAGGGATACATTTTGTATGAAAAATGTTGAAAAGAAAGTTTTTCATACACTTTTTGCTTTACATACTTTAATTCTGAAATGCTCAGTCAATGGTGGAATATAAATTTTATTCAAATTTACCAAAGTTTGCCAAACTTCCTATTGTTCTATGTATTCACTCATGCATTTCACGCACATACACTATTAAGGGACCACCCCAGGGGGGGGGGGGAGCTTTTTGTTCTCATGTTGTCCATCCGTCTGGATTTCCATTCATCTGGATGTGCATATTCTTAATACTGCGATATCTACAAAAGGCCTCCATGTATTTTACTTAAATTTGCCAATATACTTATCTTATCTGGCAAGTAAACTGATTAGATTTTGTTGTCACCATGACCTAATTTTAACAAATGGTGGACCTTTCAGTATATGCTTTGCAGTGGGCCAAATGTTTACAATACACATCTGAAAAACATTCATTGAATTTAACTGAACCTTGGTATATTACACATACAGTGTAGCAAATTGCAATACAAACCCAGTTTCAGCACTGATACACATACGTGTACATGTATGTGGACTTCTTTATTTCTACTTTTCAGGCAAGACGAGAAGGTGAGGATTTGTCTTCGAGCTCCAACTCTGATTCAGAATCCAGCGATTCAGAAGATGTCCCTGAACCTATGCAGTGTGCCCCTTCATGATGAGGTCATCGTCATAGCAACAGGTCAACATGCCTTGAAATTACACAGAGATGAAGTTGCCATAGTAACGGGAAGACAGGCCTGGAGATGATTGTTGATGGGGAAAGAAGAAGCTTATTATATCATAACACTGACATTTTCACGAAGACAATAATGTGGTGCAGTAACTCACTGATCCAGAAGTGAGCTGCTCACTGAGGTGTGAGTTATGCATGATTGAGAGGCTCACTCTTTCAAGGCATAATCATTATATATATATTTTTTTTGTTCATATCTGACAATGTACAGCAGTTAAGGAGCTAATCAATTGAAAATTGAATTTCAGGTCATGATATTTTCAAATGCTTTATTGCATTTGTTTTGGCTATATATAATATAGCAAGTACTTATAACGTACACTGAGCTAGTTAAGTGTGTGGTTAATGCTGTATCTAGTATTTGCAAAATGCTTTTTTTTTGTCTTCTTTGAATCTGTTCGGAATGTCACATTTGTACCCCATATAAGCGAGAAAAAAAATGGATTCTGTCTGATTAATTTTGCTATGTATAACCAATTACAAGGAAAGAGAACTACATGTATGTTATATTAAAAGAAAAACAATGTTACTCAATCCTTGGAACTGTTTATCCCTATTTTGCTGTGAATATGCAAAACAAGAATGGTGCACGTACTTTGTAATGTATTGAGCCCTTTGCAACTGGCCCATGAAAATGAAATAGAGGCTGCATGCAATTGTGCATAGAATATAGAGGAAACTTGAAGCACTGGGAGGTCTTGGAGTATGTGAGAACAGCAGTGTCAGATATGGAGTAGTCTCGGGAGTTTAATTGATGGCAACTTTTTATGGTTGGACACACTGTTTAGGTGTAGGAGTTTCTGTACAGCTCCCTATAATTCCATGTATGTGACTCATCGGCACTCTGAAGCCTGCATCCACACATTCCTTGGAATAATTGGATAAAACCTAATAATATGCACGTCGTGCTGTCAACGAGAAACTGACAAGTGATCCCAATGGGCGTGGCACAGACAGATGATGTGTGTGAAGTTGGATCAATGAGGGAAGTTGTATCGACAGGGGAAGCTGTATCAAGTTGTATCAACATCAGCAATGTAACAGCCTTGTACATCACATGAAACCCCTTAAGTGCCAGACAGTTCATTAGCACATGCATAATTAGATACAAAAGCTACTAAGCTACTTCCTCCATCCAGTGTTTTATTGAGATTGTGTGAGACCCAGCAAAGGCTCTTTTATTGAGAGTGGACACACATCGTGTAATTTGCATATTTTTGGAGAGTATGTATATAGAATTCAAGTTTGTCCTGGAATTGAAATTTTTTTGGCTACTGAAAGTGGACAAAGGTGTTCTCTAAGAAGCTTGTGAAAAAGAAGAGGATTAAATATTTAGTTGTATGTGCTTCCTTTGGCATCTTGTGAACTTTGCAACATTAATTGTCTTTTTGTGGAACTGATGCGTCTTTTTCCATGGACTTAGGCACTGTAAATTGCTTTATTTTTGCATTTATAAATTTTCATGTTTTTTTTTTTAATTTGTGACATTTTACTGTTTTGGAGATAATTCCCATTCAATGTTAAAATACTATTTCACTGTGTTTTTATTTTCACATTTTTTGTCATCAGCAAAACAAGCAAAAATAAAAATACAGCAAAATTAAAACAATTTACATATTATAGTCCATCAAGGTGAGATTTCTTTGATCTATTGAAGAAAGCCCTTTTATGTTTTGGACTGAGGTATAGTATAGCAGTCCATCAAATTGAGGTATCTTGGATATGTTCAGTGGTATGTTTTTCCATCCACAGAATTTAAGTATCTTTGGTCCATTGGATTTTGGTGTCTGTATCAATTTTATTTAGGTATGTTTGGGCCCATTGAGTTAAAATATCTTTGGTCTATTGAATTGAGGTATGTTTGGTCCATTTAATTGGAAAGTTTTGTCCTCCACTGAAGTGAGATATATTTGTTGAATTTAATATGGTATGTTTGGTCCATTGGATTATTATATCATAATCCATTGAATTGAGATATTTTTCACCCATTGAATTGAGGTGTCTTTGGTCTGTTGCTCATATAATTGTATCTTTGATCCACTTGGGATTTCTTCAGATAAGACTCTGCAGGTTATTGAAAAATGATGATTAGATACATTTTGATCAGTGATGTTGACAGTATTGTGTGCTCAGTAGTACAGGTATGTAGTCATCATATCTATGTAATCTGAGTGCCAAAGTTAGTTCTGTTTGTAGACACTGCCTCATGAACAATGCCATGTTTGTATCATCATCATCCCTGTTGTCGTAGGTATTGCATGATGTAGGGACTGTATCCAAGCAATTCAAGGCATGAGGAGAGTTAAATTGTCCAATAAATCCTTTGAATCAATCTGAACTTAGCAGTGCAGGATAAGTGATCTAAATTGCACTGCATGTACAGAGAAACCTCAACATGACAACACTCAAATACCCTACATGTTCACTTCACAAAACAAGTTTTGAGAGTCAGACTAAAAGTTAATTTGCTTTGTTGACTCGTATATCTGACATATTCAGTGATCTTACACCTCTTTATGGGAACAGAGTGTCATTATAACGAGTTTTCACGGCAGCAAACTCATGAAGGGGAGACCCAGTACACTGACACAACTAGCTGTGCTTCAAGAGAAAGCATGAAAAATAGGAAGATTTATAAATAATGTCTTATATGAAGAAGGAAAATGCAGGGGCTTTTAATATACAAGTACCGTATTCATCTTAATAAGTGCACCCCCTCATTTTTTCAAAGAAAGGACCCCAAGATACCCCATAGTTTTCAAGCAAGTGGTAGAATTATTTAATTTATTACACTTAGAATCTACTTTTTTCGGCTTTTGTGGATGAATTTTTTTATAGCTCACTGTGTGTTTATTAAGATGAATATAGTATGACAAATGTTCCCTTTATGTCCTCCCTAAGTTAATGGCAAAATGAAGGTCCAGGTTCTAGTGCTGGTATTGCTTTGCAAAAAGGCCAAAAATAGAAGTGAGCTTTGTGACTAATATTACTAACTACAAGGAAACTTGGAAGAAAATGTTTGTCACTCGATACATTTTGGTCACGATCAGTATTAGTCCATAACATGGTCTCCCTCTAATCAGGCCAGTCACATGCTAAAGGACAAGGAGAGTGCCTCACCAGGGACCATCTTTACCTTTTACATTTCACCCTCAAATGAGTCCACTTTGTAATAGGATGTATTCATATCTAAACACTGTCCTACTCTAATACCTATTGAGCAAAAGAGGGAGCCACCTGCATCAGGGCAGATCCATATATTTAGCATGGTCAAAAGTACTTTCTCAACAAAATAAACAACACAAACACACAATAATCTTAATAAAATGTATTAACATATATTTGAAACATAAAGGATGCCTAACTTGGTAAGAAATGGGCTCTCTTTTGGTTGAAAAGGTGTTATTTATGGATGTTTATGTAGTATATAATACAAATCTGCCCTGATCATGGTGGAAGCATCAGTCTGTTGCCCCAACAACACAGGAAGTGAGCAGGATCGCAGTTAAAAATGAATGTCTCATTACAAGGGAGCCAATCTACTATGATTTCAGCAAGCACATATGTATTAGGATATTGGGTATTATTTATCACCTGCGGGCTCAAAAAATGTTTTGAGATCTACAATAATAGCTTAATTAGGAACATCATAGCCAGAGTACTGTCAAAACGATTCAAACTGTAGCCAGGATATTGCCATGATTTCAGATTGATTTGACCGAAAAGGTATGGATAGTAATAGGAGGATGTAGCAATTGAGGATATTGCTGACTTTGTTGTTGATTTTTTGGGGTTTTTTTTCTTTTTGTTTGTCCTTTACTTTTCACAAGCAACAAAAGATAACTGTGGTAAATAATTTTTGTACCTGTGATACCACTAGAGTGATGAAAAAAGGGTAAAGGAAGGGCATCTGTGTATGTTAACCCTTCATCCCTGTAAACAGCTGAAAAACCCAGAGCTTCATTGTTTTGAATGATTTAAAAAGTATTCATTTGGGAAACAATTTGACCAATATAATTGCAGACAAGACGCATCAAGATGTCATACCCAAAGTCGACAACTTCCCATAGCAACCCTTGCCAAGGAAAGCTGTTCGAATCAGTCTCAGTATGAGGGGAAAAGGGTTAACTATTGCTGTACCACATTTAAAAGGGCACATATGAGATACACTGTTGTGCATGATGGCTGCACCTGTTTCGTGTGTCACATGACATTTCGAACCAATGAGTGAATCAGGCCTCTTTATCCCCCAGGTGCCTCTACTTGCAACAGTTGGGATACCAGGGAGAAGTTACCTGTTGTGCCACCTACTGGTGGCATACCCCATTGTGAAGAGCTGCTTTTTTTTCTCAAACATGTAATTCAGTTGGATCATGACAAGAGGCCAGGGGATACAGAAATATTGACACAAGGCACTACCAGATTAAGAACAGTGCTACTGATATACATGTCTATGTATGTGATGTTGCTAACAAACAAGATAATGGCAAGCTATTGGGACAGATCAAACTGTCTGAAAGTGTTTTGTTCGCACATGATGTCAGTCCAAACATATATCAAGGCGAGATCTCGGTTATGTAATACACTCGTGGTGTCCTGTGACACATGGTCCCCACACTTGTTTTACAGAAAAGGCAAGCATCGTGGTCAATGTCCCATTGCAATAGAAAGGTGACAATAAATGGCAAGAGTGGTGAAGGACAGAAAGGCTTCTTGATCTCTTAATCTTACTCAGGTTCACTACAATGGATCTGGAAACTTAGAGGTTCAGAGATCCAGTCCAGGACTGGGGAAATTAGGCTTTATTTTACTTTCGAATGGGGAGAGGATGGTATTATTAAACATAGTATTTGGCCCATTAAAAACGAAAATGTGGGTCTGTTTTGCTGTTATTATTTTCACTGACATTGACATGAAATCCAGCCCTGCCCATTTAACACTTTCAGTGCCACATTTTGGACTTGAGTCGACAGCTTTTCTCTGCATGCTTTGGTTGCAATGTGACCAAAGCGTGCTGAGGAAGGCTGTTAACCTGGACTCTTATATTCCATGTAACTTCTTGCATGTGGGAACTTGAATGAAGGGTCTGTTTGCAAGGAACAGCACCCTCGTTAAATGTCAGAGCAGTTTGTTCGAGTAGTTTGGCTTGAGTTACAGCTGGCACTCAAAGAGTTAGCATTTTCTGCAAGGTAGTTACTTTCTTCAGGGAAGGTAAACTCGTGTTGTAGATTCACTGAAATTTTTATGTCCTAGAGGGATGTGAACATGTGTGAACACACGTGATATTTGAAGACATACAAGCACTGAAGGAAAAATTATACTATTTAATATTGTAGCAGAAAACAAATTTATTGTGGTTTTCATGAGCAGACCTGTTGACTTGTCAGGAAAGGGTCACATTTCTGACATCCGTATAATGTCGCTGGTTCAATTGTTAAAATTTGATGTTCCATGTCTATAGTTGTATGAGACATTTGGGATATGAATATAATTTAGCAGCAATCCAAAATGCTAATGCGATCTCTGCAACAAGGTGTCACTTGTAGCATTACTGGCTGGTGGTGGTTTTTTTTTGGGGGGGGGGGGGGTCTGTTTAAAGTGCAGTAATGGAGAGTACAAGAGATAAATTAGCTTTGGTACAGGAAAGGAAATATTTTACAGTGAAACCTCATTATAATGACACTTGAATATCCAGCATATTCAATATAACGACACAAATTTTCATGGGAAAAAGTTTATTTTCTTTGTTATTTGATTCATTTATCCGATACATATATATTAAGTTATCTGACACATTTCATAGGGAACAGATGGTAACATTATAACGAGTTTTCACAGGATGTATTGTACTATATTAAAAAAAGTTTCACCACTGGTTAACTTCTTAAAAAAATTAAAAAAAATAAAAAAAAAACACTTGTCCAACATATGAAATTTAGTGATGCAATTTAATGTTATGGGCACCAGTATGCATATTACCTGCATCTGGTGCAGTTTGTGGAATATAAATTTGGCAAGTGCGGTTTAGCAGGTTTACCCCGAGCACATAATGCAGACATTACTTTTCACTTTCTAAGCAAACAAAAAAAAAAATAAAATAAAATAAAATCAACACTTGCTCAGTACACAGAACAGGCAACCCCTTAACCCCCCCCCCCCCCCAAAAAAAAAAAAAAAAGAAAGACGCATACCTGATGCAAGGTTCAGTGCAGTCAAGCAAACAGAGCTGGGAAATGCTCATAGAGCAGCCATCTTAAGCCATTGTCAGTGAATAGAATATTCTACATCTTGAAAGTCATTACCTGTTTTATTGACAGAATGAACTGGTTTTTACACTGGAAGTCCTTTCTATAATAGTAAAATACCACGCTGTGTTTCTGGTATGATTGGACATGTTGGATGAGCTTAAAAACTGCCCACATATATACTGTAGACTTTATCGCTGCCCAATCAAGATGCAGAGTGTTCCTATGTCCCAATGTGACACACTTTCACAGGATCATGCTCCTTGTGACACCTAGTGGAGAAGATTGCACTGACAACCTGGATGTGCTCTATTTGATAAGTCTTCTGATGCGAGAGACATTGTTGGTAAAGACTTTGATGACATTATCATGTTGAACTGAGGAGTTCTATGGTTAAGAGTTTGACTTCATTATGGCATGAGGAGATATAATGGATAGAAGAATGTCATGATTTCATTATGATGTGACGAGAGATTCTAGTGGTTAAGAATTGATGACATGATGATGTGAAAGTAGATTCCTATTGGTTGGATGACTTCATAAATATGTACGAGCATGTTATTGGTTTGGAATTTTGATGACATCATCACGACTGTCATCACAAGAGGTAACTGGAGTTTTTTCTGGCAGCCTCCTTTTCATGTAAATACATTCACATGATATGAAATCTTGAAATTTTGATTGATGTAAATACACAACTGTACTGTAGTGAGGCTCAAAACAGTGAATTAGAAACTTGTATTTAGACTTTGCAGTCCACAGGAAGCACAGAAACTCAGTGATGCGAGCATGCAGTTGCTACCAGCATGCAAGATGATGACAAAATAAACCAAAAAAGTTACCAGATTAAAGTCACGCGACTTCTTAAACTCTTCTCCTTTTAAGTCCCCCTAAAAGAATGGAAAGGTCAAAGTCATTGGCTTCAATTTGTTGAATGGTTCCCACAGTACTGAAAAATAATTTGAAAGAAAATCGCAGAGAATGCCCATAAAAGTTTATGACCCAGGTCAACAGCTTTCATTGAGACGGGGCGGGTGCTTAACACCACACATCAACAAAAGCTGCTGAGACAGTTCAATTCTTGCTTTGTGATGTGGCTGTGGTTTTAGCACACTGGAAAGTTGGAAACCCTCTTATTTTCTCTACTTTATACTGGACATTATTTTGGAACATTCTCATTGTCTGTATGCTGTATTGGGACAAAATCTTTCTGGTACTGATATACTACCCCCCCCCCCCTCTAAACTGGTTACAGTTCTTGGAAGTAAAGCTATATTAACTCATTCCATACTATGGTCACAGGCCTTGGTCAGTGGTTCTGGGACTTGCCAGGCAGTGCCAGAACCACTGACTTAAGACTATAACATGTTGGTACTTGAATGAAAGCTCTTTTCATGAAGAATATAAATGTGCAGTTGTCGTCTTAAATCTAGTTAAATATACGTTAAAATCAGGGACTGGTATGGAATGAGTTAATGAGGAATGTGAGTACACAGTTTATTTCCTTTTTATTGCTATTATATTTTTCATATTTATTATATTTCCTCTTGATATCATTACCTACATGTACACACAAAATTATACAGAACAGTGACCTTAAGGGTGACAAATGCATTTTCAGTTGTCAGGTATCCCCAAATTGATGCCTTTTATTTTTTGGAATGTGACATCATCACAGCGGAACTTGGGAGATTTAGTGAGTAAGCGCAGACTGTTGCACGACTTTAGAGCAAAGTTAGGTAAAAGTGTTGCCATGATCAACATGGAATATAATTTGAAGCAGTCTAGTTGGGGCTTGGCAGAATATTTATACAAACTGTTATCAGCGGTGCATCTGGCTGGGAGGAAATGATTCTGGGCAGGAAACCACAAGCTGCAAGTCGCAGTCAGAAACACACACAAACAATGGTTTGTCTTTACCCCATAATGTTTCTATGGGGTACGATAGTTTTTAAGGCCCAAAAAAAAGAGACCAGAAATATGTAAAAAAGGATAAGCACCCAACACTGCCATGTGCATATAAATTGTTCTATTTTTTGTGGAAATGTAATGCAGTATTATATGAAACAGAGCTGACATGGTAGCTGTAACACATACCTTTATTACCTTCCCAAGGGCCACATTATGGGATAAAAATTCACGCATACAATCTGGTAGCTTCACACAGTATATTCCTTGGTTGCTGATATGTTCTGCTGGTCAAACCCACATCACAAAATTAATAATTTCATTGTACTTTTCCACGTCTGTTCCTAGAGACAGCTGATGCATGCCCCTGAAAATCTTTAGAGAGTTCTCCTATGGGTTTAAAATTTCCACTTTCCAAAAAGGTGCATGGAAGTTCTACTTTTAGACCCATTCATTGATTGACATTTTTGACATTCTGCACAAGGGTACTTTTCTATTAAAAGAAGTTGACTGTTGGATGTTCATCTTCCCGTCCCGGTATTGTTCCAGTATGTCCCACGGCTCTTGCAAAATTACAATGCAAGAACATAGGAAGCCTTCAATTTTTGACCCTGTTTTGAAGATTATGCCTAAAACACTGTGAAAAAGATTGCTAAATGTAACATTTTTGGGGTCTGAATCTTGATCGTTGAGATTCCATGCAGAGATAAGCAGGCACTCATTAGATCACAGACCTGTGTTGGGAAGAATAGGGCAGATTTAAGAGATTGAGGCCCAGTTGTAATGCCTTACATGTGTCAGTACATAAATGGTAGATTTGACAATGATTTCTTGAAGCTCAGCCCCATGGAGGTGATTATGGTCATTCTGACACACACAATTATACACTTGCTTACCTGTGTGTGTATGGTGGTGGTGGGGGGGGGGGGGGGGGGGTAGAGGGAATGGTAGGGAGGGTAGTCCCAATAGTGCTCATAGTAGGTATGTACATGTACTGTTTGGCTGGCCACTTTTTATAGTAAAAGCTCCCTAACGAAGGTCCAACGTGTTGCCAAAAATTCCCTAAAGAAGGATGCTTCTCCAAATGTCCTAAAATTTCACCAGCTAACAAAATTTGCAATTTTCTTGTGGAAGCACTTGCAACACAAATATTTGCTCATTATTTTGGTTGAAAATTTCCCAACTTATGCAGTATTATTATGAAAAAATACTTTAATGAAGTGTAAACTTTGCCAGGTTCAACCCCCACTCGCCTACCTAAAATTTCGCTGAGTAGCCTCTCCCTGGACTTACCTGGTGTCTTTAAGTATGTAACAGACATGGAAAGTGCTGCCACCCATTTAGGTGGGGCTGTTGTGTTCAAAAAATGTCACTTTATCTGCTAACAAGCTTCTGCAGCAAATCTGTAAACAAACGGACAATTTCTGTTACTTGAAAAGTTTATCAATTAGATGTACAAGAGACCCATTTTTAGCTCTGCTGACCAAAGGTCGCAGAGCCAAAAGGGACTGCTCGTCTGTCCGTCCGTCCGTCCTTAAACTTTTGCTCGTTAGCACAATACTGTTCACAGTTTTAAAGTTAGCTCAATATAACTTTCAGGACCCATAGGGTATATGAAAATCGAGGGCCCTATCGATATTGATGGCATCACCTACATTATGTAATATAGAGGTCAGAAGGGGAAAATCTTGTGACTGTACACTCTAGCATCTTTAATTCTTGGCGGCTCTTCACCAATTTTGATGGGATTGTGGGGGGAGGTCAAAGTCTAAGTTGCTAATGATGCTAGCTGCGCCACCTATAATTTCACAAATTATGAGACAAAAATGTGTTTTAAGATGTAAAATTCCACATTTGGAAAAGTAATTGGATTTGACTTGCCAAGTTTATAGGAAATATAAACCATGGCCAAAGGTAGAATGATGTGTAATATCAGTGACCTTGGCCTATTTTTGTGAAGTCGCCATGCCTGTAAAGTTGAAAAGGTGATTTTGTAATGGCAAGGTGTAGCTTGGACGTCAATGGCAATGTCAGCATGGCACAAGGCCTATGGGCCTCTTGTATTACATAATCTGGGTGACCTTAATCTCCTGTCCCAAGGTCACTGAGGACATAAAGTTAAGGACTCGCTCATTGTTGTCTTGGCACATGCAACAATATTCATCACAGGAATTGCACAAATAAGCTATGGTTACATGTGAAGTGAAGTGACACTTGGTGGACTAACAAGATACTAAATTTACATATGCTTTGAATGTTTAGAGCCACTTGAGGACTCGTACCTTTGAAATGAAAAGGTGCAATATAACCACAGTGTCAGCACAGAATTAGGCCCCTGGGCCTCTTGTTCACAAACTCATTTTGTAATCAGGGAAAAGGTCTGAGTTTGTGATTTTTGCATTGGATTACAAGTTATAATTAATGCTTTTGCTGCTGTGTAGCACTAGAACATGGTGTTCCAGGCAGTGCCAAAGCCAGTGACTTGAGACAAATGTGTGATGACACTGGAGTGAAAGATCTGTTTATGAGGAATTACACCAGGCATTTCTTTTGTAACAACTCTGTCCGTGTAGTAGGTGATGCAGACACCATGAGGCTCAAGTTCAGATTATTGTGGTACTTGGAATGAAAGAGCTTCATGGAGGAATTCAAAAGGAATATCTTGATTAACCATAATGCTGTCACTCAGATGGAATGGAAACTCAAAGTTATTAACCATAAGGTTAACTCCCCAAACTTAAAAGAAAAGATCAAATTCAGTCTCCCATAGTGCAGATCAGAACTTTATAATTTTTGGACGTAAATTGTCATCTGCTTGAATGTTTTTACTCAGATTTCTTGTTAATAGAAACATAGTTGGTGATACTTGTTGCAAACTCTGGTCAAGATAGTATGCCTGGGTTTGGCAGTTTTCCTCGGAGCAGAAGGATGCTCTCAACCTCCACCTACATCTCATTCTAAGCTTGAAAGCATCAAGGTACATTTTAAGCCAGCTGTGTTTTTGATACTGTACAACATGTGTAGTTCACACAGAATTACCAATTTCTATGAGTTGAGCTGCAAAAGCTTGTGCCGCGGGTTTCCAACTTTGTCACAATTCACGCAATTAATGTTGAATTTATTCACCCCCCCCCCCCATCCTCAAATAATGCTGAATTGGTTGAAGACACCTCACCCACCCATATATATTTTCTCCATATGAAGACCAGCAAGAGATGGATACTGAAATGATAAATTTTTTTGTTAGCAGGGAAGGGAGGGAGATATCAGAGTATGAACTTTATACTTTAATGTTATAGCGGACATGTTTATGAAAGCACCAAGAAAGACTGTAATAAAGCAAGAGTTCAAAATAAAAGTGTGGAATTTGTTACTTGTTCAGTTTTGTTTTTTCAAATGATTAAGAAGAATGACCCAGTGGTCATCAGCTCATACCAGGGCATGATTGCTGGCTATTTGAGAGGAAACTCCTCACCAGCAAATAATTAATGAAACAAAACTACTGATTGTAAACTCCACCGTACAAAGTTTATTGGCTAAACAGTTCAGTTCAAATACTGTAAACTTATTACAGGAAGGATAGATGGCTACAATACTTCAGTGCACTCTTGTTTGGTAAAATTTCCATATGAGCCAAAGACCCATAGGCCAATCTGTACAAGGCAAATATGATGTCCAAGGAGTGCATCAGTAGACTTCTGTCGTACCAGCTGGCATTTTGTATATTTTTTTCCATGAACTTATTCATATGGAACATACCAATACATTATCTTGTTTCCAATGTTTTGTGCTGGAAATGTACATCTTGAAAATGTAAACCTCTACTACTTTTTCATGTTTACATATTTACAACATGGCTGACAACAGCTGCCCAGTGAATTTCTTATTTATATATATACATGCATATATGTAATATATATATATATATATATGCACCAAAGCTGTTGAATAATGGAATATTACTTTTAATGAAATAAAGCAAAAAAAAAAAAAAATCCAAAGCAGCACAACATATTGCAATTCAAAATGCACCATAGCTAGAATAAAGGATTATATATACATGCACCAAACGACGCTGTTGAACAATGGAATATTACTTTTGATGAAATAAAGAACCAAAAATGAATCCAATTGAACAGCACAAGATATAGCAATCAAACAGCTGGCAATGTTCTTCAAGCATCAATACACCAACGCTCTTTCTGTGAGGTTCAAAATGTGGACTAGGTTTACTGTGTTTTCTTAGTACCTAAGTGGCACATTACACTTTCTATTGAACAAACACTGCCTATTTTCTGTCATTTTAAGGCCACCCAACACGCATATAAATGACAATCATACATCACAAAGTACCTGTTTGTTGTACTCTGCACTTCTGCCTTGCCCTTGGTTACCTAGAGACTGCAAGTACGGTGCACCTCAAAGACTCCTCCCTGAGAATACACCAACAATGACCTATGACAAGTCATATTCCCTGTCTTTGACCCCTGTTCAAACTTTTGCTTTACCATAAAAATCCCAACAATTCTTTTCAGGGACTGTTAGTGCCATTAGACAAATTCTAAAGTTCCATTCATTTGACTGAAGAAATTTGCAAATGGCCAATTTATTTTAACATGAATAATACAAGAGTTAGGTTAAATTCTACAGTGAATGTTTTATTTCCTAATTTGGCTACAAATTTTGAAGGCCGAAACCTGTCTTTGTAGACTGCACTGCTGCAAAAACCTGATACAGGTTAATGAAGAGAAGACACTGACAACAAAAATAACAGCCTGTAATTTATATTGATGAGTTCCAAGCTAGTATTGGGAAAGAAGTTTTATGGAGTATTCAAAGAGGATGTTCCATTAGAATTCCTCACTTAACGTTTTATAAGTGCATGAACAAGAAGCCTTCCACTAGCTAGCGTGCATAGAAGATCCAGTCTTGTTGGACCACTTCCACAAGAGATCACCTGGCTCCAGGAGCCACATTGTCAGGCCTATTTTATGTTTCACCAGGAACTGGCATCTGGCCTGCCACACTGGGAGATGATCAGGTGGAACATACATGTACCACTTTTGTGTGTTTCATTGTAGCATTCTCTCAAAAGAAGCTTCAATCATGATCATTTTACAGAGCTGATGTAAGCTGCTTAAATGTATGAAGATTTGACAAAACTTCACTGAAAAAAAAAAAAAAATCAAAAATGAAATCACCTTTTTGGTATTTAAAGTAATATTAAGGATCATGCATACTTTTGCATTAAGACCATCAATCATATTAAAGCATGTATCTTTCTTTCTTTCTTCCGTCCTTCCTTTCTTTTGCTATTATGAACAAGTGAGTGCTTTATACATGTACTGGGTAATCAAATGTTTATCTTCAACAATGATCTGACATAAAACACCTACTCTGTAAACATGTTGAGCCCCGGTTTTAAAAAATGAGTCGACAGAGCTTTTCACACAATGGCAGTACATTACAAGAAACAAATCATCTTTGTTCTGCACTACACACAACTGGTTGAAGTTAATTGTATGGAAATCTACCCAGCACATGCTTGATATCTACTGCTGCCCATTTGCCACTGATGTATAGACAGCTGAATATATTTAACATTGTTCAAAGGGCTTTCACTTCCACCATACCACAGCAACACCCATCAATACCATATTACCTTCTGTACCCAGTGTCCATTGGTACCTCCATATGTAAGACAAACCTGCTACACAGTCAATTTAAATTTAGGCCTGGCCTGTATTTCAAGCTTTGTTAAAAATTGCATACAGGTATTTTTAAAAGTTTTTTTCCCAGGCCAGGGAAGAGAATCAACGTCACCCCTTGCTAATTGTTGTCCTTTAATTTCATTCTCCTATACATGAGTTTTCGCTTACCAAGGACACGAGGGTCCCAGATTGTTTTCACCTTTGAACGTCTTTTTTTTTTTTTTTAAATTACTTATGTTCTGGTCTTTCCACTTATCAGTATCACAGATGGCAGTGTGAGGAAAGGGTCTCATTTCTAAATACACTGCACCCCCTGCCTCTTGTATCCATTTCTGACGGCACACTTTCCAATGGACAGTTTACTTCAGCCAAACAATTCACACTGCAGCAACTGGGCCACTGTTTTCAACTACATCCATAATTCAACCCCTTTAATCTAGCTGCAGCACTGTTACTTGGCAGCCACTATACACGATCATGTAGATTTAACTGTCACAACGCCCAGGTTTGTGATATTTTTGTTGCGTGGCTCAGTAATACGAGTTGACCTCCAAGGACAGACCCAAGTACATCTGCAGTGCCATCATCCCAACACATGACGTGAACAAAGCTTTGGCGAACAAGAGAGTCCATGAGCCAAGACCTACAGCATGGATAAGAATCCTGGCAAAGAAAGATAAAATTCTGCAATTACATTGTATCAACACGGTGTCAAGATCCACTGCAAGTATATACAGGTAGCCTACAGACATCATAGAATAACGGGTGAACTTTGTCAGTGAAGCAAGACCTTTGGAGCCAATGAAGACCTGATAAAAGTTACTACAGTAGTTATGAAAATTGTCTATGACTGTGTCTGAGACCAGACTAAAATCATGGATTAAAACTCTGGCAAAGATGACTGTACTTGTTGTTAATTAACACCTACTTACTTTGCAGAAATATTGCCAGTTGGAGTAAAATGATCACACATGGACAGTGCATCCTCACAACAATACTGATGATATATGACCCAAGGATTAGACCTTGTAGGAAAACTACATGTACATTATAATCAGGGAACATTTCAACATAGGAATCATTGGAAAAAGTGTTTGAGCGGCAACCTAGGGACTCCCTTTCCGATAGTAGAATCTACTTTCAAATGAGGTACCTAGAAAATGGGAAGCCCTGTATGTGAACCTCCTGTTAGGAAACATGAATCAATATAACACACACTTACTCTACAATAAGAGGCTTGTAGCAGCTTAGTGCCAATAAGGTCACCACAATGGGTACAAATGATTTGTTCAGGTCATTTCTGCTGTATAACCATACCAGTGTTGCTGTGGTTATATGTTGTACCTGAAAACACACATCAAATATATACACATGTAGAAATACCAAGCATATGACAGTCCTGTAGGTCAACATGTACAAAAGTAAAGTTGTCAAGACAAATTCATGTTCATGAAATGTGATTGTTCCTCTGCACAATGTTAAAAAACAAATTCCCAGATTTCTCCCCCCCCCCTCCAATTTCCAAGATTACATACACTATATCACTGCACAGGAACCTGGATGCCCACAGGTAGGTGTCATTTTTTGTTCCTTGATCTTTCTACTTTATTTTCTGGGGTTCACAAGAAATTTTCACCACTAAAGACAACATAAATGCACTTCTGGTGAATGTTCTAACAGTACAGATTTTGTATGCATAAAAGAGTACTTCATATATTTACAACCCCTGCCCCCCACCCCCACCAAAAAAAAGTTAAATTTCTTCTCAGCCAAACTTACCAAGCTGATATTTGAGTCAAAGCCCATCTGTATGTACTTCCAGTCAAATTCTATACCTCTAGCTCCTACCCATAAAGGTATAAACCTGCAAAACAAAGAAATTCAGAAAGTAACTTGAATGCTATACCAATACAGCATGCTATCAAACAACACAGTCCATGTACAGATGTAGTACAAGCCACAGGATTCCACTTGTGACTCAAGACCAACAATCTTCTTATGTGGCAGGTGCCCTTCAGTAATGTGTATACTACCACAAACTCACACAAACATGTCTTGGTGAAATGTGGTTGTAAAAGTTACATGGTCTAACAGAAAGCCAGTCTTTTTACCTCCTTCGCCCTTACAGCAATCAAAACCAGCTGGACACTAAAAGTTGTCTACCTGAACGTTTTTGATTAATGTTAATATCAATGAGAAACTTTCTGCATAGAACTGTAGATAAGGCTTATTAAGATGATATGTCCCAGGTCAACAGTTTTCCTTGGCATGGCTTAGACAACTCATGCTAAGCGAAAACTAATGACTCGGTCTTAAACGTGGTATTAATTCAAAGGGGAAAGGGTTACTGGATCAATATGTTCTCAGTGACTCACGTGGTCATGATCAGCTCAGCTGATGCCCATCCCATGCCTGCTATCATGAACTTCAGTTGACCTTTGCCTGCAACCTTGGACATAACAAAATGTAAACCCACAAGGTCAGCTAGGTCCACTGTTGACTTCAAAAATTCCTGTATAAAAAGAACAAAATCAAGCACATATATCAACCAATTATAATAATTCACTTGAACCCCCATGTTAGGGGAAAAGCATAAAATATATACATGTATGTACATACACACAAAAGCCCTCCCAAGTCTTTTATCATGTATTCAGTGTCAGATATGCACATTGCTGCCATTAAAACATTGACTCTAAATTCATCAAGATTCTCCATCTTTTGTCATTTGGCTTTTGGTGACAAGCAGCACATGTATGCAAAAAGCTCTGCACGAGTTGCTTAAAAATGAAGAAAGCATCACCAAGAAAGTGGCTAGTGACTGCACAATTTTATGGTTTGTTATATATTATGAATATAAATGAAATATTGATATCAAAAGGAACCAAACGGAGAGCCGAAAACTGAAATATTGATTTTTCAGTAAAAAGTGAAATGCTAAAAAATAATTTCCTTGGAAGTGACATCACTTTATTCTATCATAATAAGAGATTTGTGTTCAGGTATCAGTCTTTAAACTTCGTTCTAAGACATAGAGAAGCTTACTCAATACATGTGATAACTACGGGCTAGTTTCATAACAAATGGTCAAACATGGCAAACCCATGTCTTCACCATTACCATAGTTACTGCCCTGTTTTGTAAAATGAACCACAAACACAAGCTGTTCAACTATAATGTCTGGTCTGTTTTACATTGTATGAAATTACCAGTATTTTCCACTGGAAAAAATAGAAGAGGTTCAAAATCTTGTTTCTGGGTTTATGACACCTTTAGCTGTATTGCGCAAAATTAACATTGAACTTAAGCCATAGCAATTTGTGATCCTTTGAATTTTAAAGGTGGGGGATTTGAAAGGGTAATATACACTCATTTGGGGGTTTAAAGAAGCACTGATTACCTATAGTAAGAAATACTCTCATGTTTACTGGCCACTCCCACAAAATGGTACACTACTGACCAGACTCCATTATGATTTCACCACTCTAGCAGCCACTTTTTGATAGTGTTGCATTTTCACTTGAATTATAAAGAATTGGTGTTGGCTAGCATCCCATATTTCTTATTTATTTCATTTTTGTCTTTATTGTCAGACTCATGTCATTTTATTTTGTCATTTATCTGAAGCTTTGCTCATATTCAGAACCATGTTTTCAAATCTGTGCTGTTCCTATTGTAACCACCACCATAAAATATCTGTGTGTGGGAGGCGCTATGATTACGCCTAAAGGAGCCACTCTGCAGGTTGCTAAGCTGTGCCTTGTGACCGTTTGATTGATAGCAGGCTGTATGTATGGCAGCTCCTTTCTGTCAACAAACATGTGCTGGTCCCCACTTTGGTAAAGTTGGTTAAATATTTTCACATTATTTTGTACATTGGTTTAAACATATTTTTTATTATTGCCAAAAAATTACATACTTACTCAATCAATTGAGCAATTGGGAAAAAGGGCATGGCCCTATGCAAATCCCTCTTGCAGAAAGTGAGACAAAATATACAGGACAGACAAAACAAACCAGAACAAACAGAAGGAAGGACAAACATGGACAAGACAGAAAGTGGGGCGTCAGCTGAAAAAAAAGAAGAAAAAGAAATTCATAAATTTACTAACTAGGGAATCGATGATAATAATGATAGAAAGAAGAACAACAACAAACCCAAGCACAGCAATCATACCCACGGGGATCCCATGAAAGATACAGCGTAAATTTAACCAATGCCTACAGTTTTAAAACGCTCAGTGGCAGATATATATTCATGGACAGCTAAAAAAATGTCTCTATTTTCTTCAAAAGAGCAATCGGGTGAGCCATGAAGCAGAGTCTGAAGGGTAAATGGAGCAATATGGACAATTTTGGAGTGTAAACTTCGCCGAAATTGGTCAAAGTTTGGACAAGTGAAAAAATAATGAAAGGTATCTTCAATAGATGAACCGCACACGCAGTCAGGTGAATCTTTTACCCCAATTTTGAACAGATAGGAGTTAAGAGGGCTGGCTCCTAAACGAAGGCGAGTGTGTTGAATAGCGTTAAATCTATTGCCGACAGTAAACAATTCTGGATATTTAGAGGATCGGGACACCACTTTATAAATCTTGGATTTAAATACAGATACAGAGTTTGAGTTACGTGTTGCAAGTGGTAGCTGATTCCAGAGTCTAACAGTAGAAGGAAAGAATGACTTATGAAATAAATCTGTTCGAGCTTGGAAATGGGAAAGGTCGAATGGGCGACGGGTATTGAAAGATGGCACACTGGAAGGTATAAGAGAGCATAACATATCTGGTACAAGCTTATTAACAATTTTGTACATAAGGACTAGTTTGGCCGACTCTCTACGCTGAGCCAAAGTGTGCCAGCCAACTTCTTCATATAACCTTTCAATGCTTGTTCCGTGCATAGCACCCGTCACAATGCGAGCAGCCGAAAGTTGAACATCTTCAAGTCTTTCAATATCTGAATTAGTGCAGCCGCTCCACACAGGACTAGCATACTCCAAAATAGGCCGAATGAAAGAAATATATATTGTCTCTAATGTTCTTCGATCCAAAATATATTTCAAACCTTTCATAATGTTAATCAATTTATTCGCTTTTATTATAATTTCATTTATATGGCCATTCCATCGGAGATCTGAACGTAATAATACTCCAAGATGTTTGTGTTCGAAATTGTCATCCAGAACATGACCTTGAAAAATAATTGGCGGGTGAGAGGGAGAGACACTTTTCCGAGAAACCAGCATGGATTGAGTTTTTTTAGCATTAAAAGTTACAAGCCAGTCTTTAGACCACTGTTCAATGTCGGACAGATCGGCATTGAGTGTATCTGCTGCAGTAATAGGGTTTTCAACAGTAAGGTAAAGAGACGTATCGTCAGCAAACATTTTTATATCAGATCGAATAATATCTACAATATCATTGATATATATATAAGAAAAAGTAAAGGCCCGAGGACAGAACCCTGAGGCACGCCTGCTTGGATATGTCCCCAAGAAGAAAACTGACCATTGATAACCACCCGTTGATAACGATTCGAAAGATAATTGCCAAACCAATGCAAGAGATTTCCAGAAACTCCGGCTTTACTGAGCTTGTACAATAACGCGGGGTGCCACACTTTGTCAAAAGCTTTACTGATATCTAAAAAAATAACTCTAACTTCCTTTTGTTGATCAACAGCAAGACATAGTTGATGGTAAAGAGCAAGCAGCTGATTGACTGTAGAGTCGCCTGGTATAAAGCCTGACTGGTGGGCAGAAATTATCAAGTTTTCACGAAAAAAATTAAAAACATGTTTAAACACAATTTTTTCAAAAACTTTGCCAGTACAACTAAGGAGAGATATTGGTCTATAATTGTTGCATAAGGATTCAGTGCCCTTTTTATACAGCGGTGACACATTAGCATTTTTCCATTTTGAAGGAAATTCCTTCTTGGAAAGTGAGAGATTGAAAAGGTGAGTAAGGGAAAAAGAAATCGCAGGAGCAGCTTCTCTAAGAAGCTTTGCACTGATGCCATCCGGACCAGATGCTTTAGACGTATCAAGGCTGCGAAGAGTTTCGCATACTTCGGACTCGGTTATTGTTATAGAATTCAGGCAGGCATCAGGTGGGTCAGAAATTCCGGGTTGAGTGGCTGTGCTACAATCGATATTACATTGCTGCAAGAAGAATGAATTAAAAATATTCGCTTTGCCCGCGCTATCAGAGACAACCTTGTCATCATGTAGAAGAGACGGTATACTAGTTGACTGTGTTCCGTGAAGAAAATATTTGACGGTGCGCCACCAGCATTTGCTATTCCTTGAAGAATCATTTAAATCAATTCGTAATTTATCGTTATAATCCCTCTCGGCACACTTTAGTTCGTCTTGATAAAGATTCCTAATATGACAGAATGAACACCAGGCATTTTGTTCAAAATTTAATCTTTTGGCTTGATCATATTTCCGTTTTACTTGTCTCTTAAGCGAACGAAGTCTACTGTTATACCATGGCAAATCCCATGGACGAATCTCCACCACTTTGTTCGGAATAGATCGAATAGCCGCTTCCATAAAAAGATCTGACCATGCTTCGCAACAAGAATCAACATCGTGACTAGTAAAACAAGAGTCCCAATTTAAAGAATAAAGATATGATCTAAACGTATTGAAATCCGCTTTGCTTTATTCCCAAATATGACGTTTGTATGCCGCCTCCGTCGGCTGACGAAATATTAACTTAGCCCCAACGACAGAGTGGTCGCAATTAGCTAACGGGGGCAGCACACAAACGTCGCAAACAAAATTGGGAAAACTAGAAATTATCTGATCTAGACATGTTGCAGAGTTCAATGTGATACGCGTGGGCTCGTGAACATGAATTGTAAGGGAGTTCATTTGAGCAAAGTTAACAAGTTTATGACCAGATGTAGCATAAAATCTGAATTTAAATCACCAGTTAGTAAAATATTTGAGAAACCCGAGTTCCTAGCGAGGTCTAGACTGTCTTGGAATTTATCCCAGAAAGAGACTGAAGAATTCGGAGGACGGTAAATAACTCCTAATAAGAATTTATGATTATGTAACCTTATTTCGCACCATAGAAGTTCCAGGTCAGCTACTTCTAAATCAATACGACGTAAGACGTGGAACCGAGTGGAGACATAAAGGGCGACACCACCACCGGTGCCGCCGGGTCGATCTCGACGAATAATTTCGTGGTAACCATTTAGCTTCAAGTTTTGAGAGTCGATGCTATTGGTCAGAAAAGTTTCAGACAAGCTTAAGATGTCAAAATCATTGACGAGGTCTGATGAAATATGTCTCAATTTGTCAGCTGATAAACTCCTGACATTTGCATGACAGAATGAAACATTGCGATGTCCGCATACGGGACCAGGATTGGGGTGGATATCACCTGCTAATAACAGTAACAGTAAGGAAAAAGTGATAATATATCCACAATCCATTCTGTCCCTATTGCACATTACTGACAACGTATAAAGATCATTCATTTTCCTATGAACGGATATCGGAATAGAGAAAAAAAGAAAATAAAAAGAAAACAGGTAAATATCAATCACCAATATTATAGACGGTAAGTTATATAGGTAGAACGTGTCAAAAATGTCAGCAAAATATACATCTGACACAGCAAAAACTACTAGAGGGTAAAACAGCAAGTTTTTCACACTTAACCGAAAAAGGTAAATTATTAAGGATATAACATTAAAGAATGAAGTTAACATAATTTCAAATTTACATACCCAGATTTTATCGAAACATATCACATATGTAAATAGAATTTCCAATATGAGTACTAGCCTGGTATAAAAGTAAATATCAGGTGCCATCAGCACCGAAATATGAATAGATAAACAGTCTGGAAACGAACATAGATATAGGTAATAAATTATATGAATAATAATTGGAAAGTAAATCATAAATGAACCTGAAAACAGACAAAAAGAATAAATAAGCAGTGTAAAACAAAATTCTTTGATATAATCAAACGAGACTGCGAATACACTAAACAAATCAAAAATAACAGACTGCAAAATTTTCTCTACTTTACGAACTAATACCAGGATCAACATAATATAAAAAGTAACTAATGCTGCCCCAACACGGAAAGGAAACAAATAACACAGAACATATAGATATGCACCAAGTAAAACGATCGAGCACGAACTGTGCTCCATGGATTTCGTAGAGATGCGCATATATGTTTAGCGAGTCGGGTATGAATAAACCCTCTTGTTCAAAATATGGCTTTGCAAGACCAGCCAGTTTGTCAGTCACATAAAACAAAGTCATTGCATTACAGGATGAACACGGCTATAATTGTCTCCTAGATCAAAAAGATAAGTGGGAGCTACGCGTAGGTAACTTAACCTGTATACATTGCGCCAACCATCATGCAGTAGTATCGCAGGATCATGTAATATTGAGTCGCAGAGCTTCAGTGGTAATAATTGTCAAAACAATAACTTCGTACATAAAATTAAATTCGTATCAGAAGGAAGGAATAGATATGTATGGATGCATAAGATTAATAGGTCATAATCAAAAATATAAACTAGACACCCGATGAAGCCGGGAGCTGAAACCAGGGCTTGGTTAGAGTCACTGGAAAAAAAATGTCACAAGTTGTTCTCTTGATGGTCATGGCAGCGCTCACCGGTGCGTTCCCGATGACCGCCCACGAAGTTACATGGGCTTGGACCATTCAGGTCACCGCACTGGCCGAGAACCCTACCACGGTCTAAAGTCGTCGGTAATCAAAGTGTTAAAGTTACTCAGATTGATTAGCACTCAGGGACGCACTTCGGGTCACTCTCTGTTCCACACTGGGCTTTAACCTGTCAAAGTCGCTGGGGCGAGTCACCTTCCATCTATGCCCGTGGTGATCTTTGATGAAGATTTTAGAATCATACACCCATGTATCGCTTATCAAGTTCTCCCTCTTCAGCATCCTAGCGCGATAGGCCATGGAATCCCTCTTTTTGGTAAGATCATCGTTAATAAAAATGCTTTTATCGCCTTTGAGTTTAGACCGAGCCCTATAAACAGCATTGCGAGCTCTGTAGGAAGTGAAGCGGACGATGATGCTTCTGGGCTTCGTTTCGCTTCCCGTCGTAGGTTTTCCCACACGATGAGACCTACATATGTCTCGTTCCTCTATGGATAGGCCAAGAGTGTTGTTGAACACATCCAAACACAATCTGTCAGTGTCCTCACTGGCAGATTCGGTCCAATCATTTGAGATACGAATGCAGTTGCGTCTGCCGTACTGCTCAAGGTCGTCAATAGCCCAGGCCATTTCGGACACCTGTGATTTCAGATTTAAATTACTTTCCTCAGTTTCCTGAAGTCGTTGTATGATCTTTTTTCCAAGCAGAGAGCCAACTTTTTCCTGTACAGACTCATTTTCTAATGCACCAAGCAAAAATTGAGTAAACTGGTCGCCACTTGCGATAGACAGCGGTTGTTGCTTAGGGCCCATAGCTGATACAAAGATAAATCGCAGACCGAACGGTAAGCAGCACGAATATACACACCTTGATCAACGTCAATGAACACCGGCAAATTGTCCAGGTAAGCTATTACATAACCAGGCCCTTGCACATGTGGCACTAAATGTACATTCAGAAAACTGCAAAAACTCACAGTAATTCAGTTCCCAATGGTCGAATCGAATCCTTATGCGTTTACGACTCACATAAGCATAGATTTAGATGGAATTGTCACATTTGGAGCTTGTAAATCCGAGAATCCGTCCGCCGACGTATCAAGGTGTGTTAGCTCCTAGCGCATGCGCCCTTGATCTTGATTTTGTACATTATTTACTAAGTTAGCACTTTCAATTTTTGGCCATGATGTAGACAACATATAAATCTTATCAAAAATGTAAAAAAAAAAATTAAAAAAAAAAAAAAAGTGCACAACAAATAGCCAAAATGGGTTGGACATAACCTTAACAGTTCTCTTTACTTTCTGAACAATATTAATGGCAAGAAATATACCTGTAGGACTGATTCCCATGGTAACACAGATAAAAAACTTTGGACTTTGTTGCATCCCACTCTGGAGACCTCAGGCATGCTTGAGTTGCCATGTCCATCATTTTCTTTAAGTACACATGCTACTTGCACCTGCTTTGTACATATTTCGGGATGTACATGTACATGTAATTGTTGGTAACATGCATGCACAGTAATCCATATGGGAATTTAGTGTAGAAGTTGATGTACATCCTTTAAAGGGTAAAGATGCATCAATCCATGTATCAGTGAATGCTAAACTCCTCCAGGAACCGTTACCAAAAGAGTCTGATCATTTGATATGATTTTCAGAAAAAGGAGGTGGGTAACAAGCCAACCATAGAACCTGTGACGTAAAACAATGACACTGGTTCCTATGTAAATTTGCAACTGCACTATGGTATAGTATGCATTTTGTCAAATCAAAGGCAAATTGTCTGACTCTCATTGATAAAAATGTGGATACAATAGCAGACAACATTGAGGCTTCTGTGTCATTGATAGTAAGAAGTCGGTTGACAAAGCAGTTATGAATGAAAATTAGCTGAAACATACCCCTATGACATCGAGAGAGCCAGCTGGTATGTCTGATGCTGGGAAGAAAGTAGCAAGCACCAACATTTTGCACAGCTGTGTAAAGAGGTAGGCTGCTCCTGCTTGCACACATTTCCAAAAGGCACTGTACTCCGCCCTAAACAAAAACAAAATACGACACACTTTGAGACCTGACAACTCTGTTGTCAAAACACATACCACTTATACAATGTACCATCATTCAGAAACAACATTAGCTTTATCCTGTAAATGCTTTCCTTGTTCAAGACAGGTTCAGAGTGTCAACAATTTCTATTTTTCATGTGGTTATCCATGGCAATTGCAATTTCATAAGCTTTGTCCCCATTGCAATTTTCACAATAGTCACATGTTGCTGAGGTGAATTCTACCACCAGAGACAATGACTGATATTTGGTTGGTACATGTGTCTTCAAATTTGCTGTCCTCAAAGTTGTATTATCAAATATCATGTTGTGTAGTGAACATGTACAAAATTCAAAGTTTCTGTTTCCCCCTCAATTGCACTTCTATAAAAGTTTAACTTAAAGAAATATGATGAAATATTGTTATGAAAAGCATTTGATTACATATGTACCACTTTTATACTAAATATGTTGAAAAACAAAAAATCTAAGGGATGGTTCAACATTATCATCATTTTTGAATTAGTACTTAGGGTGCTAAATTTCATGACCCCCCTCCCTCCCCCCAAATTAGTACTTTAAAAATGATGATTTTCCCTCCAAATCATAGCAAATTTTCACAAAACAAGCCAAAAATTGACCATCATTTTTCATATCCTGTGAAAGTGTACAGACCCATTTAACCCCCTCCCCCCCTTGCGTACTGTAAGTACTAATTCAAAAATGATGAAAATGTTGAACCATCCCTA
Source organism: Hermodice carunculata (assembly GCA_964020975.1). Classification (NCBI taxonomy): domain Eukaryota; kingdom Metazoa; phylum Annelida; class Polychaeta; order Eunicida; family Amphinomidae; genus Hermodice; species Hermodice carunculata. Next base: position 42,426,118 of record OZ026628.1, on the reverse strand, counting down.
ACTATTCATTAAATTCTGACAAAATTAGTTTCAATGTAACATGTTTGAATCAAAACCTTGAAGCTGCTTCAATTTGCCAGTCATGCAGTGTTCTTGTGTGTTTTTTTCACTGGTGATTTTTCTTTTTATTATCATTCAAATTTGGATAGGTGTCCATGGCCGTTTCATATCTATTTCTCATATTAATTTTCAGTCTGTTAAAAAAGTGAGGGTACGCTATATTTGGAAAATTAGCAAAACACTCCAGCTTGGTTTTCAAATTGATACACTGTTGTCTAAGTTTGCTTTGACAGCCCTCCAAACATTCAAAGTACATGTGCTTGCAAGGCTGAAATTCCAATGTAGGTTTCTGCTAGCACTGCAAGGGCACAGTTGAAATATCACATGCAGTGATGCACTGTGAACGCTTACTTTGCTGCAGGAAAGCAATTTGGCTGTGAGTTGCAAATGGCAACCAATTCTCATCCCTAACCAGTTCATGGATAGTACCATACTAATGACACTTCCTTTTGTTTATGAGCTTTAAATCCCATCTGGACCTCCATTGTACAGGATGTACATATAAGATGCATTTTTTTTCTTTCTTCTATCACCAACTACTTTGAGGAAAAAAAGTATGATGCCCTCACCCTACAATCGCTCAAGGAGATGGAAGTTACACAGAGCTGGTTGCCATGGTAATTTGCTCAAAAAAATTCTGATTCATGCCCATGTTTTCTGGTGTTTATTTAATGTAAGATATATACACACACACACATATATATATATATATATATATATAAAACATTTTGGCGTATAATACATACATCTTTGTAATCAATTGTATGAACTAGAAGGTGGTAGCTCTGTTTGTCTGTGTTTTCATAGGTTGAATTACTGGCGTGAAACCATAAAGCCAAGGCCATACTGTTTGATGATGACCTGACGGGTGGGTGAGGGTAAGTGAGCAGGTGAGACCATAGCCCCATTTCTGAGGCATTAACGGTGTTGTTTTAATATGGATATGGGCACCATCTCTGCCTCATAAAAGGTTATGTGTTTCACGCAGACTTTCCATAAATACCTCAACTGCAGGATATACATAAATGTTCCTGTCCAGTGTCTCATATATATGGGTTCCTTGAAAGTCTGTGTCATTCATGTTGCATTTTGGTAAAGACAGTTTCATGACATAGGGAATAAGATCTTGACTTCCTTTTCTGCGCCGCTGATATAATTCCACCCCATGAATGACACAGACTTTCAAGGAACACATACATATGAGACACTGAAAATCTGAGGCGCGAGGTGTCACTAATCCGCGATAAGCATCCCTTTCACCAGATGTGGTTCGCCGCTGTGATGACCCGCATAGTGGCTCTACTGCCACTCATTCATCCGTCAGATGACGCAACAAAATACCGGAAGTCGTATGCTCTTAACTTTAGGAGGCGTTAATCGATGTCGTTTTTGTATGGAATGAGGAATTGTGGGTGGAATGAGATAGCCAACATGGCGGGCTTTACGAGGGTGTTTGAATTATCGCTGTGTGAATATTAGATTGGATTTTATGCATGGTCATCATTTACAATGGCGGGAGAAGGTAAGATGATGAACATAATCTAAAAAATTCATTAAATATATTTTCCGATCAAATGCGAAGGTTATGATAAAGATTTTTTAATACTAGAAAGGTGAAAAAAACATTGTAGATATTCAATTATGGGGTACGAAGAGGTAAGAGACTTGAAATAAGAGTTTGAAAATTCAGCATTTTTCAGATTTGCTCATGCCCCTGACCATGGAGCAAGTATACTAGATAGTCACCGATGCGAGAAACCAGTTACAGCTAGAGTGTGTATTACCTGATAGGCAGGTGCAAACTCCGCGATAAGGCTTTTGTATTCGACGTGCGATTTTGTATATTGGACGGCGGCGGCGAACCACAGTTATCATTAGATGTTCTCTACTTGTTTCTCCATCTTGTTTTATTGCTCCATGGTGAGACCAGGGACGTGTCATCTAAATCGCACGTCCCTGGTGAGACTGAGCGAGGGCAGGACCCAATAGGGGCGTGGTGCTCAGTGGCACGGTCAAGGGTGAAGGTAGATTGCCAGTCGATGAAGAGGGTACAAGGAATCTAATTAGCATCTACCACTACAAGGCATCATAATACAATCCCCACATGATGGTTCCCGGAAGACAACGCATGTGATGACTGCGGCCATGTCATGACGTTCACAGTTTGTCCACACTACCTGCATGCCACAGGCTACCACACACAACGCTGGCGACGCGTTGTTCACCGGTCGGACACCCCCAATTCCAGTCAGTCTAAATAAACCATTTAGGCATTGTGTGATATACTTACAACCCCGAACACTTGTATACAATCACATATGGCACATAAGCTAGAGCCACGCAATTTCCAAAGTGAAAAAATGTCATTTCTCAGCTTTTCTGTACGACACTTTGGAACGCACACGATGCTACAGGAATGAGACACCTGTCGGTGGAAGGACCATTCACTTCCTGTTGCTACGGACAAAATTTTGCGGAAAATTTTCAAAGATATAAATTAATTCCGAACTTCAATTTTCATCATCATCAGTCATTGATAAAATGTTTCCACTAATGTGAGGATTTATTTATTATTCAGTAAGCTTAAATGTTATGTGCGTTCCTAGTAGTATCGTGAGAAAAAACGAGACTTCGTTTCCAAGCAGTGAATGTTTACTTCCGGTGAAACCATTTCCAAGGGGCCCAAAACTTTAAGCTTGTTCTGTCAAAATATTGTTTCAAAATATTTTGGTTTGTTAATGTAAGAGTGAGGAACACTTAACTGAGTACTTGAAGCACCATGGCACAGAGTTTCAGTGCAAATCAGGTATGTTTTTGTGTGGGTTTTATTTCAGTTTTCAATTGATGAGACCCAGGAGTCAGGACACCTTGGACACTGGACAGGTTTCAAATTAATTTACTGTAATACTGGCTCAGCAAGTGGCCTGAAATTGAATTAAATTTGATTTTGTATGTTGTGTGAGTGCTTTGGGGGTGTGGGTTCGCTCACCTTGCTGTCACTACCACTGGGTCAAACACAAAATTGTTAATTTGCGTTTCTCATATTGTTACTCATCTGTGCAATATTGACACAGCATTACACCAGTGTACCTACAGTGTTTATGTTAAACAGATTTAATGCTAAAAAGATAAATTCTTATATTCTTAATTTTCATGCAAAAACACATGGGCACAAGTATTCTGCACATCTGCTTGCACATGATGGAATAAAGCACAGGCCTATAGCACTTTATTCCATTGCGCAACTTCCTTTGGCACCATTGTGCCCGCATAAGTGGGTTGGCCCATTTTCATTGGGATTGTCTCAGTTAAATCAGGAGCCTGCTATTCAGAGGTCTATAACACATCCTTCGTTGGATAATATGTGAATGGTAATCACCATAAAAAGTGAGCCCAGCTTAGCCTTTGTTGTTGTAGTTCAGATAATGGTGCTATTTCATGGACTCATAGTATATTGTCCACACAGTAGAAACTGTCACTAGTATAAAACACTAGTGGTGGTAGCATGTTAATGAGCCTTTGTTGTCACATTGATTGTTGGGCGGAGGTGTGGTGATCACGCTTTGCACTAGGAACTCTAGAGCATTCCACTAAAGAATGAATTACAAGTTTGTATCTACCCATAAATTTCAATTGTGTAGAACAGAAAACGTAAAAAAAACTTCCATGAATGACTTTGCTCTTCAGTTTTGTTATTGGGAAAAAGTACCGTTTATCGTCAATACGATGAGATTATGATCCAAAATGGTAGCGCACGTGGTTTCTATAAATGTTGTATTGTCTCACTTGGGAGATCATGGCATGAGATTTGAAGGTGCCACTATGTACCATAGGAGCAAGATTGCACTCACTATTTAACCGCTATTTGAGTTAGACATCCAGGTATTTCAGGCTCTGAAACATGTTCTGTTGCTTATCTGCTGAAGACCCATTATAACATTATCTTCCAGACTCAGACAATATTTATTTGGCAATAACACAATGTACACAGAATTCGCAAGATGATAAATATAACTGTAAACAAAGAACATAATGTTGTCAGGGAACAAACCATTAAGGCAGGAAAAACTGCCACTTTCATGGATGCCACATCATTTCTGGCTGATATGCCCTTTTTCAAAAATCATCTGGTAAATTAAAGTTAATACACTGCAATGGACACTGTAATGACTTGATTTTGTAACAAAATCTCCATTTTCCAATTTGAGTAGCTCTTGAATCAAGTTGTGTATGTTACAGTCATGTTTGATATTTGTAAATGATGTAAAGCTCTGATATTGTACATAACAGGGCGATCTTTCAATGACCATCCCACTCTTGTTTTAATTGATTGAATGTCTGGTGCATGGGCTTCACTATCTGGTAATTCATTCCACCATGGTACACCTTGATTGGAAAAAAAAGTCTTATTCTTACTGGTTCCAAGCTTTTTAAGTCTCATGTGACAACGTTTTTAGGGAAAAAAATATCAGTATTTAAATTTACCGCAGGCAGTGACCATGGTGACAGATGAACATTCCAGGACATTCGATGTTTTGAGATAAATACATGTATTTATTCTTTATCATACTTTTACAGTATGCAGATGCATTCTACTCAAAGAAACTCCAGAACTGGGAAAAACCCATGGTACACAGAGAGGTAAGTTAAGTTTCTGAAATACTCTACTATATTTGCCAGTGTGAGACTGCAGCTTTCATGTTAAAATCTACATACCAATTGTTTACTTTCATTTCTTTTTTTGTATATGTATTTTTTCAAAATTTCAGATATTTTTGTGGTCTGTAGTTTGAAGTCTGTTGAATTTTGGCATAATTCAGAATGTTCAGCCTCAATTACTTTCTATCTAAAATATTACTACCACTAAAAACTATATACTCACATCTTCCATGGACCAAATACCCTTCAGTTACTTTATATGAGCATGAGAATGACTGGTGTAACACTTAGTTGTCATGGCAACTGAGGTATGGTTTCATATTCTGATTTTCTACCCCCCCCCTCCAAAAACCAAAAAACAAAAACAAAAACCCCAAAAACCAAACAAACATAAACAAAAAAACAAACAAATTACAAACAAACAAACCCATACCATTTTGACAGCATAGAAGGTGTTACTAATTGCAGTATTATAATCCTGACCCTCTTTTGGTGCTGGGATCATAAGTCAGATCACAAACACATTTATGCCTTTGTTTTTACGAAATACAAAGTTTTTTCACATATCATCTGTTACAGTTTCCATGGCAACCATTTAGTCATGTGCTAGGAAGTGAGTGGCTAATTAGTTGCAACTTGATGGTACTTTCCATTATTGCCAAATGAATGAGTCAGTCAAATGATCAATTTTAGAGATTCAGTGAGGCGAGAGTTACGATGAATCTTCTAAAGTCTCGATATCTAGCCATTTTGTGATCTGACCCTAGATGACCTTTGTCACATGGCAAAATGAACAGGTGCCTCGACTTTCCTCAAACCCCCTTACTGTATATTGACACAGCATGGTTCAGAATCAGCTGGCAATCTCATGATGATTTTACATCAGAGTTTAATGTAGGGTCATTCAGGATAAGTGTGACAGTGGGGTTAGTGTGACACACCCCTCCCCCCCTTTATTTTGTTAAATTCTGGTGCAATTACCCAAACTATATATATTACAAGTATATATATGGATCTGTACTACAAACCATACTTATCTAAGTTGAAGAACATGGGAGTAAATATCAAAATTGCCAAATTTGGCAATTTTGGGTATACTGAATTTGATTCCCCAGTATCTCATCTACACGTACTTTTTTTTTTCTCTCAATCTGGGCCACCTGTGTCACACAGGACCACAAAAGACAAGCAGAGAGCCACAGTAATTAGTAGTAGTAGTATGACCATAAGGCGAGTGCTTGTCACAAGACATGTGGTGTTCCTCATACTAGACGGTTACCTTAACCCAACTTTTAGGTCAAATAGTATCCATCATATTGTTTTAAAAAATGACATAGGTGTCACACTTCCCCTTGTAAAAGGTACTTTGTTTTGTTAAAATTAAACCGAGCTGTACGTTTCAGAGCAAAATGATCAGAACATTTTATTGAACTGGGGGGGGGGGGGGGGGGGGGGGGGGGAAGCTCCTCAATATGATCTGGATTTCATGAGCATACAGCTAATGCTTGATCTGAAAACCAGGTACACACTCAGAGTTATAAAATTGTAGTAAACTTTCATTCTATTAAAGTCAAAACAGAAAGATGTGGGGGTGTCACACTTACCCCATATGTGTGGGGAAGTGTGACAGACCTGTGCAAATTTTCAACATATTATCCTCTGTCAAAAATTCAGAAAGTCACTTTCCAGGGAAAAGTCCTCATGGGTAAACTGTCTACTTGTCTTACTTTTGGCATAGAGAATATGCCATATCTACAATTCTTATAAATAGGAGCTGAGAGCATACAAAGTGAATATGTATAGAATTCCTGTCACACTTACCCTGGGTGACCCTGTTTTAATTCATGTCAATACAATTCCTATCAAGTATGTATACAGATGAGTATAAATGCAGGTCCACAGTATAAGAGAACCCTGGCATATATACATGTACACAATTAAGGGTCTGCATAATGAGCTGCTGTATGTGCTACAGTATTAATGTGCCATTTGGTGTGGAATGGAAAACAAATGGAACTGAAACTTACTCAGTTCAGAGGGCAAGACATTTTAAAGAAACACTTCAAGAGTCTCTTCCCCCTTCACTTTCAAACCAACTAGGCCTACAGATAAAATGTTTGCTTCAGCGATTGACCAAGAATTTAAGTATCAATTAAAAAGAAAAATTATCAAAGATAATTCTAGACATATAGGCCAGGCCAGCAGAATTACAGGCCCATGGTCAAGAAGCTTTTGTTGGAGTTGGTGCTCAGTGCCCAACTGGCCCAAAGGAAAATGGAGGACTCTTAAGGATTAGGGACCATCCTGTGAAGCAAGTGCAGCACATAGCACATTGATTAATTAAAGTCTCGGGATTTGGGGAGGACGTGCTAGGCAACCTGCTGGCACCTCCAAGGTTACATAGTTAACTTAGCATTGCAAGAGATTTTGCTACTTGATCACTCCGCTTCACTCCTCATTATGCATGCCAATGGATTATTTGTGTAAAACCCCAAATTCTGTCTTAAGATACCACCTGTCTTGAGGGACCATTTTGGTCAGCTCCCATGGGTGGTTGCTTCAGACAGGTTGCACTATAATTGCAGAGACCCAGAGCAATGGACGGATTCACACAGATCATCAGCAATGACAGGGGTCACTTAATGGAAGGTATACCAAGGTCACAAAAGAACCCATGGGGAGACTTTGTAGGAACGTGGGACCTCCCGAAACATATACCAGGTGAGCTTCTGTTTTCATGAGAACAGAACTATGTTGTTCGTGTATCTTACACCAGAGATGTATAGGTACACCCCTGCTTATGCAGTCACTTTATGTCTTGTTGCTTGACTTGGGGTGTTGGTTCCACCATGCAAGTTCAAGGCTGGGAACTTTGGGTAAAAAGGTATGTGTGGTCATGTTCAAAATTTTGATGTTTTTTGTTTTTGCTTTAGGATGTCATACTTGACACCCATGTTGCAAATACGGGCTAGAACACTTAACATCAATAAAATAAGAAAATGCTAGTTTTTGTTGAATATTATATTATGTATTCTACAATTTTCATGTGAACACATAAAAAATAAGACATCCTAATAAATGTAAAACCGACAACAGATGTTTTGTAACTGTTAAGTCATTAAATCTTAATCAGTTTTTAAATTACAATTAAATTTTGCATATTTTGAGTACAAAAAAAAAACAAAACAAAGACACCCCCCCCCCCCAAGAGACCTCAGCTCAAACACATTTCCAGATAAACATTTGGTTTTGATCAAATAGACAGAGCATATTATTGGCTGCATAACTGTATCTTAAATTGTTCATAAAGGGTTTAGTTCAAATTTTAGAGCTTTCTAAATTTTATTCAAAGGTATTGATGGTCTATAAAAAATTACCCAAGCCCTTTTAAAAATATGAGATACAGCATTTTAGACACAGGTGCTAGCTTTAATTTGGTATTACAAGCTATCTTGTATGTTAATTTTTGAACATGCTATTTTTAGTTTAATATGTAAATATTACAAATTTTAAGTAGAATTAAATTGAAATCATTGTAATGGTTAAATCTGAAATTCAATAGTAAGTTTAAATTTAGACAAATGTTTTCTTTCAGAAAATGCATGCTTTTGATAGCATGCGTAAAAATGAACAAAAATAATGACATATCTTGACACGAAAGTCACAAAGTGTATTAACCCCTTAAGGTACAATCAGTGTGAATTTCTTGGGACACTAGCAGCAGATTTTTCATGCAAAAAACATTGTGCATCCCTCGAGCAGGCACCTTTCAGCAGAAGCAACCCCTACAAGATAGCCACCATTTTTTCTGCAGAAAGTTTGACCTTGACCTTTGATCTCAAGGTCACCTCATAGCAAATTTAAGGGAAGTCACACCTGGGTAAATGGAGACAAAGTTTTATTTGACCTTGACGTCAAGGTTATATATTGTTATATGGGAAAAATCTCTCATACCCATAGATTGTCTGTATATGTACATGAGGCAATAGGTCAAGAGGTGACAAAAATATAAGGAAAATAAGATATGCAGTGGTAGCACAGATGGCGGATGACGAGAATAAACACTATGGGGGATGCATTATTAATTGAAACTGTAATGATTAGTAGTGTAGCATAGCAAAGGCTCAATGCTGTATTTTCACCTCAAATTTGTTGGAATTCTTATTTCAAAATGTGGCAAATAACTATTTGGCTAAATCATGGCTTCTGAAATTTAGACCTAACTAAAAGGTATAACTAAAGAGAATATCAAATTTAGGAATATATATATATATATATATATATATATATATATTTATTTATTTATTTATTATATTATATATTTTATATTTTACATTAGTATGAGGATCAGCAGTATCCCAACTGTTTTTGAGCATGTTAATGATTTTGAAAATAATTTTGTATTTTGTTTGACTGTCAGGTAATACTGCAAAGGTGCCCACAGCTCGTACATCACATGCGCAAGGTAAACTGGTTCTAGAAACTGAGAAGAGTAACAAAGTTTTGAGTGGGAAGCTGAAGAATGAAACAAGAAGTTCACTTAAACTGGTAAGGTGATCTCTTTTCTTTTTTGACGTTTTTTTTTTTTAGTTACTCGGCAGAGGCTAACATGTTATCTCATGTAGAAAAGTAGAAGTACAAAATGTGAAGAAAAATGTTGGTATCAAATTATGCATTCATGACAGATCATGAGCATCATGTGAAATAAAACAAACATTACCATAGTGTAATATTTAGAACACACGGCTCACCAATTCTTTTTTCTGTCCACTTGTCCTCAGGGCAAGTGCCCCTGACATTTCACTTACCCCCCCCCCCCCCCCCACTCAAAATTACTTGTCCACCCGTTGAAATCCTAGCTGTAAAACAAAAAATTTTTGTTGCCCCAAGGACAATTGCTTTGAAATTGGTGAACCCTGGAACAATAATAGAATTCATTCAAATGTGATTCTCCTCATACATATAGGTCATAAGACAGATTCCCACATTAAAATTTGAATGCAGTTATATATATATATATATATATATATATATATATATATATATATATATATATATATATGTATATATATGTATATATATGTATATATATATATATACATATATATATATATGTATATATGTATATATCTATACATACATACATATACATACATATATATATATACATATACATATACATATACATATACATATACAAATACATATACATATACATATACATACACATACACATACACATACACATATATATATATATATACATATACACACACACACACACACACACACACACACACACACACACACACACATATATATATATATATATATATATATATATATATATATATATATATATATATATATATATATATATATAATAACTCTAAAGAAACCCCACTGTTTCCCTATTAAACTTTTGCACGAGTTATGTAGGAGGCGGAGGTATTTTGAATGGGAAATACTGCAAGACCTTCCACATAATGTGGCAGAGAGTGGCATATTTCTTGTTGTGTGTGATATTGCAAACACTGAAGACATGTTCCTGCATAATGACCAGGATTATTTACTCATTTCAGGGGGCAGTAGGTCAACCAAAACAAGTGACACTAGAACCGGGTCCGTCCACGCTCAGAAGGTCGGGTGCAGATAATCCGTCTCCAAAGGAATATGCAAAGTCTCCCTATCCCGCAAGTCCTACAGCTCAGCCTATTGAGGCACTGGTACCCGGCACACCTCCCCCACCTCCACGCATTATTACTCCAGTGAAGAACAGGTCTCCCAGTCCTCCTCAGAAGTCTCCACAACCAGCAAAGGCAGAGGAAGGAGAGGGTTGCTAAATCCCAGCGGCACAGAATACAATATGTTTAATATATTATATCAAAACTTTGTCAGATTACTCTATCCTACGAGACATTCAGCGGATTGTGATACATGTGCTGGTCTGACAATGGAAGCTCTGTCACAGCAGAGGTAGTCTGCAGGGGCTAAGAACTCATTCCATGCAGGTCACATTTTTCATGTACATATACATATATATCTAGAATTAAACAATCATTGCATCTTCAAATTCTACACAGCGAGTGCTTTGATTCTTTCCATAGCCCGATGCACGACCACAAGTCAGTAGTACAGTGGTACATGTACCTGTCTTGAGCGACTGCTCAAGTGGGAAACCACCTTCCTTAATCTTTTCCCACTTGAATTAAGACTGAGTCAGCAGCTTTCCTTGGCCTGGATTTGGCACTATGCCAAGGAAAGCTGTTGACCTGAGGTATGTGATCTTGATAGGTCTCATCTACAATATTCTCAGTCAAACTGTTTTTAATTCAATACTGTTGAAATAAGATGAAAGCACTGAAGGAACTAATGCACCAATGGCTCTTTGAGGGGGAAACGATCAAATGACCATGGTGACCTTTCAACATAGTTATATTACTAGGTACCGGGTACTTAATTTTCACTTAATATACTCCTCCTGTGAGAGAACACCTGTCCCAGGACACTGGAGGTTAGTCATCTCTGGATACAGTCTCTTAAGCCAGGTTCCACTGTGCTGGTATTGCTCGGGAAGTCATGCATCTGTGATGCAAATGTAGCTGGGAGCAGGACTTAGCAGCCCATGTAGAAACATGTCAAATGCTTTTACCAAGCTGAAATGGAATCAATGGTTTATTTTGACATCAACTGGAGCAGTTTATGTTTTGGTGTCAGGTGGAACTGTCCAGATTGATTTTATAATTAGTTGCCAGAGCTCTGGCATAATGTTTAGTATATATTGTAAGTATTTAAATAGTCTGTCCAGTGCCAATTTTCAGTCCCAAGGCCAGCAAACGAGATTCTTACCTATGTCAACATAACTGGCAGGATGACTTCAGATGATTATATTTTGTTTAAATTCAGCCAGAAATATATGTATTACACATTTTTTATCTGACAGTATGCATATATATATATATATATGGGGATTTTTGTTTTTGTTTTTGTTTTTTTGTTTGCTTCAAAATCTTGCATGTGTTTTATCTGATCTAATTGATTGGATCACATATTAGTAAGTAAATGTAGTTGTCACACAATGGAAAATCCATTCCAAAATAGAAAAAAGAAAATGTGTATATATATATATGGAGCTCAGTAACATGTGTAACACTTTTTACAGCTGGCCACTCACAACATGTGCACACTCTATCTTCATGTGATGTCCTTCATTATCATCATCAAATATTCACACAGGAGTGTTGGAATATACATGTTACAGTCACTTATGATCTGTTCAGGATGTTTTGCTCCTGTACATGGGCCAAAATATTGAACACTTATGCGTCATAACATTATACACTTAGCATGAATCGGGCTCTGTTTATATCATTTCTGAGTTGTACATTTTTCTGTGAAGCAGAGGGTTGTTTGACAGTTAAATTATACCACTGAAGGTGAAATGTGTTTGCAGATTTAAAGCATAGAATGCTGGCTGAGAGACTTTTTTCTTAAGGGGTGAACAAACATGTAACTTGACTTCACAATTCATACAACTGCTGTTGTTACCAATGATATTATGGTCTAATGGCTTCACTATGTGAATAATCACCCAGTAATAAAGTAGCTATATACTTCTGTTGGAGGTTGTGTGTAAGGCATATTAATTACCCTTTTTGGCACATTTCAGGTTTTGCAAAATATACTAAGTATATTCCAAACCATTTCTTGCATGAAATTAAACATGTATTAGAAACAATATGCTTTACAGTTTTTCTTTCTACCACTGTTTATGATTGTGTCCCCCTTCCCCCACAACCCATGTCATAAGAGGGAGGGCTCCACTTAATTGCCCAGTCTCATGCTAACTTGATTTGTTCTGGTCCTTCCATCTTTTGACAACAGTGCCTTGCACATATAAGCTTAATGGTCTGCATAGGGAATGCTGCTAACTTTCCCCAAGGTCATCACTTTGACAGCAATTTTGTGTCATATGTAATGCATACAGGTCATAAACAGATTGGATTTATGATCCAGGCATGGCCAACATTCAAGTGGGAAGACTCTTCTCTACCAACATTTACAGAGAACTACAGGTTTCTTTGGTCCTATCCTGCACAAATGGCCTGTCAATCAGACAAACATGTCGTGTACTTGTGACAACTGGCATTATAATTTAATTCAGCTTTACCATCCAGTAGACAGGGAGCCAATATGTGATTGATGTCATAGTTACACATCATATGGTCACACTATCCTACCTTTTAAAAGGTCCACATATCTAATGCAGAATTCAGTTTATGTTGAATCACAGAACAGAGTTGAAAAAGAGACCTACTCCCTGTAACTAATAGTAAACATAAACATTTATGTTTACCCTGGCATTGAACAGAACTCTCTCGTCTCCGAGGAGTCCAGCTGTGGACGAAACTGGTCAGGCACATCATGTATCCACTTTCATCAACACTTGCGTCATGTTTCTGTTGTCTTTATAAAGGTACCATGGCACCAATTGTGATGGACTAACCCACAGAGACCACCTGTATTAAAAGACCACTTGGTTCCACACATGTAATGGCCAAGGCAAGAAACAAATATTTTCCTGTAAATGCTACTTGCTATTTTAAGCTCAGCTGACTTAATTGCTAGTCACTCTGAGCTTTTACGAGGTTGAGTTGTCTGTTATCCATCCGTTCACAATTCACATTTTCGACTTCTTCTCCAAAACCGTGGCCTTTGGTCTTTCCCAAGTTTTCTTTTTTTTTTCAAATAGTCACACTCCAGTGATTTGTTTTTTTGGGGGGCAAATCTTAGAAAATCTTCCCCGAAACCGCTCACCCAATTGCTTTGATATCAACACAGGAACGCTCTTAGGGACTCCTTGTTCTCAATTTGCCCACTAGGTGGCACTGCATTTTTTCTATATGTTTTTTAATGATATTTTTGTGCATTTTTGCTATTTTTGACTTCTTCTCCAGAGCTGTCACTTAGATTAAGCTGAAAGTTGGGCGATATGTTCCTGTGAAAGGGTAAAACAAAGTTGTCCACTGGGTGGCACCACTGTGAATAACTGATTTTTAAAGATTATTTTCAATTCGGGTACTTGTCGGTAAATGCACTTTTCCTAGTGATTACTATGCAAGTCAATGGAAATTCCAATACTAATTCACATTTTTGACTTTGTTATGATGCCCAAGGTATGAATATTAGCAGAACTCGACAAAGAATGACAACAATGATATAACTCTAATGATAACAATATATTGACAATCAAATCAGTACAAAGTAGGTAAACTTATCTCCACTGGTATTTCAACAGTTAAACAGTCTTAGGCAAATCCTAATCCAATGTGAGATTATCCACAGGTACTGTCCCAGAGGTCCAAGTCTTGTGACAGGTGCCAAATGATCTGGTACAAATCCCACAGAGATACGGTTTGGGTCCAATGTGGTACTGAAAAGTGTGGTGCTGGTCCAATCCCACAGAGGGACAGTTTGGTTCCAATGTGGTACAATATACCAGTCCACTCACAGACAATGTCCCCACTCCATAGGTACAAAGGTTAAATGGGTAGCACCAAATATACAAGTCCACCCTCCACAGGTGCAATGTAAACATTGGCTCATAGTTAGCATGGCTTGATGACAATTAACACACAGCTTCTGTCAGATCCTTCAGAATTCTCTCTTCTCTGTCAGGAAAACATATGCTTTTTATAGATACAGAGAAATATCTAATTTGTTCTACAGTTTTCCAATTAGTCACACATCTATTGAGACCTGTCTGGATCACAACATATGCATGTAGGTCACCACTGTAGCTTTATCCACATGTTTACAAGTTACATGTGAGTCACCCACAAAACAGGCCAACTCAGTGGCTCTGTAAGTGACCCTGCACAGTTGTCATTGAACTCAATGACCCAGCACACACTTAACGAATACAGTGACCTCTCCAAATGAAAAGAAACAGCCATACACATTTTCACAACAGACATCTCCAAAAGCACCTGCCATATTGACTTCAAACTTGGTGGCAATGTACCTTGGGTGGGTTTCTACCATTTTTTTTTTTAAATGCTCATGCTCCAATGATTTTTGGATTTTTCATGAATTATTTTCTAGTTCTTTTTGTGCCGAATCTTTAAAAATTCTCTCCAAAACCGCTCACCCAATCGCTTTGATATCTATAATCTTACAGGTACACTCCTTGAGACTCCTAGTTTTTACTTTGTTCACCAGCTGGCACTGCATTTTTTTTATATTTTTTCATTATTTTTATGTGTTTTCACTATTTTAGACTTCTCCTCCAGAACCATCACCCAGATTAAGCGGAGTCTTGATGCATATGTTTCTTGTGAAAGGTTAAAACAAAGCTATTCACAAGGTGGCAATGCTACAAATTTCCTGATTTTGAACCATTTTTTCCATTTGGGTACTAATCAATGAATGCACCTTTCCTGTTGATTGCTATGCAAGTCAATGGGCATTGTAATGCTAATTCACATTTTTGACTTCTCTGAAACCATCATCCAGATTCACTTTAAACTTGGTGGCAATGTACCTTGGGTGAGTCTCTACCAAATTTGTTAAATGGTCATGCTCCAGTGATTTTTGGAATTTTTATAATTTTTTTTGTCCGTTCTTTGGCCAAATTAAAAAAAATCCTCTCTAAAACCACTTGCCTAATTGCTTTGATGTCACACAATTTGTTCTTCAGGTGGCACTGCAATTTTTAGCTCAGCTGACTTTGTAGTCAGGCTGAGCTATTAACCCTTTCCCCCTTGAATTAAGGCTGAGTCAGCAGCTTTCCTTGGCATGGGTTGGGCACTAAGTGCCCAACACATGCCAAGGAAAGTTGTTGACCTCGGGCATGCAATCTTGATAGGTGTCATCTACAATTCTCAGTCAAGTTGTTTTTCATTACTGTTGAAATTAGTCAAAACCACTAAAGCGAGCAGATGACATTTGACCACCAGCAGGTTTTGGCCATTTTAAGGGGGAAAAAAAGGAAAAGGATTGCGAGGCTCAGTTGTAAGTCTAAAAAATACTTCCAAATGTCATATGCACTCAACTAAAGCTCAAGACATGTCTATTCATTTGCAACCTCGATTTTGTCGGACAATCTTATGTAAGCTGAGCACGAACTGTTCGTGCAGCCCCTTAGTTCAGATTTTTTTTTTAATCAAAAAGAGGAGCACACTGACAACTAGCTGTACCTGTGTACTATTGTTGATTCTGTTTCTGGAAATCACAAGATTCATTGTCTTGCCCTACAGTTCATATTACATTTATGAATCACTAGTCTTTTTGTTTTTTAACATTGATTTTAGTACTTTCAGATGGTACAATCATGTATTTGCATGTTGTATAGAGATTTTACAATGGCACCTTTCTGTAAATTACATTGAATGTCTCTATTACTCATAACCAGAGGCCCATGGGCCTAATGCTGTGCTGGCATCGTGGCTATATTGCACCTGTTCATTTCAAAGCTGTGAGTCCTAAAGTGGCTTCTGAACATTTTAAGCTTTATGTAAAAATTGTCCACCAGATGGCACTTCACTCCACATATAATCATAGCTTATTTTTGCAACTCCTGTGATGAATATTGTTGCATGTGCCAAGACAACAATGAGTGAGTCCTAAACTTTTTGTCCTCAGTGACCTTGCGACAGAAGATAATGCAAGGATACCCAGATTATGTGACACAAGAGGCCCATAGGCCTGCCTGATGCTGTGCTGAAATTGCCATTCAAGTCCACACTACAGCCTGCCATTTCAAAATCACCTCTTTCAACTTTACAGGCATGGTGACCTCACAAAAATACCTCAGGTCACTGATATTATATAGGATTCTAACTTTGGACATTGTCTATATATCATATAAATTTGGCAAGTCTAATCCAATTCCTTTTTGACATTATGGAATTTTATATCTTAAAACACATTTTGACTCATAATTTCCATCAAATCAAAAGTGGCACCACAAGTATCATTATCAACTTGGACTTTCACCTCCCCCACAATCCCACCAAATTTGCTGAAGATGTGCCAAACATTAAAGATGCTACAGTGTTCACAAGATTTGAATATTTTGACCCCTATATTGCATAATATTGTAGGTGGCGACGCCAATATAAAAAAGAACCTAGATTTTTATACTCCCTATAAGTCCTGAAAGTTATATTGGGCTAACTTGAAAACTACTTATGTGGACAGTAATGCGGTCACAAGATTTTCACATTTTGACCCGTATATTACAAAATACTATAGGTGGTGCCACCAACATTGGTGTTGACAAAGATTTTAATACATTTTATAACTCCTAAACATTACATGGGCCGATCTCAAGAACTGTGGGGTGCACAGCATTCACGAGATGACCCAAATATTCAAACTGGCAATTCAATCTGGACCTTCAACTCGGATTAAAAAATGGTTGCGTTCAAAATATGCGCCTAATATGCAGCTTTCCATATATAGTCTGTTTGTTCAAATCATTCATAACTTTTCGAGTTATTGGGAAAAAACAAAAAAGATGGACAAACGCCAAACTCCATAATTACTGGGTCACAGTGATGCAAAAAAGCAGGTCACCAAGTACAGTTTTATGTATTATGTAATCAAGTGCAATTTTGATCTGGAGGCTCAATTCTCTTTGCCACTGACGTCCAAGCTACACCCTGCCATTACAAAATCGCCTTTTGAATTTTACAGGCATGGTGACCTCACAAAAATAGTTCAAGGTCACTGATATTACATAACATTCAACCTTTGGCCATGGTCTATATATCTTATAAATTTGGCAAGTCTAATCCAATTACTTTTCCAAATATGGAATTTTACATCTTAAAACACATTTTGGATCATAATTTCTGTCAAATTATAGGTGGCACCACTAGTATCATTAGCAGATTAGACTTCGACCTCCCCCACAATCCCACAAAATTTGGTGAAGATCCGCCACACATTAAAGATGGTAGAGTGTTTACAAGATTTTCACATTTTGACCCCTATATTACATAAGTGTGTAGGAGCCACCAATATATAAACTCGGCCTAGATTTTCATACACCCTTTAAGTCCTGAAAGTTATGTTGGGCTAACTTGAAAACTGTGAAAGGTGTCGCGCTGACAAACAAAAGTTTACAGACAGACAGACGTCTCTTTTTGAAACTCAAAAGCTTCATAAACTATTGCACCATACCGACACTGGTATAAACAGGTAAATAGTTATACAATTTTCAGCACCATAAAGTTGACTAGAAGTGTAACAGTTATGAGGTAAAGTGTACTAAGGTATAAGCTGTAAGACACCTCTTCCACTCTCCTGGATGAAGGTTGA
Organism: Hermodice carunculata; assembly: GCA_964020975.1. Classification (NCBI taxonomy): domain Eukaryota; kingdom Metazoa; phylum Annelida; class Polychaeta; order Eunicida; family Amphinomidae; genus Hermodice; species Hermodice carunculata. The sequence continues at coordinate 42,408,073 of OZ026628.1, read as the reverse complement.
AATGAAAGAAATCCTGCAAAAAGTGAGCATGATCATGGTTATCTGACTTAAGAAGGACTAAAGAAAACTTTCTAGGTGGGTTAAGTATATTTTACCCCGGTACTTTCCCTCTTACCACTCTTAACACTTTGAGGACTATACTTTTTCATTTCAAGCTCCATCTTGACATTGACTAATGTTCTTCAGTTAGTGGGTTTTTTTTTTAGGTATTTGGTCATATCTCTGGAAACATTTCAACAGAGTTTTGTGTAGTTGTTGTTTTTTATAACCTTTGTGTTTTAGTTTTTGCAACAAAGTTCTGACTCTACTGACAAAATTGCTAATAAGTGTGGTGTTTCTAGCAATACATATCACTTGTCCCATATAAACTCCATATGCTTGTTTCTCTGGAATGTTTCCTGTCAGATCAGGGTAGGAGATAATATCAAATTTTAACTGGTCTCTCTTGTTGAATATTTTTGTTAAATACTGGTTGTTCTTTATTTCTATATCCAGATCAAGGAAAGTAGTTTCTGGATCACTTTCATTTTCCAGATTTAATATTAGTTCTTTGGGATATAGGTTTTTCCAATTTCCCTTTATTTCGTCTCCATTGCTTAAAGCACACAAGTCATCTATAAATCTTCTTGTGTGAGAATATGATCTTCTTGCAGCTGTAAAGTTTGTTTTTGCCAATTCCTCCATCCATTTTGATTCATAATAATATAAGTAAAGGTTGGCAATATATGGGGCTGGTTCTGTCCCATTGGCACACCCACTATTAGTTGATAGACTCTGGTTCCAAAGCAAAAGTATGCATTGTTGATAATGTATTCTATCATTTGAGCACACACTTTATTTGTGTAAGATATTCCTTTGCTCTTACCTTTATCAAATTTAGCCTCAGCACCAAATGTTAAAAAACGGACATGCGCCACCTTTGAACGCTTTATCCAACATTGAAATTAACATGCTGTTTAGGTCTGTCAAGTTAATCTTTGTATATAATGTTGAGAAATCAAAGGTATGAATTAATTTGGCACATTTCTTATTGTTGATTTTGTCAGTCTAGTAGAATATCACTTGTGCTACCTATCTGTACTCCACATTCTATTCACTCCGTGTACATTTTCACTTTTGTGCAGTGGTTAGTATGTGAATTTCAGAACTGTAACGAGTCGTTTGGCAACTTCTTTCGAAACACATTTATTGGCTGCAATGATGAACCTGAATTTAACAGGGTTTTTATGCAATTTGACATTCGCATAATTACATAATTGGTAATTTCTTGTCCTCATTTGAGACAATACATTTCAACTCCTTGCTCTTATCCACTTGGTCCTTGATAAAAGCTAGTAACAGAGGTTGCTGCCTATTGATAACTTTCATTGTTTAATTCACTCAGTATTGTATTAATGTGGTATGGTTTACAAGTTAGTGTAATGTCATTGCTAGCTTTGTCAAAAGGTGTGATGATAAACTTATCATGCAAGTCTTGCAATTCCTGACTACAATGGGAATCCTGCAGCACTTGTTTGATCTGTCTCCACTTTTGAAGAGGTCCTTTTCTCAGGTATTATATTCTTTCATCCACTTTTTCCATCATTTTAACTTTCCATTCACCAAATGCCTTGTTACAGATTCCTTTCTTGTTACAATGTTTCTTAATGAAACTGTTAAGTCCTCTTTTAATCTCCCTTCTTGAAGTTGATGTTATGGCTTTCTCTATAGTTTGGTCCTCTTTGAAACAAATGTCTTACTTTTTTGTTTTCAATGATACTTAAATCACCTGTGATTACATGTTTGTGGTCTTTATTCGGACGGAGAGGCATATATGAGCGGTCACATAAGCTCCGTGACCTTTAGTCAGCAGAGCTAAAAAGTGGGGGAAATAATATATGCAAACTTATAAAGAATTTATCTTGTAGATCGACACCAAGATAATTTATTTGGCCATAGAACTTTCAAATGCTGTTTATATACTTCTGATCTGTTATTTAAACTTGCTCCACCCTAGATCTCTTTTAATGACACAAAACACAATCATTCTTTCCACAAATAAGCATTTATTATTCATTTGTTTTCTGATACACAAATACAACTCAACTTCATGGGAATCGAATTGAACACAGAATCTGACAGCTGAAAGTTGAGACAGAAGAATGTATTGACTGACATCATTTTCTTTTGCACCCAGTAAATTTACTTTAACCCTTTCCCTCTCAAACCGGCCAAAACCGGCTGGTGGTCAAATGTCGTCTGCTTCAGTGTTTTCAACTAATTTCAACAGTTATGAAAAACATTTTGACTGAGAAATGTACATGAAACTTATCAAGATCACATGCCCCAGGTCAACAGCTTTCCTTGGCATGGGTTGGGCACTTAGTGCCCAGCCCATGCCAAGGAAAGCTGTTGACTCAGTCTTAATTCAAGGGGGGAAAGGGTTAATATAATTCTGCTGTATTTTTGTTTTTCCTTCTTTCACTGATGGCACAGCACCAAGAAAATAAATGCACAGCGAAAGTCATTATTTCACCATCATACATTTAATGAGAACGGTGTCCAAAATAGTAAAAGTAAAACTTTAATTGAAAGCACGAAATGCAGAAACCTGAAATTTTGTATACATAAAAATAGGGACATTTTACAATACCAGATACCAGGCAGCTTGATCTATTCAGTAGCCTGTCGTTAAAATAAGCTCAAAAGAAACATATCTCTTAGTGCTTAGAAATCCAACATCCAATATGAATCATTTTCCCCATCATGTGCATCAGCCCACTTGAGTTGTTTGTTACATGCCGCTGGGAGTGACTGGTACCTTTATGTTCTGTATATTCCAGCCATGTGAGTACTTAACATTCAAACAGTCATTAGTCTGAAATTGTACGGTGTTAACAAAAAAATACACAATTTAATTTAAAAAAAAAAAAAAAAAAAAAATAATTCTGAATTCTCACAATAAACTGAAATATCATATCCCTGACAATCAGGTTAATATCACTGATATAAACAACAGCATTTTGACAGTCACTGAATGCCCGAACCTCCTACTTGAATTTTCAGGAAGTTTTCTTTAGTATTTTTTTTTTTCCAGTTAAGGAGAAAACAGTAAATATTTCTTTCTTCCTAATAAAACTATTCGGATACACTTTCCCTGCCTCAGAAGCAAGCAACAGAAAAGTGGCCACATCAAAAGGGAACATCCAAAAGCTGATTGTCTTAAAGGTGTTTTTTTGGCAGTTGAACCATATTACACCAGGAATAAAAAACTTGCAAAAATCCAAATATTACTGAAGCTTGACTGTTTGAACATACTTGACAAAGATGCACCTGAGGTACAACCCCACAAGTTTAAAGTGGACCTGGTAAACGTTTTGGAGGAAATCACATACACATATATGGAGGGGAGACTGGGGAGAGTTGGAACACCGGGCAAGATGAAACTTAAATAACTGCTACCCATAAACCTTATTTCCAGTTTTTGCACCAGTGGGTAACACCTTTGCTTTTCTTCCTCTGCAGTACATATTTCTTTCCAAAATTTGTTTGTCACATTCTTTACACAATAAAATATTAAGCTACATTACTCAGTGGTATAACATCCTCAGGTGGCCGAGAATTAGCACCACAAAGTGTGACAGAGATTAGTTGATGTGTATTCCTGCAGTATGGATAACTGTATATTACCCCCCCCCCCCCCCCCCAAAAAAAAAAAAGAAAAAAGAAAAAAAAGTGCTTCCCCAAACAGACCAAAATTGGGGGGGGGGGGCATGTAGGTAGGCATATTTTTTTAGTCGGACAATTTTGATTCTACCACTGCTGTCATAAGAAACTCATATTTTGACTTGCTCCACAATGCCACTGAATTAAAAGAAAATCCACCAAAGCTTAAAGATGATGAAGCGTTCAGAACAATTTAACATTTTGAGTCATATATTACATAATAATAATGATAGTGGCACCATCAATATTGAATTGGATTCAAAGATTTTTATACCCATGAGAAGTCCTAAAAGTTATGGGAGCCTGTCTGTACACTTATGTTCACAAGCAGAAAGTTTACGCAAAGGAAGGACAGATGGACTAACTTGAGTGATCAAATGAGCTGCGTGTCCTTGGGGCCGGCTGAGCTTACAATAAAAATAAGTAATGTCTGCAGTCAAAGCATGTCTTGGACCCATTTAGTAATCAAAGTTAAAAAAATAAAAAAAATAAAAATCCATCAAGACCAATATACTGTACAAGTGAAAATATTCCTGAGGTATCTATTTCCCAAATTAAACAATTTGCGAAAATGAAAAAACCAAGTTAATTTTTGACAGTGACTGGTCGTTATAAATAGTGGCAAGCATCAACGTTTTCATATTGTGAATCGGGACAATAAAAACCCTGAAATTTTCATTCTACAGAAAGTCAAGAAATTTTCCACTCAGGATAAGTTCCGCTTATAGGTACAGTAGTTTCATTCACTAAACCAATAGTAGCCCTTGAGAGTCCGTCAAACTGCTTATCTGTGACCTGACAGCAGCATATAATAAAGCTTCAGAGTATAGATACATTTCCATTTCCTACTTAAATTCCCTAGTTTCATGGCACCCACCAAAGAATATCTGCTCTCATTAAGCAATGTTATTGGCACAAAAAGCTCGATACAACACAAAATGGTAAATGTATACTTCAATAAAAAACAACTCGTCCCTCGTGCCTGTTCCCATGACACTCTTATCGTTTCCTAATAATACTCCTAAACACCTGTTGTAAGGATCCCTCCTACTCCTGCTGTCTCCATCAAAGTTATAAGGCAGAATAATTCATCTTTACTGTGAGAAGGGAAGGCATTCTCCACAACTGGCTGTTAGCTTACACTGATGGGAAAGTTCACCACCAGTGTTTAAGATACAATTTTGAATACGGTGTGGATAGAATATATAGAAAAGACTAATTGGAGTTTGTTTGCTGTCAAAATTATGCAAGGTTACTATCAGACATACAGGTGACTTAATAACAAAAATTTATGCTTTGCACTTGACGGCAAGGTAAAACACCACGTCAATTTTTAGATAACTACCTGATAAAGTTCATATATAGTCAATGATATTAATGGAAGCATGTCAAAACACATATTTTTGGAATGAGGAAAACCTACAGATTTTGAATCTGACTGTAATTTCAACCTTGTCATGGAACTGTTAAATAAACATTCAGCTTTGCAGAAAACATGTCAAATGGCACAGTGTGGTCCATCCATTGGGATTGGGGGGGGGGGGGGGGGCAGGTTGGTATTCGGGGTTTTTCCAGTGCGCTCAGCTCCCAGGCCAGAGCCTGCTGGATAAACTGAACTGCAGTGGCAGTAGTTCCGTTCATATATGGCACCCAGCAAGCATTCCTATTTACATTTGAGGTGTTCACATGTAACATACATTTAATTTTAGTGCTTTGTGTTTAATCACTGTAGACTACAATTGTGTTTGTGATTATGAGTGCATTTCTATAATTGATGTAAGTATTAATTTTGATGTACATTTTATTACCTTGTTTGATGGGGTTTTCAATAAATTATTATTATAATTATTATTATTATTATTATTATTATTATTATTATTATTATTATTATCATTGTTATCATTATCATTATCATCATCATCATTATTATATGTGGCTCAAAAATGTGTCCTGGAGTTTATGAAAAGCTAGAATTGAGGTTGCCATATTGTGGGTTCCCTGTATTTCTGACAGCACATATTTTGAAAACTAGACAACATTTAAAGAATCTGTAACACACTTTTGAGCCATACAACTGTTCGTTATTACTGTGAAATAGTTTTGAAATTTCAGCAGACTTTAGAAGTGGGGCCACTTCGCTACTTCCACTGTCTACAGTGTGTAATGTTCTACTAAGTAAATAATGATGGATCCCTTCACTCTGTACCACATGTTGTGCTGGAAGTAGAGAATGGCCATTAAAAAAATTGTATAGTAAGCACCCAGCATGCAATGGTATTATGTGTGAAGATCTAGCATGAATCTGGTGCAATAAGATGTTCAAAAAGTCATAAAGGTTACATTGACGACGAGTGTAATGTATGTTCCCATAGGAACACTTAAAAATCAACCTGGTGGCTGTAAAAATTGAGGTGGATGGAATTTTGCCTATTGATTGTATCTCATGACCTACGTAAGTGGATTATACGAAATGACACTGTGGGCATGGCTAGCCAGTGGTGTCAGTCGTTATCTATAGAGGAGTGCTTGAAGTTTTCCGTTTTTCCTAAGTTTTCACAGTTTTTCCCTGGTAAGGACCATGACGAAGCCTAAGGGCCAAACACAGAAGATAAAAGAGGGTCTCACTGGTGTGGCCAGTTTAGATACTAATGATAAAGAAGAGAACTTAGTGCCAGAGAACAGGGCACCAAATGATAAGCATTCCGGTGTGGCCAGAGATGCTACACAACATGACACTAACAGCCCAGAGGAATCTAGGCTGGATAGACTAGAAGCTACGATGATAAAAATTTGCGACTTCATGGACAGCTTTGCTGAAAGCCATAGAACTGAAAATCATGACGAAAACGATGCAAGGTTGGAAGCGCGAATAATCCCTATTTACTCCTGTAATTCGATAGAATCCCTGTCAAACTTGAACTCACCAAGGTAAGTCTTGTTTAACTTTGGATCGTACTGGAAACACTATCGGCACCAAGGTGGCAAAAGTGGATGAAAGCATTGAGATGGCAAGAGAGAAAGGAAGCCTTCAAATATTTTGCAATAGAAAAATGGGTGACAGATAATACCCGGACGTAAGTATTGTTACTTCATTGTGCTGGCATGGACATTTTAGGAAATATTTGATATGTTACCAGCGCTTGCAGCAGCAGCGATTACAGATACATACAGTGAATCTGAGAAAGCATTAAAACACTTGACAAGCATTTCACAACAAAGATAATCAAACCGTATGAATGTCGTGTCTTTCATATTTTTAAGCAGAAGGAAACATAAATAACCTAATTTCAAAAAAAAAAAAAAACAAATGAGACCGTGCAAAAGCTTCAACAGATAAAAAAAAATTATAATAATTTGTAAAAAAAAAATTGCACAAAGAACAGTAATTTTCCAAAACAAGGATGAACAGATCTGAGATCATATTATTGATACGCGCAAGTCAGTCAAACTGCCACAAAAATCACTGGAAAAAGACACGGATCTCAACTGGTCAGAGTAATGGAGGTCATGTGCACTTGATAAGAACCTCTTCCATTTAAAAAAACTAGAAATTCCTTTTCACCAGCCAGAAATTTCCAAATTTTGTTTCACTAAGTTCTCTTTGTGTGTAAAACAAATTAAGGCAAAACAGCAAATTCCATTCTGTTTCCATTAAAAACGGAAAAATATAGGCCCTAACTTGAGGCAGTGGACTTGTAGCTTGAGAAACTGGAAGAGACACACTCTGTAAATAGAATGGACACCTGTCCTTCAAATGTACAGACAGAAGAGAATACAATGGTCATTCTAAGAAAGACAAAAACAGCAAAAGAATGGGAAATGTTATAGATATGTAATCAAGAGGGGCATTATAGCAAAGATAAATGTTGCCCTGCTTGCAACACCATGCACCTGCGAGTGACACCAAACACTAGGGCACTATGCCAAATGCTGCAAAACAAAGTTCAAATCTGAACCAGAAGTGTTATATAGCAGAACTGGAAAGCACAAAAAGAACAAGAGGCCTGTGTGAACAGGCCATGCTGAGCTGACCTAGAAATTGATGACACTAGTGACACTGTGGCATTGGGAATAAGTTCAAGGTCATCCACACATTGTGTGTCTGCCCTTAGCACAGGACCACTACCATTAACAATATTGAAGGTCCTAACTCAAATAGTTCTCAAGTTATCAAACACACTTAAATTCAGGAAAGTGAACCTGTGACCTTGAAAATAAGGTCAAGGTCACTTATGTACTGTCTGAGTCTGGCCCTCATACATGTGCCACTGCATGCAACATCAAAGTCTGAGCGGTTTCAGAGAGAAGATTTTTTAAGACTTGGTAAAAAAATGCACACAAAAAATCAGCAAAAATCACTTGAGCATGACCATATGAATACATTTGATACAGACCCACCCAAGGTACATCCACACCAAGTATGAAGTGAATATGACTGGTGGTTTTGGAGAATTCGAAAATAGCAACAGATCATGACAGATTCAGAGACTTTTGTCTCCCCTTTTTGACATGAATTGGCTTCACCCTGTTATATATAGTGATATGTGGATGGAGACTTAGTTACATTTATCATACGTCAAATATCCTGAAACACTTCCATTTCAACAATACACAAAAAAATACCACAAGCCAGGATCTGTACTCTCCTTATCTGTTCCTGTCCAGCAATCAGAGATCAGGCTCGCAGGTCCCCACAAACTTACACGTGACATACCTGTGTTGATTCTCGATTTTTTTCCAATGATGTAACCTCAAACAGAGAATATCATCAAAACAAATTACAAACACATACTTGATAATCAGGCTAACAGTGTTGGAAATGAAGTCAAAATGTAATTTACCATTGCAATGCACATTGACTTCCATGGTAATCAAAGGGGCTGTGTGCATTAACAGAAAAATACCCGAAATTAAAAATTTGTTAAGAATCAGGGATTCATAGCCATGCCACCTGGTCAACACATTTCTTTGACCCTTTGACAAGGAACATTTCCACCAAATTTAAGCACAATCTTTGTAACAGTTTTGGTGCAAAAATGGAGAATTCAATAGGAATGCATGTATTAACCGATAATTACCCGAATTGAAAAAATCGTTAAAAATCAGGGATCCACAGCAACGCCACCTGGGGGACAAATTTGTGTGAGCCTTCTACAAGGAAAATTTACACCAATGTTTCAGCATAATCAAAGTGACGTTTTTCGAGAAGTCAAAAATAGTGAAAAAACACAAAAATTCATAAAAAATAGAAAAAAATTGCAGCACCACCTGTTGAACAAATTAAGGTCTAGGGGTCCCTAGAAGGTTCCCTATGCAATTTCAAAGCAATTGTCCAAGTGGTTTCTGAGAAAAAGATTTTTTAAGATTTTGCCAAAAAATGAACCCCAAAAATCATAAAAAGTCCAAAAATCACTGGACCATGACCACTTAAACAAACTTGGTCGAGACCCACCCAAGGCACATCCCCACCAAGTTTGAAGTGGATCTGGCCAGCGCTTTTTAAGAAGAAGTCAAAAATATTAATTGTTGAAGGACGACGGACCATAAGATAAACTCAGCTAACTGACAAGTCTGCTAAAAAATAGAAAGATCAATGGAGCTTTACCATTTGAACAAATTTAAAAACAGTGTACTAGGGGAACTTTGGCACCAAGTTTGAGGGGAATTTGGTTGACGAGAAGCAGTCGAAGTGTGGACCCATCATGCATAGATGGACGGACAGTGCACGGACCATACTGATAGCTCAGGTTGACTGTGGTCAGCTGAGCTGAAATTAGTGTAATGCTTCATGTTCATTTTTCTTTGCCTTACTGCCTTTACAGAGGAAAAGAACGATGTAATGGAGACGATCGAAGAAGTAGATCTAGAGCCGTTGGTGGCCCAGGCGAAAGAGATGTGTCCACTGAAGGCATTTGTTGCCCACGCAAGCCACTCTATATACAAAAAGGCAATGGGTTACATTGAGCAACTAAATTTAGATGATGACAGAATCATGCAGGCCCTCTGGTCTCTATTCAAGGGTTACCTCACAAAAGAACAATGTCTCCAGTTGACCATGCAGTCCAAGAGCTAGATTTAGAACCTTTGGTGACTCAAGCTCGAGCAATGTCCCCACCCAAGAGATTTGTTGCCAAGGCAACCCACCCTATCTACAAAATGGCCATGGGTTATATTGAGGAACTCAATACAGATGACGATAGAATCATGAAGGCCCTCTGGTCTCGTTTCAAGGGTCACCTCACAGAAGAACAATGCTTTCTGGTGACCACGCTGGTGGTGAATAAAATAGGTAAGTACATTGAATTTTAACATTACAAATGCACCATTTTAATCACTTATAAATGAAAAATACTCTAAAACCCAAAGAAAATACAGTTTTAATAACTATTATTAAACTCCAGACTTGTGTAAATAAGCTACATGTATGTATGTATGTTTCCACTTCCATTTGGGTACATTTTAGTGTGACAACTGTACCTATATAATTTTGGACACAGGAATAAACCAGAACACATTGAGTAAATAAAATTTACTTATTAATTTTTTCATGCAATTTCGTTGTTGTAATTATCTTTTAACAGGGGAAAAGTATGACGAAGAAACACCTCAGCCTGGGGAACCTCAGCCTGAGCCAAAGGTCAGGCAAAAAAAGCCACCAAAGGTAGGACTGTTGACTTGTGCAAAATTAGCACATCAGCTAAATAACATTTGCCAGATGATACTTTCTGTAGGATTAGATGGGACTACAGAGTCCAATTGTCAGTCCTGATATGACTGGCTGGAGATACAGTAACTGATCGGATGAAATAAATATTTTATCCTTTAGATTCATCATACTGGTTGTTATATAAATGAAGACAGTGCACTGTACAAGTATTTTACATTTCTCATCTGAACCCATAACAAGAGGCCCATGGGCCAAATGCTTTGATGGCACTATGGCTATATTGCACCTGTTCATTTCAAAGTTGCCAGTCCTCAAGTGGCTTCTGAACATGTAAAGCTTATGTGATTTTAATGTCTTCTTTGTCCACCAAAAGGCACTTTGCTCCACATGTAATCATAGTTTACTTGTGCAATTCCTGAGATGGATATTGTTGCATGTGCCAAGACAACAATGAGTGAGTCCTTACCTTTGTGTCCTCTGTGACCTTGGGACACAAGATCAAGGTCACCCACATTATGTAATACAAGAGGCCCATAGGCATGGAAAGGAGAGAATTTATGTAGAATGCCTTATACACGGCTGGACACTTTACGTAGCATGCTTCATCCTTGTATTTTTCAGGACATACAGGCTAGCAAGTTATCGCCAGTTTACGTGGTGGATACACTGGTACCTAGGGAAGGGGGTCAGGAGAGAGCTGCCGTCTTGTGTGGTCCACAAAGTCCGGGGCAGGTATCCAGAGCCTAGTGGTATATACACTGGGTTTGAGCCAGGAGAACTTGACATACCTCGGATTAGTTGAATCTTGAACCATGCAGACATTGGGACCCTAAGAAATGAGATATTGCCTCTAAGTACATTTAGTTGATAAATGCCTCGGGTCCATATTGTAATGATTAGACAGTGTCTATCATTTTGAAATTATTAATAAATTTGATAATAATGTTTGGGAAACTTTATTTTAGGCAGTTAATAAGATACTGGGTGTTGCTGTGCATGTATTTATGTTAGCAGTAATGAGATCAGAGATCAGTTCAAAGTGTCACTGCATTGATGTGGATACAAGCAGTCACTTTGTTTATAATGGTAGCAGTACAACAAGAAAACAGTATCACAAGGTGTCAAACTGACAAATTAGAGTTCAGGAACATGGCAGACCTACTGGTGCTTTGTGTCGAAGAAGCCTATTGTTTTGATCCAACACTTTATTAATTGAAAAAGAGATGTAATGTGAATTATAGCATGAAGCGAGAACAAGTGGCAAAAGTCCCTGCATACAGGCTGTCATTGGCAGCCCATTTATTTTATTATAGGCAGAGTTTAGGCTTCTTCTTGGCCATTTTTAAAGTGCACAACATCATAACACTCCCCCCCCCCCCCATTTGGGAGTCTTACTGTAGAGAAATTGTTTGATCTTTGAGAACAATTTATTTTGTATTTTGCCTGTCAGAAAAACATTCTGTGTAGTTGAACTTGTAATCATTCTGCGGTCAGAAGTTGAGGTCACCAGGGGTCAGATTTGTAATCTATGTACTAGCCATCTGGCGAGAACGCGACAATTGCCATGTAAGATCTAAAACTTTTAATCTTTTGTTGTTGTCTTGGTGAACTTGTGACCAACTTATACAATTTATTGTGAGGATGCTGCGTCATCCTGGACTGCCTTGAACTAGTTTCTACTGGGATGGAAAAATAGCCGATAAAAGTATTGTACTTGGAAAATAAAATTATCCCTGAGCTTGAAGTCGTGTTGAAAGCATCTCATTGGGTGCAAGAGCGAGAGAGACTGGCAGGACACATACTCCCCTAGAGTTAGAACAGAGACCCTCTTCTGCATATGTCAGCAGCGTTTTACAAGCCTGTGTTTCTACATGAAAGTTTATGGGGGGACATTTCATTTGGCGAGCTTGCCAGGATTCATCTTAGTGGAGTGTGTGTGCTGCCGGGAGGGGATCAGAGGAAGTAGAGACACCCATTTCCGTCTCTACTGGTGACAGTCGGTGGCTTAAGTTCAAGTGGCAGCCACCGGCAAGGAGGAAGGGCCACTTTTCACATTCTTACTACATTTTCTACAGACATTCTGGTAAGAGTGACATTCTTTATTTTACATGGCAACATTGAATTTAGTGGACTTTGGAAAGATTTGTAAAGTGGAAGACTCTCATTTTATCTGCCTACGTTGCGGCCATTCAACCTTGGATCCAGTCGAATTTCAAAGACATATTTGGATTGAACTGAGCACCTTGTCACATGGTACAGTTTGCCTTGACCCAGCTTATTGTAATTGGCAGAACTGTCCAATAATAATTTCTTTAATGAACTTATTGTTGCAACAGCAAGGTCGTTGACCAACAGAATTATTTTTAACTGTTATCATAGCCATCTTGATGGGCCGTTTCTTCTGCACACCTTGTCAAAGACACTTTGATTCCTATGGAAGCCTGCGATCCCATGTAAAGTTTCAACATTGCGGACTCATTTATATTTATATCGCAAGGTGTGCGAGTTGTGAGTTTAAGGCAGGTCAGGCAAACATAGTGCAGGAGATAACATACTTGACTCATCGAATACGTGGACACATTGCGGTTGCTGGGCATGGTAGTGTGAGACAATATTCTATACAACGGATAAGATTGAGAATATGGAGAGTAAGAGCAGCGCCATCATGTGGCAGCATCTGTAATTGTTTGTAAATTTTGGGCTCCTAAATTGTGAACTAGCATTTATTAAAATGGATCCCAATCAGATGGCTGGGCTAATGCAAGGCATTAGCGATTTAGTCACTGGGCTAGATGCACACCAGACCCAACATTTTACCGCCCAAGAAAACCAATGGCAGTTCTCACAAAGAAAGGACAGGCTGAAGGGGCTGTGTAAACAGATAACCCCTTGTGATGGTGAAGTCAGTGCTTACATGCGAAATTATTTGTATGACATTGAGCTCCTCCAGCCACAGTTAGCAGGGGACAATGGAGGTCTAATATATATTGTGAGCCAGACAGCGTGTGGTGCTTTACGTAGGGAGATCGAACGATACTTGTCCTCCCAAGCAGTACAAAGGGACCAGGTCCCATGGGACCAATTGAGGGCACACATCGAATGGTCCTTCTTGTCCACCGATGAAAATGAAAAGCTAAGGGTCGATGTGGAGCGCCTAAGCCAACGGGAAGGAGAAACCCTGGCTTCATATAATCGACGTTTCCGGGAGGCAGTTCAGCGGGCCTACCTAACACCAAGGTCAGCAGACGCAGATGGTATCATTCTGCGTCACTATCTAAAGGGCCTCCTGAGCTCGGACCTGGCCAAAAAGGCCAGTTTGAAGCTGCAACAGCAAACCCTTGATGCGGCCCTAGCTTTTACAGAGCGCATCGAGGCAGGCCTAGAGCGATATCAAGGGCTGAGACGAGAAGAAGCAATAGATACGTCGGCGGTACAAGCAGCAACACCAGCCAGCCCTGATGCCCTTGCAGAGATCCTGCAGACCCTTCAAAAGGTAAAGAAGGGACAAGACAGCCTGTCTACACGGCTCAACAAATTGGAGAATAGAGGGCGTAAACCAAAGATGCAGTATGGTGGAAATCAACAGGGCCGAGACCTCCAGCCTCAAGGGATGCAGCAACCACAACAGGGACATTCTCAGAGAGTTCCGGTTGCCTGTTACACCTGTGGGGGTCCACACCATGCTGTGGGCTGTCCCCTGCGCTTGCCTCAAGTTCAGCACCAAGGTCGCAGAGGCAATGCGGCTAACCGACCTTCGCAACAACCACAGCAGGGAAACTAGACACAGCAGGTGTGAGCACTGCTGGCTCCAGGTTGGGCTTGTCAATTAGCCTTAGTGGAATAAAGATAAAGTGCTTAATTGACACTGGAGCCAGTGTATCACTCCTGAATAATAACCTGTTTAGGACAATCTGTGAGAGAACTGGCAGACCCAAATTACTGAAACCTGCTCCCCCTTTGTTTAATGTATCAGGTAAGCCCATAAAGGTTTATGGGGAGACAGAAGTAAATTTTGATAAACTTCGTAACTTGCCTGTACTTGTTGTTGAAGGTATTATCCACCATTGCATATTAGGTGACAACGCCATGTCAACGGGCAGGGCCGTCCTGGATTATGACCAGTGGACCATGTGGTGGAAGGGCCGGAAGCTGATGCTACAGCCATATGAAAAACCCTCAACTATCGCGTCATTGGATGATCCAGGGTCATGTGAGTACCCGCATGAGCTGCAATTTGATGCAAACTCTGCGAACATGGGTCTAGAGTTTTTTAGTGGAACAGCTAGCCCTGAGTATCTAGATGTAATCAGGGATAATCGAGATGTATTTTATGAGGAAGGTAAGCCCTATGGGCAATGCCCTCTTACTGAAGTTACTATAGATGTCGGCGGCCATGCCCCTATAAGACAGAGGCCTTATAGAACACCTTTGGCTAAGAGAAAAATAATAGATGATTGTATAGATCAGATGCTGACAGATGGTGTCATTGTGCCCAGTAGTTCACCTTGGGCGTCCCCTGTTTGTTTGGTTCCAAAGAAGGATGGGACGACCCGTTTTTGTGTGGATTACCGTAAGCTAAATGAAATCACTGTCAAGTATCGCTATCCACTTCCCCTCATTCAAGACATTTTTGACCAGTTGGGTGGAAAAACTGTATTTAGCGTCTGTGACCTTAAGGCCGCTTACAACCAGGTCAAGGTCGCGGCCTGTGACCAGGACAAGACCGCGTTCATCTGCCATCGAGGATTGTTCAATTTTACTGTAGGATGTTTTGGCCTAGCAAATATGCCGAGCCTGTTTCAACGAACGATGGAAAGGGCACTCTCTGACCTACTTGGAAAATGTGTATGGGTATTTTTGGATGACCTTGTAATTGGATCTAGGAATCCTGAGGAACATAAGCGGGACCTCGGAGCAGTCTGTTGACAAGGTCAGGGCAATTGTTGAAATGCCACCACCAACAACGGTAAAACAGGTAAGGTCTTTTGTTGGGATGGTGAACTACTATTCTAAAACCATTCCGGGGTACAGTAAGATAAGTGAACCTTTGATAATGTTAACAAGGAAACATCAGCCCTTTGTCTGGGGGCCTGAACAGCAGCAGGCCTTTGACAGTCTCAAGGACCTCTTAATGTCGGGTGAGGTCATGGTGAGGTCATGGCCTACCCATGCACAGACAAGCCGTATAAATTGTATACTGATGCCTCAGACACTTGCATTGGGGGAATCTTGGTGCAAGATGATGACCTAGGCACTGAAAGGGTAATCCAGTACATTTCCCACCAACTTTCCACCACCCAGCGTAAATGGTCCACAATCGAAAAGGAAGCCTATGCTGTGGTCTACTGCATTGATAAACCCCGCGCCTATCTATATGGGGCCGAGTTTACAGTGTATACTGACCACAAGCCTCTGCGCTCCCTTTTTACTAAAGAAATGAGAAACACCGAAATTCAGCGCTGGGGAGTGTTTCTGGCAGAGTTTGGGGCTACTATTAAGTACATCAAGGGCAGAAGAAATGTTAGAGCAGACATGCTCAGCCGTGTTCCTCCCCCAGTGGAAGTATCTGTGTTGGACACTGCTGACTGGATTGACCCAGATGCCATAGGTGGTGAGGGTGCACAAGATCGCATTCCATTAGAGGCTGACCTGTTGTGTGTTGAGAATGTTCGTAAGGGACAGCTAGAGGAGTTTGCCTCCATGTTTACTGATGCAGAAGCCATGGATTCTGAATATGAAGTACATAATGGGTTGCTGTATTCTATTAAACGCCCTACTGATACATCCCCGTGGTATCCTCATCTTATGCTACCCTCAGAGTTCCGAAATCAGGGTATAGAGAGGTGCCATAAGGATGTAGGGCACATGTCAGTAATGAAAACTATGAACAGAGTCCGTGAAGCCTATGTGTGGCCAGGCATGCGCAAAGATGTAACACAATTTGTAAGGCATTGCCCAACTTGTGCTGTCACACAGAAACGCTCAGAAAGGCCACCAATGAGTGAGATGCCCATGCCGTCCTATTGCATGCAAGTGGTAGGCATGGACCTCATTGGGCCCTTCTTTCCAACTCAACAGGGTAACAAATATGCCTTGGTCTTAGTGGATCATTTGAGTGGATGGGCGGGGGCCATCCCCATACCCAATAAAACATCACAGGCTGTGGAAGATGCCATAGCCCGGGAATTCTTTACCAGACAAGGCGTCAGTGAAGTAATGATCGCGGATAGAGGATTGGAATTCTCCTCTGGCCATTTTAGGACTTTTCTTAAGGACATGGGTGTTGAACTCCGCCGGACCACTCCTTATCATCCCCAGACCAATGGTAAGGTCGAGCGTTTCAATCCCACATTGAAGGAAATGTTTACTAAGTTGGTAAACAATGATGCCCGTGAATGGCAGAATCAGTTAGCCAATGCCCTGATGGCATAATGACACCGTGTAAATGAGTCAACTGGGTATACCCCATTTTATTTGATGTATGGCAGGCGTGGCCGCCTGCCCCTAACAAAATGTTTGAATGCACCTTCAGACGGTACAAACCTATCGGGCAGATTGAGTGACCTGTCCGATGCCCTGATAACAGCACGCCAAAACCTGGCAGATTCCCGGCAGCATAACAGAGACAGGATTAATGCAAGGGCAAATGCTGGGGAACTTAAGCCAGGGGACAGTGTTGTGTTGAAAGCACAAGAAAAATTGACCTTTACATCCGATTGGGACCCCCAGTATGAGGTCATTAGGGTGAGGGGTCCTGTGTGTTGGGTTAGACATCAGCAGACAGGTAAGGTACGAACTGTTAATAGGTCAAAGCTGTTGCTAGTCGACCCTAACATAGTTTGGGATAAGGTTATCCCCCGGCCCATTCGGAATGCCCGTCGTAGTACAAGGGTGCCTCCAGTTAGCCTGGCCCCAACGATCAGAGACAAAACCCCTACAGATAACAGCCCCATCAGTGAGCCCACAGCTGCAGTACATGATGACCCTGCACCTGTGGATGAACCACCCATGGATGTGGAGGGTGCTGTTGGTGGGGAAGCGCAACAAAATGAGCCACATGATGACCCGCCCGTAGAGACCCCTGAGAGTAATAGGGAGCAGACGCTGGATTTTAATGGCCATAACTCTAACTCGGCTCCACAGGAGCCGCGAGTGCCACGTTTCCAGCATAAATATGGTACCCACCTGAATACCCAACGATCAACCCTCCCAGATGATCCAAATATTGCCCCTGACCCATTTAGCTGTCGCACTAGGTTTGAGCGTGTGCCTAGTGGGCCTTACCAGTCGGATCAGAGACCCTCCCTCAGTATGCGACCGCAGAGAGGTGCAGATCGCAAATGGACAGTGTGCAATCCTCCAAGTCAAGGGCAACCAGTGTCCAGATCAAACCAGTCAGAACTGGAACCAGCAGAGTTCCACTCAGGTGGTCAGGCCATTGGCACACTGCCCGCTCAGAACCAGTTAGCACCAGAAATGAGCCACTCATATTATACAAGGTCACAGGGACGATTCCATTCCACCATGCATTTAAGGCCAAGTGCCTCCCCATCCCCTTCAGTAGTAACCAAACGACCTGCGACAGGATGCCCACTTACAGAAGAGGAAGCGAAGCGCCAGCGACTTGCAGCAGTGGACTTAACCGCTGCTATGGCTGCCTCATACTTATAATGATGGTGAAAGCCAGCCTGACCTCAGTGGAGCCCTTACCTGATGGCCTATTAATTACCAAGGTTGATCAACTACAAGTTCAATCAGCCGAATGGACGGTGTTGGTTGTTATCGATGCCCCACAGGATGATCCAGTTCTTTTGTCCAGTATATCCTCTCTCATCACGCAATTAACCGGGGCTTCACATGGTGGTCTCATTTCCTCCTTGGATTACCGAGCTTGGCTTGGCAGGTTAGGATACTTAAGGGCATACGTTTGGACTGGCCACTGACAGCAGTGTTGATGAGTGCCGGAAAGCAGTAGACAGGACTCGCTCGATGCAGCAAGTCATAGTTCACCAGGTGAACCAATTAACGACTGTACTCAATCAGACTCAAAAGGCTGTTGGTTACAATGCACGCAACATAGAACAAATTGCCTCCTTTATTTCTAGGTCGTTGGTGCCTAGATTGAACCTAGCACTGGTAACGTTAAACAGAACTAGCAATCGGCTTTTTCTGTTGGAAAGAGCATTTCATTTTGAGAGAACTATTTCATTATTGGAACATGTCACCGCCTCATATATTAGGTCAGTACAGAGATATTCCCGCCAGAAGGCATCCCTAGAGGTGGGAAGGCTAACCGAGGACATTCTCCCCATCACCCAGCTAAAGGATGTCCTGGCCAAGGCAACCACTAGTGCCACATATCCTGTTCACGAAATTCACTGGTACTACCAACATGCACATGTCTGCCCCGTGTGGGGTGGGGATACCCTGATTTATAGAGTCAAGCTACCATTGGTAGACAGGCAGACCTATCACCGCTACAATATAGTTACCTGGCCGGTCCCATACAAGAGCAAGGGCTATGCAGCTCAAATAATGATTGAGGAGAAAGACGTGGGGGTAAACACTGAAACGGGCGACATATTCCACCCTGTAGGTTGTTCGGGATGGAAGCCCATGGTGTGTAGGACAGGTCCATTGTATACTACCAGCAGATGGGGCTGTCCCAGGGCCCTAATTGCAAGGACACTGGACAAATCTAAGGCATGTCATGTTGAGCTCAGAAAACATCACAATTTAACACAGATTACTGAAATAAGTTATGGGGAATATGTTATTGTGATGTGGGGTGAAACTATTGTAACACTATGTATTGGTAGTCCCTCCTCTAGACAGACTGTCATGGCGAGGACATATTTAGCAAAGGTCATGGCCACCTGTACAATAGCAGGTAAGGGATGGACATTAACAGGCCTCATTGAAAGAGTTGGTCACGTATCAGTGGCGGCCATGCGGGTGGCAGCACCGCAGGTCATGAATGTCACTGATATAATACCTGAATATCAAGCCATCACCTTGCTGAACAAACCCCATTTCTCCCAGGTATCACCTCATGTTCAGCTACCTTTAGGCCCCCTTTTGGAAATTCCTGACTCTTTCAATTGGACACATGTGGGGAGCCGAATATCATTTGGCTTATTATTATGATTAACCATTCTACTTCTTTTCATTTTAATGTTTGGATGCATACTTTGGCATCATAGAGCACAAATAAAGGAACGTGCTCAAATATGGTTGGCCAAGGCTCGCATACCTGAGGGCCAATCGGAGGGGCATATGGCTGTGGAGGCCAGTATGGTGCGGCCTGCCCCTTCCTGCCCATCTAAGGAGATGCAGGATGCCGAAACAGCCACAGACATGCCCTTATACCCTAATGTAAATTCAAATATATTCAAATTCTCTGCTACGCAGGAGAGTGTTTAAAGGGATTACAGCTTCCCTCCTACTTGCACTGGGCTAGTCGTCACGTGGTGTTGAGGGCAGTCCCTTGCTCGGTGGGTGGGAAGTGGCCACTTTTCACCACATTGGGGGAGTGAGCTGTGCCTGAGAACACTCCCCAAACCCTCTATTCACCATATCTACAGGGGGGAAGTTTAGCAAGGGTAACAAGGTTGGCTATTATTATTATTATTATTATTATTATTATTATTATTATTTTGGTAATGACACTCTTTCGCCATATTTTAAAATATATATATATGGTACATGAGTAACGATGCCTGCCTATAGTAATGTCTCAAAGTAACATGGTTACTGATTTTGAACTGTACAATTATATAGCTGCAGAGGTATCCGGGGTAATGTATGAATTTGTACTATACACAGCCACAGTTGTGGTTACATTTTCCTATATATGAACTGCACAATTGTATTGTTGCAGGGGGATACGATGTATGCAAGTGTACCAAGTGGTTTTATAACACTTTAATGGTTAATTTCACTTGTTTATGGCCTATTAACTTCTCATAGGCTAACCTATTTTATATTCGGCATATTCTTGGGGATGTTTGTACTCTCTGGATATGCAGTCTTATGATATACATACATATATACATGTATGGGGATTGGGTTCAGGTTAGAGCACACGAGGCTTTCCCTCTAGCCCATGGGATTGTTTCCATGCTGCATAATCCTAGCCCACTGAATATATGTATACTCTCGCAAAATAATTTGCCACTGAATTTTGTGATTCCATCTAATTTTTAACAAGCCCATGAGTTTGTGTATTCTCTTGCAATAAAAATACACTGGCGAGCTTAATCCTAGTTGCGTTTTGTGATGCCAGTTTTGGAATTCCCAAACTAAAAAGGATAGGACGGGTGTGGCAAATTGTTTTGTTGAGGGTGGTATAATTTTTTGTTTTGTTTTGTTTTTGTCTTTCTATTATTATGCAATGGTCATTATATAGGTCATGATGTAAACTAAGCTTGTACAGCCTTAAGTGTAAAATATTAATGAAGTCTTATGTTGGAGTTTTGAAACTCAAGTGAATTTCAAAACTAAAAAGAATAGGGCGTATGTAATGATTAGACAGTGTCTATCATTTTGAAATTATTAATAAATTTAATAATAATGTTTGGGAAACTTTATTTTAGGCAGGATTGATAAGGGTTAATAAGATACTGGGTGTTGCTGTGCATGTATTTATGTTAGCAGTAATGAGATCAGAGATCAGTTCAAAGTGTCACTGCATTGATGTGGATACAAGCAGTCACTTTGTTTATAATGGTAGCGTACAACAAGAAAACAGTATCACAAGGTCACAAGTTGTCAAACTGACAAATTAGAGTTCAGGAACATGGCAGACCTACTGGTGCTTTGTGTCGAAGAAGCCTATTGTTTTGATCCAACACTTTATTAATTGAAAAAGAGATGTAATGTGAATTATAGCATGAAGCGAGAACAAGTGGCAAAAGTCCCTGCATACAGGCTGTCATTGGCAGCCCATTTATTTTATTATAGGCAGAGTTTAGGCTTCTTCTTGGCCATTTTTAAAGTGCACAACATCATAACACTCCCACCCCCATCCCCCCCCCCCATTTGGGAGTCTTACTGTAGAGAAATTGTTTGATCTTTGAGAACAATTTATTTTGTATTTTGCCTGTCAGAAAAACATTCTGTGTAGTTGAACTTGTAATCACTCTGCGGTCAGAAGCTGAGGTCACCAGGGGTCAGATTTGTAATCTATGTACTAGCCATCTGGCGAGAACGTGACAATTGCCAGGTAAGATCTAAAACTTTTAATCTTTTGTTGTTGTCTTGGTGAACTTGTGACCAACTTATACAATTTATTGTGAGGATGCTGCGTCATCCTGGACTGCCTTGAACTAGTTTCTACTGGGATGGAAAAATAGCCGATAAAAGTATTGTACTTGGAAAATAAAATTATCCCTGAGCTTGAAGTCGTGTTGAAAGCATCTCATTGGGTGCAAGAGCGAGAGAGACTGGCAGGACACATACTCCCCTAGAGTTAGAACAGAGACCCTCTTCTGCGTATGTCAGCAGCGTTTTACAAGCCTGTGTTTCTACATGAAAGTTTATGGGGGGACATTTCAATATGGTTAAAATAAAATTTTCTAAGGAATGTACCCTACTGAATCCCTTCAACAAAGATACATGTACCTCCAGATGACCACTTGTGCCAGTAACATGGGGAACATTTGAAGATTGAAGATAGCATGGAGCAATGCAACTCCAAATCCGAGACCTGCACCACACTGATCTTCCCACACGGGAAGAAAGGTTGGTCAAATCTGGTGATGTGTAGAGGACTGATCTACCTTGTCCATGGGAATCTACCCTACAGAATCCCTTCAGCAAAGATACATGTGCCCCCAGATGACCACTTGTGCCAGTCACATGGGGTACGTTTGAAAATGGAAGACTTTCTGGGCGATGAGTACAGCATGGAGCAATACAACTCCAAATCCGAGACCTGTTAAACACTGATCTGCCTACTGGAAAAGAAAGGTTGGTCATGTCTGGTGAGGTGTAGAGGACCGTTCTACTTTGTCCATGGTGATGTACCCTATAGAATCCCTTCATCAAAGATACATTTACCTCCAGATGACCACTTGTGCCAGTCACATTTACCTTGTCTGTGGCAATAACTCTCCTATGACGTTTTAATATAACGACAACTGGTAACAAGTGCAGGGGATGATTGAATTACATGTACATTTGCGTGGGGGGCTGACATTTGACATGCTAACCTTGTCCGTGGCTATAACTCTTCCATCACATTACGATACGATGGCAACTGGCAAAAAGACCAGAGGGTGCTGAATTAGATGCACATTTGTGAAGGGGCCTCATAGTTGATCTTTACTTTGTCCAAGGCAATTACTCTCTCATTATGTATTGATATGATGGAACAAGCAACAATACAGGGAGATAATTGAGGCATATGCACGTTTGTGAAGAGGGCTCATATTTGACGTGTGTTGTGAGGGTAAGCGGGCGGGGTCACCATGATGACTGGCACCAATAAGGGTCAATCACTACCCACCCACATGCAGTCATCCTAAAAGCCCATGACAACCAACATCGCGGGACAGAACAATGAAGATGCCCGAGCGTTGCACCGCCACTGAGAGGGGGTCGAAGCCAATGAAAGCTCCCAAGTCTCGCCTCCAGGTGCCTGGCATCATCAGCTGGATTTACAAGAGAAAGTAAAACAAGTTTTCTGTTCACATATACCTGTCGAATTTCCTCTCATTAAAGCGGGAAAACCACCAGCTTAAGAACTGGTTCCCAAGACATTAAAGGTGGATCCGCAGTGGTGGCACACTGGATCACTAGACCACACTAAAATATATGTCTGTATATCTGCAATAGAATTTAAAAGTGTTTATTCTTGGCATAACGCAAAAAGAGACATCCATCTGACTGTCGCTGGTCACCCCACATATACTGAACCCCAATGAAAAGTATCCACATAAAAAAATTAACACATTAATTTTGTAAGTTACTAAGTACTGTGTGTGCATATATGCATGGTTTGGAGCCTACATCAGGGTCACTCAGGACAACTTTTTAACTTTTGCTAACTTTTGCTGGGTTGTTACATAATGCATGTGACTTTTGTGCACCGAATATGGCTTCTGACCACCACTCCTATTGGATGGCTAAAATGACCTGATGTTTTCAGTGGCTTTAAAAAGGGATGTTCAGCCAAGAAAAAAGCCAGTGGTCTCAGGTGTGTTGAGGCGATCATGCCGCGTCTGAGCCAAGGTCAAAGACACCATGCTTTGGGGCTTGCAGAGGGTGGAGTCCCAATCACTCAAATCGCACAAAGAATGGGGTGTACTCGGCGCACCATCCAACGACTAATTGAACGGCAACAAGAAACTGGATCCATAGATGATCGGCCTAGGCCTGGCCGAGAAAGAGTGACAACACCTGGCCAAGACCGTCACATCCGGCTGATGCACCTGCGAGACCGTTTCCGTACAGCAGCCCAAACAGCCCGTGAGACTCAAGGGGTGAATCACCGTCCTGTCAGTAGTTCTACTGTGGAGAGGCGACTGAGGAGCAGTGGCCTAACAGCCAGAAGACCTTACAGGGGTAACCTGCTGACCCAACCCAGAAGAGAAAGACGACTGCAGTGGTGTAGAGCACACTCCAGGTGGACTCGCCAGCAGTGGAATACCGTCCTTTTTACTGACGAGTCCCGTTTTTGTGTCAGCAGAGCAGATGGCAGAGAACGTGTGTGGCGCCGGACTGGGGAGAGATATGCAGATCGATGGGGTGGACCCTCTGTCATGGTGTGGGCAGGCATCAGCAACCGCTACCGGACACCCCTAGTGGTCATTCAAGGGATCCTCAATGCTAGGCGGTACATTGATGAGGTGCTGGAGCCGCACATGGTCCCATTTATGGAGCAGCATCAAGATCTGGCGATCTTTCAGCAGGACAATGCACGTGCACACTCTGCAAGATTAACAATGAACTTTCTCAATGAGAACAACATCAATGTCATGGAATGGCCAGCGTTCTCACCCGATCTGAGCCCTATTGAACATTTGTGGGATCAGTTAGGCCAAGGTATTCAACGGAGGACACCTAGGCCTACTACCCGAAACCAGCTGATCCAAGCTCTGCAGGAAGAATGGAATAATGTTCCCCAACACAGAATTCAAACCCTGGTCAGCAGTATGCGCCGCAGATGTATAGCATGTGTTGATGCTCGAGGTGGCCACATCCCATATTGAACAGAAAAATTTGTGTGACTTTCAATTAGGGCAGTTAATGACATTTTTTGCCTGTAAGTGACGTTAATGTCGGTAGAGCGTGACATTATTTTTACGCCAGAAAAGTGAATGCTTTGTTAAGTTCTAAGCACGTCTAGGTATGAAATGTTTCAAGTATAAACAATAAAATACTTCAAAATTGGCATGTGGATACTTTTCATTGGGATTCAGTATACTACGGGATAACCTGTTGCTTCACAGAGCTGGGTTCTGCCAGCGTCGCTAGTGCAAGTGCTGCTGCTACATGCAGTTATTAGTTTTTTCTTTTGCATGAATTGCTAGGCTTTTTGTCTCCTGCACAAGACCAGGTAATTTGAAGGGGGGGGGGAGGGGGGTCCCTGCAGGAATACCTTGCAAAAAACCTACGGTGCTTTGCATGCTTTCTGTCCATATCTTGAACTGCCGGCCGCTGGCGACCAGTGGTAAACTTTAGTGCATGATTCTCCCATGGTCACATCTCGGCGGAATTCGATTTCGTCCGGTCCAGCATTGTCAGTCTCCCAACAGTGTGTTTGTTATCTGGTACCATCATGGGTAATTCTCACCTATCTTGAAAAACAATGTGCCGCCTATATCGTAAACCTCCCAAGTGGGAACAGCCAGCTTGTGCTTGATCTTCCACTGGCTGCACTTGCAGCATCCACTGCACATGCGCCACACCTGGTGGAAGTTATATAAAACCTAATATTTTGCATGATTGTTTGTCGTTGTTGTGCTCATATGATCCCCTTTAATTGAAGTTAAGACACGTGTGTGAGTCACGGAAAACACTTTAAGGTTTTATTGTGAGGATTGCACCATTAACGGAGGGCAACTCCCTGTCAACAGTGGCATGGCAGACAAATTTGCCTTGCGTCAGTGAAGCAGTGGGGCAGTGCCGGCGTCCACGACACTGTCTTTACTGAGCTGTTCCCGTGCCGTGCCCAAGCAGCGCATCAACCCCTTGATGTTGAGTCGCTTTGCCCATATTTCTGATTGCTACCGATCAAATCGGTTGAGTATGCATGAATGTAGTGGACAACAGGATTTTCCCTGAAAGAGGTTTGACTGTATCAGATACGTCAGTGCAGAAGCTGTCATGTGCAGTGAGGGCTGCCATATAATGTTAATTGCTTAGGACCCACACCTCCAAGGCATTGCCCCATTTGGCACATAACCAGCCAGAGCGTAGTAACTTGGGATAGGAACAGTTAACATCTGGCTGGTTGGTGAAGAGCTCCATTTGGCAACACAGAGGGGGCTCTCGCAGCCCAAGATTAACAGCATCAATTGTCGTTTTGACGGTCTGGGACAGGATCCTTTACATTTTATGAGTACTGGATAGGTGGCCAAGTGGGTTGGATGAAGTCCTTAAGGCAATGGGGGACAACACAGAGAAGTTGGCCGCCCTGAATTTCGTAATCATGGGGCCCTGCAAGACAGCAGCTCACGTCTTCCTCCCGCTTGGGAAGGAGTCCGGAGTACATCCCCAGTAAGTTATGGTTGTTTCCAGTGTGGGGACAAGGGGCATTTTCCCAGAGATTGCCCACAATCCGGGTCACCAAGCCTGAAGCTGCGTTGGAAATGATGTCGCAGTTGGTCACCTGGGAATTATTTGACCATTAAACGTGAACCTGTCACTCCATGAGGTGGTGCTATGGGCCGGAACATGTATTCACGCAGATCTTCAGACCAAGATCGCAAAGGCAGCCCCGCGTGCAATGACAGCTACATGAATCAACAAACTCGTATGAACAGGAGATAAAAACAAACCTAGAGATTGCAACATCTGGAGCCCACGTGGGAGAAACCCAATTAGCATACAGGACTATGAATATGACTACACCTATAATGGGAATTATTACCATTAAACTGGCATTGAACTGACAGGATGGCTATGTTCACTCCAGAACCAGCGCAGTAATGGCATTTACCGATGTACATATAGGGACGTGGAACATACAAGGGGCAGTGAGCAGCCATTTTTGCAATAAATTGAATATGCATGAAGTACAGTGCAACTTAGAAAAGTTCCATAGCCTTGGTCTTGTAGAAACACATGGGACTGATCAATGTCCCCTTAGTATCAAGGGGTATAAAACAGTTTCACAGGTTAACAGCTAAAAAAAATCACAAAGGTATGAGATACTCTGGTGGGGTTGTCACCCTAACTTGGGACGACATAAGTGATGGTGTTATGCTGCTGTTAAATCCCTAAACTTAGACTATGATATTTTGTGGCTAAAACTGTCTAAATCTTTCTTCCAATGGGAAAATGACATCTACTCAGCCGTCATATATATGAGCCCATTACATTCATCTCATATTTTGCGTGAAAACCCATAATTTTTTTAATGCTTGCGTGTGATGTAGCCTACTTTTCCCACAAGCGTAAAGTGGCACTAGCAGGTGACTTTCACTCACGAACAGGAGAGGAACCTGATTATATTGTGAACAATAATGAGAACGATGACTATCTGCCTCTACCAGCTGACTATATAGTGGATAAGCCTATGAGAAAGAGACTGAATCAGGACAAAACTATAAATAACTATGGTAAATTACTGCTTGAATTGTGTCAAAATGGCGGTCTGAGAATCAAGAATGGACGGACATTAGGTGATAGTTTTGGGAAAATGACATGCCATCAGTACAATGGCAGCAGTACTGCAGATCTTGGTATCGCACATCATACACTTATATCTAAAATTTCTCATTTCAAGGCTCATGATTGGCAGGAAACGGTATCTGACCACTGTGCTATCTCTTTTTCTATTTCAGCAAAATATACCACTCAACCAGCTTCTAACACTGATATTATATGCCCCAAAACCCCCAACCCCCAGTCACCAATACAAGTGGGATAACAAATCTGAACAGAAATTCAGATCTGCTCTTGATAATGTAGATATCACAAATAAATTGAAATGCATTGTTGACAGTGAGAAATTAACAAATAGCCTATAACCTCAGAAAAAACTAGAAAATTTCTCAAGTATCTTGTACCAGCCTGCAGATCAGTCTCTCAGGAGAAAACAGCACTCTAAGAAAAAGGCCCGATGACAAAAATGGCTTGATAGGTCATGTGTTGACCTAAAAAATGAGTGTAAAAATCGAAGTAGAATACTTCAAGATCAACTGTTTAATATGACAATTCGACACTTGCTATTTTCCACGAAGAAAACCTACAAAAAAAATGCTGAAAAAATGTAAAAAAAAGATTTCAAGGCCTCCATATTGAAAAGATTAAGAGAATGCCCATGAACAAAATCCTTTGACCTATTGGAAAACTGTGGATGAACTGAAAAGTCTCACTACTGAACAGCAGAGTGACAAAATCAACCCCTCTAAATGGTATTCATGCTTTAAGGACCTCTCCTCTGTTACACCACCTGCTAACCCAGCTTCTGATCAGGTAATCCTACAGGCACTTGAAAAAATGGAAAAGCAAAACACATTCAATGACCTTAACCTAAGAATAAAGAAAACTGAAGTGGGGACTGCTCTCAAAAATTTAAAACCAGGCAAAGCCCTGGGCTAGATGGAATTATGAATAAAAAGCTGAAGGCTGGTGCAATCACAATTAGTGAACCACTTACTGTTATCTTTAATAAATTATTTATGAATGGTGACTACCCCCAAAATTGGGGACATGGTGATATAACTACAATACATGAAGCAGGAGACCCATCTGATCCCACCAACTACAGGGGGATCACTTTATGTAGTAACCTGGAAAAGGTTTTCAGTGTAGTATTGAACCAGAGACCTGTCAAATTTTTAGAAGATAATGACCTCAGGGTACCTCAGCAAATTCCAAAGAAAGGCCCGTACAGCTGACCATATGTTTGTATGGAAATATTACTGACCACTGTATAAAACCTAAAGGTGGACACCTATATGCATGCTTGATTGACATGAAAAAAGCGTTTGACAAAAGTATGGTGGCACAGTTTATTCTACAAACTCCAGAAAAATGGTATAGGGGGAAATTTCTATAAAACAGTCAAAAACATGTACAGTGTAATACCTAGTTGTGTTAAAACTGTAGAGGGGCTTACCCCAATGTTAAATGTGTATCAAGGTGTGCAACAGGGGGAAACCTTGAGCCCAATATTGTTCAATTTACATTTAAATGATTTCCCTGATGATGTCTCACAAGGGCACACTGACCCTGTGACAAAAAAATATTCAATGCCTCATGTATGCAGATGATATTGTCCTACTGTCAAAAACAAAGAGTGGTCTCCAAAACTGTCTGAAAAATGTTCGTAACTACTGTATTTGGTACAAGTGGGTGACTAACAGTCAAGGGGGTAAGTCAACCATGAGCTTGACAACATGCAAGGGTACAGTATCTGAGCTTATCTTGGAGTTGTGCTCAGCAGTGGAGACACAAGCAAAACATCTCTTCACAGCTTCATGGCAGTTGGAGCAATTTGGAGCACTTAGCGCAAAGGCGCCACCAAACACTGTAGTATTAGTGCTTGATTTTGGGTAAAACTTTCGCTGCGAGTACCAGGATGAGCCCCAATCCATGCACTGGCAATACTGCCAGGCTACAATCCATCCAATAGTCACATATTAAAACTGTCCAACCTGCCACATTGTGATTCAAGAAGATGTCATCCATATCAGCTCAGATGTAAAACATGATTCATGTGTTGTTGCAGGATTTATATCAGCAACCCACAAGCACATCCAAGAAAAGCGTGGCATCAAATATGAGCATGCAATTCAATGGTCAGACACATGTGTGGCACAATACAGGAGCAAAGTACCATTCCAAGATATATCCGAAAGTTTAGACAAGGATGGTGTAATAACAACCAGATGCTATTTTGGCAGCTGCATGGAAAAGGCCCAGCAGATGGTGCAGCGGCGATATCACATGGTGAGCTGGGACTTCTCCCCCTGGGCATAGCTGCACTAAACAGCATCCTTAAATATAAAGAGCACATACAAGAAGCCCCAGACAAATCACTGTTAAAGCACTGTGGAAAGCACAAGGAAACCTTGAGTACTGATCCAAAGTGCTGGCTGTCCATTTTGAATAAAACTGAACAGTTAGTCAACAGAACAAATACACCAGTTAACCATATTTAAACATTCCAAAACTACACTGAACATCATAGAGATTTATGGTTGAAATCACTAAACAAGGCTGGGGGCAAATTGAGGATATAGTACGCTATGTTCACAACCAGTCTTTCATCTGGAAAATACCTTACAATGGTTCTGATTGCAGACCAAAGGAAAGCGCTAACCCGGCAAAGAATGAGTAGTCACCAATTAGCAATAGAAATTGGACGTTACAAAAGGCCTAAAGTAGACCTGAGCGATAGAATATATACCCTGTGCCACACAATCAAAGATGCAGTTCATTTCTTGTTTAACTGCCCCAGATATAATAAGGAAAGAACCAAGTTGTACTCGATTGTTGATACCGAGTGTCCAGACTTTGTCTTGCTAAATGACCAACAAAAATTGTGTTACCTACTGACCACTGAAGGAGAAATCCTAAAGGAAACAGCCAAGTACTGTCATGCTGCATTCAAACAGCACTCCAGTTGTCCCGCATAATTCCAGTCCTATTGTACATATTTATCTATTATGATACAGGTATTACTTAATACTACCTCAATTCCATGTTCACAATTTAATGCTTGACTCTTTCGACTTATATGTAGTATGGCTGAGGTGATATAGATTATATTTCTAACCAGGAACCTAACCAGGAAGGGGGATAAGACTTGACCCTTCCTCCGCTAGGGAGTTTACCCATACGTCCCATACCGGGTGGTGTATGGCAGTGTGCCATATGTTGTCGGTGGCGGTTTCTCTCCGTCCACTCTCCAATTCAACAGCAAGTGTCGCAAAGAATACCAGGGATTCCACCTTACATTTATATTTGCAAAGACTGGTGATATCTAGAGCACTTACAAGCACCAAAATCCTTAACCATTGTCCTGTACTCCTAAACCACTATCCTGTCATCAAATACCCCTCCTCCAAACCAAACCTTCCATGGCACCTTACATCTATCGTTGCAAAAGCTAGTGATATCTGTGACACTAACCAGCCCAAAAATCCTGATTTATAGAGAGGCTGCTCAAAGGTTAACCTTCCAACTTTACCATTATGTATTGCATAGCAAGATGGTGGCAAATAGTGACTATGCCTTCCCAATTTCATGGCATGGCTTTGCTGTAAGCATTGTCTCAGATGTCAGCCTGGCCCTTAGCTCATCTGCCAGGGCATCTCGGTTTACCAAGTTTGGGCGGCTACGGGGACAGCCCATGGGAAGTATCCATTATATCCCACACCTTTTTTTTTGATCCCCAGCCTTTCCCCAGCCTTATATATCCAGAAGGTCAAGCAGGTTTCTAACAAGGAAGGGGGATAAGACTTGACCCTTTCGCGGCTAGGGAATATACCCATTAGTCCCATCCGGGGTGGTGTATGGCAGTCTGTCATATGTTGTCGGAGGCAGTTTCTCTCCCTCCACTCTCCTATTCGACAGCGAGTGTCACAAAGAAGACCACGCATTCCACTTTACACTTATATTTGCAAAGACTGGTGATATCTAGAACACTAACCAAGACAAAAATCCTTAGTTTTGGAGAGGCTGCTCAAAGGTTAACCTTCAACCTTTACCATTGTGAATTGTTTTGAAGGATGACCGATCATGGACCCCTTTCGCGGCTAGGGAACTGACCTGGAAGTTCCATCCGTGGTGGTGTATGGCTCTCAGTTGTATGTTATCGGTGGCAGTCTCTCTTCCTCCACTTTTCGTTTCAACAGTGAGTGGTACGAAGAAGACCAGGGATTCCACTTTACATTTATATTTGCAAAGACTGGTGATATCTAGAACACTAACCAAGACAAAAATCCTTAGTTTTGGAGAGGCTGCTCAAAGGTTAACCTTCAACCCTTACCATTGTGAATTGTTTTGAAGGATGACCGATCATGGACCCCTTTCGCGGCTAGGGAACTGACCCGGAAGTTCCATCCGTGGTGGTGTATGGCTCTCAGTTGTATGTTATCGGTGGCAGTCTCTCTTCCTCCACTTTCCGTTTCGACAGCGAGTGGCACGAAGAAGACCAGGGATTCCACTTTACATTTATATTTGCAAAGACTGGTGCTATCTAGAACACTAACCAGCACAAAAATCTTTAGTTTTGGACAGGCTACTCAAATGTTAAACTTCCACCTTTACCATTGTGTATTGTTTTGCAGGATGACCAATCATGGACCCTTCTCGGCCAGGGAACTGACCCGGAAGTTCTATCCGTGGTGGTGTACGGCTCTCAGTTGTATGTTATTGGTGACAGTTTCTCTCCCTAAACTATTCGTTTTAACAGTGAGTGGTACGAAGAAGACCAGGGCTTGCACCTTATGTCTATGTTTGCAAGGGCTAGTGATATCTATGATACTAACCAGCTTAAAAATTCTTAGTTTTAGAGAGGCTATTCAAAAGATAATCTTCCACCCTTATCATTATGTATTGTATTGCAGGATGGCGGCCCATTGCGACCACGCCTTCCCAATTTCATGGCATGGCTTTGCTGTAAGCATCGTACAGATGTCAGCCTGGCCTGTGGCTCAACTCTCAGGGCCTCTTAAGAGGTTTACCCAGTTTGGGCGGCTAAAAGAATAGCCCCATGGGCGGTATCTATTATGCCCCACACCTTTTTTTCTGATCCCCAGCCTTTCCCTAGCCTCATCTCTCACGAAGGTCAAGCAAGTTCCTAACCAGGAAGGGGGATAAGACATGACCCTACCTGGGCTAGTGAACTTACCCATAAGTCTCATCTGGGTTGGTGTATGGCATCTGTCATATTGTAAAGATCGCCATCTTTAAGAAAATATACAGAGAAACTTTAAGGGAAAACTAAGAGTCAACAAAAGAGTCAATGTTTGCAAAGAGTCAACAGGATGTACATACATCACATACACAAAATTGAGTGGGGAAGTGGTTATCACAACTTGACAAGTGAACATGCGCAACACTGTTAATTAGTGATGCAGCTGTGATGTTATCAATGACGGAAGTTCCACTTCCGCAATTATTTCATTCATAATATTTCGATGTCAATGAATGAAATTGGAGATTTATGAAGATGAATGGATAGTGTGTACTATGACTTGTTACAAATCCTACTATATTTACTACAATGAACCACATTGTGTGGGGAGAGGATAATATTTGGATTATGTATATAACAAGGAACAATTTGGTATGAAAATCATGGTTAACCATTTTAAGTTGTATTTGAACTTTGTGTACTTGAAAGTTGACCCTTAAAGATTATTTGCGGTGGAATGGATTTAATTGTTAGGAAGTAGAATAGAGGGCACTGAATGCAGTTTAGGAGATGTCTACTCCTACACATAATAAGAGTAATGACAGGAAATAGAGAATTGATGACAGGAAAAGACTGTCACAAACAATTTTAATGAGAGGATGATGAAATCGGATGAAATCGGATGAAATCTCACATTTTGGAGAATATAAATAGAGCACTCTCAGTACAGAGAATCAGAGAGAGTGTGGGGACAGCGCTCTATAAACCATCACTGAGAAGAACCATTCCAACCAGGACTCGACGGACCATCTCGATGTACCGTCCAGACTCTGTATACTTGATGTACAGAATAAACCATTGAAAGTGGAAATGAATCCGGAGTTTCTATTCAACGAAGACTGAGATACCAAAGGCTCAGCCGAACTTGGAGAGCACACAGACCCATGTGTAAAAGATGCCACTAAACTTCTGAAACAAGATAACCAACGCAGTCAGATGAGTAAAACAAGCTTCGGAAAATAACTTCGGACCAGTGGCACTTTACAATATGTTGCAAGTGGCAGTTCCTCTTCCTCCACTTTCCAATTCGACAGCGAGTGTCACAAAGACGACCAGGGATTCCACTTTACGTTTATATTTGCAAAGATTGGTGATATCTAGAACACTAACCAGCACAAAAATCCTTAGTTTTGGAGAGGCTGCTCAAAGGTTAACCTTCCACCTTTACCATTGTGTATTGTTTTGCAGGATGACCAATCATGGACCCCTTTCTCGGCTAGGGAACTGACCCAGAAGTTCCATCCTTGGTGGTGTACGGCTCTCAGTTGTATATTATCTGTGGCAGTTTCTCCTGTCAGTGTCAATTTGTCAAGTTTCAGCAGGGTATGACTCCTAAAAAGCATTCAGGAAGAAAGAGTT
Organism: Hermodice carunculata; assembly: GCA_964020975.1. Classification (NCBI taxonomy): domain Eukaryota; kingdom Metazoa; phylum Annelida; class Polychaeta; order Eunicida; family Amphinomidae; genus Hermodice; species Hermodice carunculata. The sequence continues at coordinate 42,374,243 of OZ026628.1, read as the reverse complement.
CCACAAAGGAAGCCCCTCAAGTTAAGGGGCCTACAACACAAGGGCGTGCATGGAATGATAGAGAGACAGAGGCCCTGTTGGCTGTATGGAACGATGTTGAGATACAGAGACAAATAGATGGGCCAAGTGCAAGTGAGGCGGTAGTGTACAAGAAGATAGCACCCCTGCTAGCTGACAAAGATATTGAAAAGACACCAAATCAGTGCAAGGAAAGCATGAAAACTCTAAGACGTCAATATCTGTCGCACAAAGACAATAATGTAAAAAAAAAGGTGGGAAGAACAGAAACGAAATGAAGTTTTATTAGCAACTGGATCAAATCCTTGGTCATAAACTGGCAACCTCACCTGTGACTTAGGTGCTATAGATTATATAAATTAGAATAACTATTATTTTTATTATTATAATTTTTGTATTGTACCAAACCTATATTGATTATTATGTACTTGTACATTGTATGACTGGGTGTGCAAACAGGGCTGAACATCTCGATGTACCCCTGCCCAGCACGTTAATTTATGCACTGGCCCAAAGAGGGTGTCTTTTGCAATAAAGTTTATCTGTATTGGTTACCATGGAGGCGCCAAACCTGAAGAGAATTTCTCCGATCCGAAACCCAAGTATCAGAGGGGTCGATCCCTCCGAGAAAGCGAGTTAACGAGTGAACCATCGGTGTGAAACTGGTGGCCAAATGCCTCGAATCAGTGGTCTAATGAATCTGGAATCCGATTCTCTGGACGGAGGGGGCTGGGGGGTCAATGCCTATGAGAACTGTGATGTCCAGAACATGATGGCTTTTGATCTATCAAATACCCCTCCTGAAAACCTTCCAGGACACCTTACATCTCTCGTTGCAAAAGCTAGTGATATCTATGACACTAACCAGCATAAAATTCCTGAGTTACTGAGTGGCTGCTCAAAGGTTAACCTTCCAACTTTACCATTATATATTGCCTAGCAGAATGGCGGCAAATAGTAACTATGCCTTCCCAATTTCACGGCATGGCTTTGCTGTAAGCATTGTCTCAGATGTCCGCCTGGCCTTTGGCTCATCTGTCTGGGCATCTTGGTTTACCAAGTTTGGGCGGCTAAGGGAATAGCCCATGGGAAGTATCCATTTTATCCTACACCTTTTCTTCTCATCCACAGCCTTCCCCTAGCTAGCCTCATCTCTCATGAAGGTTAAGCAAGTTCCTAACCAGGAAGGAGGATAAGACTTGACCCTTCCTCGGCTAGGGAATTTACCCACAAGTCCCTTCTGGGGTGGTGTAAGGCAGTCTGTCATATGTTGTCGGTGGTGGTTTCTCCCCCTCCACTCTCCTATTCAACAGCGAGTGTTCCAAAGAAGACCACGGATTCCACCTTACGTTTATATTTGGAAAGACTGGGGATATTTAGAACACTAACCACCACAAAAATACTAAGTCTTGGAGAGGCTGCTCAAAGGTTAACCTTCCACCTTTGCCATTGTGTATTGTTTTGCAGGATGACCCATCATGGACCCCTTTCTCGGCTAGGGAACTGACCCGGAAGTTCTATCTGTGGTGGTGTACGGCTCTCAGCTGTATGTTAGCAGTGGCAGTTTCTCTCCCTCCACTTTTCGTTTTAACGGTGAGTGGTACAAACAAGACCAGGGCTTGCACCTTATGTCTATGTTTGCAAGGGCCAGTAATATCAATGATACTAACCAGCTTAAAAACTCTTAGTTTTCGAGAGGCTGCTCAAAGGTTAATCTTCCACCCTTATCATTATGTGTGGTACTGCATGATGGCTGCCCATTGCAACCACACCTTCCCAATTTCATGGCATGGCTTTGCTGTAAGCACCGTATCAGATGTCTGCCTGGCCTGTGGCTCAACTGTCTGGGCCTCTTAAGAGGTTAACCAGGATTGGGTGGCGAAAAGAGTAGCCCCATGGGTGGTATCTATTATGCCCAACACCTTTTTTTCTGATCCCCTGCCTTTCCCCAGCCTTATATATCCAGAAAGTCAAGCAGGTTTCTAACAAGGAAGGGGGATAAGACTTGACCCTTCCTCGGCTAGGGAATTTACCCATAAGTCCCATCCGGGGTGGTGTAGGGCAGTCTGTCATATGTTGTCCGTGGTGGTTTCTCTTCCTCCACGTGCAAGTGAGGTGGTATTGTTCAAGAAGATAGCATCCCTGCTAGCTGACAAAGATATTGAAAAGACACCAAATCAGTGCCAGGAACACACGAAAACTCTAAGACGTCAATATCGGTCGCACAGAGACAATAATGTGAAGAAAAGTGGAAAGAACAGAAAAGAAATGAAGTTTCATCAGCAACTGGATCAAATCCTTGGTAATAGACCCGTGACCTCACCTCTGAAAGTCGTAGAAAGTCGTAAAGAAAAGCCAGAAATGTCAGATGATGAATCTAATGATGAAAGACCACAGGATCCACAGGACACACAAAGCATGGGAAACTTATCTGGTAAATTATCTTTGTCTTTATTTATCTGCCGCTGTATTTATATCACTTTCTGCAGAACCCGAAGATTTTAATTCAGACCATGTTGAGAAATACAAATAAAAAATGTTGCCAAACTGAGAGATAAAGACGTTTTAACATTAATTTAGGTCTGTAATTGAATTACCTTCCTTGGAACAAGTTTTAGAGTAAATTGAATTGTAGAATATTGATTCAGAGAACAATAAATTTAAGGCTATTTAATCTGGAAATCCAAAGTGCACTGAGATACATTATGAAGAGTAAATTTTATAAATTGAGATTTTCTTATATTTCTGCGTCTTTCTTAAAGCTGTATATTTTGATATCTGAAATTTTGGTAATTATATACAATAGAAAAGCAAATACACTCTTCACGTAGGCATTACAAAATCTGATCTGAATGGAGGTAGTTTTTTTTTCTCAGTTACAGATATTTCTGACATGGAAGAAGAAAAGGAGGATTCCGTGATCCAAAGTATATCTGACGGAGATGTGCATCCAACAATGCCAAACAAAAAATCTTCATTTGAAAAGAAAGAAATCCCAGAGACGTCTCTCTCCAATATAATGGATACATTTCCCAGATCGAATGAGGACATTGAGGGCCGTCATCTTGCCTTTGAAAATAGCCGTTTAGACCTAGAAATGAAAAAAGTGGAGTCCGAAGATTGTGAACGCGAGTTACAATTAAAACAACTGGAGGCAGAGGAGCGACAAAAGAGAGAAGAAAGAGAGCGTCAATACAGAATGATACAGATGATCCTGAACAGCCGTGGTCCGCCTCAGCCACACACTGGTACAACTCCACCTCAGCCACAGGTTGGTACAACTCCTCAGTATGGCCAGAATCAGCATTCTGCCATGGCAAAGCCGGGATATATAACCGCTGAAGGTGACAATACATATTACAACATGTAATAGTTGTTGGGTGTGCAAACATGGCTGAACATCTCCAAGTACCCCTACCCAGCACATTAATTTATGCACTGGTAAAAAGAGGGAGTCTTTTGCAATAAAGTTTATCTGTATTGGCTACCATGGAGAGGCCGAACCTGAGGAGAATTTCTCAGATCTGGAACACAAGTCTCAGAGAGGGGTCGACCCCTCGGAGAACGGGAGTTAATGAGTGATCCATCGGTGTGAAACTGGTAGCCAACTGCCTCCAATCAGTAGCCTAATGAATCGGGAATCTGATTCTCGGCGGTGTGTGAGTGTAAATGCCAATGAGAACTCTGATGTCCAGAAGGTGATGGGTTTCGATCATCAAATACCCCTACTGAAAACCTTCCAGGACACATCACATCCATCATTGCAAAAGCTAGTGATATCTGTGACACTAACCTGCCCCAAAATCCTTAGTAATAGAGAGGCTGCTTAAAGGTTAACCTTCCAACTTTACCATTATGTATTGCATAGGAGGATGGCGGCAAATACTGACTATGCCTTCCCAATTTCATGGCATAGCTTTGCTGTAAGCATTGTCTCAGGTGTCCGCCTGGCCTTTGGCTCATCTGTCAGGGCACATTGGATTACCAAGTTTGGGCGGCTAAGGGAATAGCCCATGGGAAGTATCCATTATATCCCACACCTTTTCTTCTGATCCCCAGCCTTTCCCTAGCCTCATCTCTCACGAAGGTCAAGCAAGTTCCTAACTCTCTCCCTCCACTCTCCTATTCAACAGTGAGTGTCACAAAGAAGACCACGCATTCCACTTTACACTTATATTTGCAAAGACTGGTGATATTTAGAACACTAACCTGCACAAAAATCTTTAGTTTTGGAGAGGCTACTCAAACGTTAACCTTCCACCTTTACCACTGTGTATTGTTTTGCAGGATGACCAATCATGGACCCCTTTCTCGGCTAGGGAACTGACCCGGAAGTTCTATCCGTGGTGGTGTACGGCTCTCAGTTGTATGTTATCAGTGGCAGTTTCTCTCCCTCCACTTTTTGTTCTAACAGTGAGTGGTACGAAGACCAGGGCTTCCGCCTTATGTCTATGTTTGCAAGGGCTAGTGATATCTATGATACTAACCAGCTTAAAAATTCTTAGTTTTAGAGAGGCTACTCAAAGGTTAATCTTCCACCCTTATCATTATGTATTGTATTGCAAATGGCTGCCCATTGACACGCCTTCCCAATTTCATGGCGTGCCTTTCCTGTAGGCATTGTCTCAGATGTCTGCCTGGCCCGTGGCTCAACTGTCTGGGCCTCTTTATAGGTTTACCCAGTTTGGGTGGCCGAAAGAATAGCCCCATGGGTGGTATCTATTATGCCCCACACCTTTTCTTCAGATCCCCAGCCTTATCTCTCACGGAGGTCAAGCAAGTTCCTAACCAGGAAGGGGTATAAGACTTGACCCTACCTCAGCTAGGGAACTTACCCATAAGTCCCATCCAGGGTGGTGTTTGGCAATCTGTCATATGTTGTCGGTAGCAGTTTCTCTCCCTCCACTCTCCGATTCAACAGCGAGTGTCACAAAGAAGACCACGGATTCTACCTTACATTTATATTTTCAAAGACTGGTGATATCTAGAACACTGACCAGCACAAAAAACCTTAGTTTTGGAGAGGCTGCTGAAAGGTAAAAGTTCCACCTTTACCAGTGTGTATTGTTTTGCAGGATGACCAATCATGGACCCCTTTCTCGGCTAGGGAACTGACCCGGAAGTTCCATCCTTAGTGGTGTACAGCTCTCAGTTGTATGTTATCGAGGGCAGTTTCTCTTTTCAGTGTCAATTTGTCAAGTTCCAACACAGTATGCCTCCTAAAATGTGTTTAGGAAAAAAGGGTTCCAGAAAGGAAGCCCCTCAAGTTAAGGGGCCTACAACACAAGGGCATGCATGGAATGACAGACAGACAGACGCCCTGTTGGCTGTATGGAACGATGTTGAGATACAGAGACAAATAGATGGGCCAAGTGCAAGTGAGGCGGTAGTGTACAAGAAGATAGCATCCCTGCTAGCTGACAAATATATTGAAAAGACACCAAATCAGCGCAAGGAACGCATGAAAACTCTAAGTCAATATCAGTCGCACAGAGACCATTATATGAAGAGAAGTGGAAAGAACAGAAAAGAAATGAAGTTTCATCAGCAACTGGATCAAATCCTTGGTAATAGACCCGCAACCTCACCTCTTAAAGTCGTAGAAAGTCGTAAAGAAAAGCCAGAAATGTCAGATGATAAATCTAATGATGAAAGACCACAGGATCCACAGGACACACATTTTCATTTGAAAATTACATTAGAATGGTTCTGATTCCTGACCAAAGGAAAGCGCTAACCTGGCAAAGAATGAGTAGTCACCAATTAGCAACAGAAACTGGACGTTACAAAAGGCCTAAAGTAGACCTGAGTGATAGAATATGTATCCTGTACCACACAATCAAAGATGCAGTTCATTTCTTGTTTAACTGCCCCAGATATAATAAGGAAAGAACCAAGTTGTACTCGATTGTTGATACCGAGTGTCCAGACTTTGTCTTGCTAAATGACCAACAAAAATTGTGTTACCTACTGACCACTGGAGGAGAAATCCTAAAGGCAACAGCCAAGTACTGTTATGCTGCATTGGAAAGCACTCCAGTTGTCCCGCTTAATTACTGTCCTATTGTACATATTTATCTATTATGATACAGGTATTACTTAATACTACCTCAATTCCATGTTACAATTTATTGCTTGACTCTCTCTACTTACATGTAGTATGATTCAGGTGATATAGATTATAATTTTAACCAGGAACCTAACCAGGAAGGGGGATAAGACTTGACCCTTCCTCGGCTAGGGAATTTACCCGTAAGTCCTATCCGGGGTGGTGTATGGCAGTCTGTCATATGTTGTCGGTGGCGGTTTCTCTCCCTCCACTCTCCAATTCAACAGCGAGTGTCGCAAAGAATACCAGGGATTCCACCTTACATTTATATTTGCAAAGACTGATGATATCTAGAACACTTACCAGCACAAAAATCCTTAACCACTGTCCTGTACTCCTATACCACTATCCTGTCATCAAATACCCCTCCTCCAAACCTTGCAGAACACCTTACATCTATTGTTGCAAAAGATAGTGACATCTGTGACACTAAACAGCACAAAAATCCTGAGTTATAGAGAGGCTGCTCAAAGGTTAACCTTCCAACTTTACCATTATGTATTGCATGGCAGGATGGTGGCAAATAGTGACTATGCCTTCCCAATTTCATGGCATGGCTTTGCTGCAAGCATTGTCTCAGATGTCCACCTGGCCCTTGGCTCAACTGTCAGTGCCTCTTGGTTTACGGAGTTTGGGCGGTTAAAGAAATAGCCCCTGGGAGATATCTGTTATGCCTCACGTCCTTTCTTCTGATCCCCAGCCTTTCCGTAGCCTTATCTCTCCTCAGCGTCAAGGAGGTTTCTAACCAGGATGGGGGGATAATACTTGACCCTTCCCCAGCTAGGGAACCGACCCATTGTTACTTTATTTGTAAACAAAGTATAGGGTATTATCCTTAGCTATGAGGTTAGAAGTCGGGAGTAGTAATTATATTGATGTCAGGTATATGTACAATATATATATTAATTATTTTAATTGTGTACTTGATTAAAAGTATAACAAGGATTTCTGTCAGTTTAAGTAGGTGCAGAATCATGAGTCAGATATACAAGCGAGTTCTCTCGCATCCCTGTGGCATTCACTTAAACTCAGATTTGTCCACTTATGTGTGTCAACTGGGCGCGAAATATAGGGCATTCTTTAGTTACAAAGATGCTGTGCTGTGTGACACATATATACGCAGATTTTCGGAGAAGCAAACGTAAATACAGATATGTATTAAGACTTCCGAACCGATACTAGTCTCTAGAAGTGCTACATCTTATATCTATGGTATTGATTCTTGTAATAAAGTTGGTCTTAAATGATTATGATGATTCTAAGAATATTTTCCCACTCACAGTTTGGTAGGAATTCCATATAGTGGTTTGATTTGTAGGGAAAGTCAAAATTATAAATCCTGAACACCTACTAAACAATTCTCAGACTTCTTGGAAAATATTACACGAATTGTGGGATGATAATTGGTATACAAACTCAATACAACTGAGATAAGTCACTCAAACGCTGCCCACATGCCTTGTGAGGGTAAGGGGGCACGGCCAACCTGATGACTGCAATAAATCACTTTCCTCCCCTTCCCCCCCATGTGGTCATCCTAAAAGCCCATGACAACCAACACCTAGGGACAGAACACTGAAGATACCAGAGTGTCGCAAAGCCACTGAGACGGTTGAAGCCAACAAAAGCTCCCCGGCCCCCAGCCCCCAGCTCCAGATGCCTGGCATCACCAGTCGGATTCACAAGACAAGGTAAAACAAGTTTTTGGTTCGTCTACATTCACTGTATTTCCTGTCATAATGTGGGAAAACCACCAGTGTAACACGTGTTTACCTTGTCCATGGCAATAACTTTCCCATCACGTATTGATATGACTGGTAAAAAGACCACGGGGTGCCCATGTATATGCACATTTGTGTAGGGCAAGTTTTGTACACAAATGGAAAGTCACTGACAATCATGGAATACTGAAAACTGTAATCGAGGCAAGGAAAGTCATGCATTTTTGGTCTATCACATTATAAGTTTTGGAAACTTAGAGAATTTTCTTTCCTATTTTATTTTTACAAAGATAAAAATCAATGAATTGATGATGTGCTAACCACCTGTTACTTTTAAGGTGTCTGCTGCTCAGTTGTTTTAATATGGACAGTTGTGCATATTGTTACAGATACATTGGCCTCAATGCTTGTCATATCAGAGTGTTGGCATGCTGAAAATGTCAGGGCCCTGTATGTCAAACGTGACACACTTGATGAGATTGCAAATAGTGGCCTGATTTGTTGCTTGTGTTTGCATTTCTTTGTAAATAGGTGCTCAGTTGGAACAAATTGCCTACTTATGCCAGGGCACTGTTCGTTCAATGAACTGTGGGCAAAAGACCCAGGATATTCTGACTGGTTGAAGCGGGATCACAGCGAGCTGCATCAGGCTTTTTACACAGCATGTGAAAAGTTTCCATATTGGAAACATATACGAGGGAGCCATTAAAAGCTACCAAAAGGGCGGTAAACACACCGCAAATGTGACGAGACGTAAGGATACATCAACCAGCACACTGAGAATCAATTCAGTTTTCAGGAAGCCAGCAAGCACAACACTAACTGCTGATAATTTGAATGACAAAAATGATCTCCACAAGCAACAAGAAGAATGTTGGGAGATCAAATTTGAATTCTTTTGTAACCAGAAATGATACGCTGAAGGTGGAGAGCATCGGGACTCTGAAAGTTGTTGATTCTCACTGGTTTTATAAATCTTGCTTTGAAACACTTTTTTGATGGGCGTTTCCTGAATATCCAGTAATAAACCAGTTCCAGTGTGGTGAGAGAGTACGCCAGACGCGAGTATTACCAAAACATTGTGAGAAAAGGTAGTTGAATGCATGTTTAATATAATCTTCTTCAACTAACTAAATATGCGAAAAGCAGGACATTATGGATGAAATAAAGGTACTAAAGAAAAGAAAGACTGTCATAATAAATGACATAGACGCTCTCACAAAATTAGCGGATGAATTTGCAGAAAAAGGCTGAAAAGACCAGGGACTTGACAATGATTGCTAAGTCAAACAGTATGTGTCCATCTGTGAACGGCAAACAGGAGGACTTGAAATACATAGAAGAGAAACTTGACAGTAAACTGAAGAGTCTCGAAAGCAAAAAAGACAAAAAAAAATGCATCGTGGTATTACATAATACCAGTCATTCTCTTCTTCATGTTCCATGTATAGTGTGGCGACTCCCTGTAACTGTTAACAGAACTTTGTCAATTATGAAATTACATACAGTATATGATACACACATGTACATGTACGCAGATGCCATGCTGATTAAAGTATGTAATAAGCATGGCATCTGTTGACATATACATATAAATCTACATACTGTGTCAGTTAATTTTGTGAAGTGATCAAAAATGATAAACATGTAACTTATGAAACCTGTCTTGCTGCATGATATGTATATATTAGAAGTACATGTATTTGATCAGAGGTTTTCATGGTGGAATTACATGTTGTCCCAATTGCACAGTAACTTGATTTTGTATGCCAAGTTTATGCCTGGGGAGGCACAATTATGAAGTTCCTGTGCAGGCTTCTTGTACTGTTATAAACCTAACATAAACTTGTTAACTGTTACTTGGTAAATTTTCTCTCCAATATTTTGGAACAGAAACTTGAAAAAATGGTAATGGCAAGGAATAGAAAGGTATGGCATTTTGTGTCAAAATAAGCACATGAACCCTGGTGAGGTGACGTTCAACTTGTTCGTGGCAATAACTGTATTGTCACACAGACATGTAACGGCAACTGGCAAAACGACCAGGAGAGGATGAGTTAGTTATATGGACATTAAATATCGTGAAGGGGGCTGACGTTTGACATGTTTACCTTGTCTATGGCAATACCTGTGCTGTCACACTGGGATATGACAGTGACTGGCAATGAGACCAGGAGATGACTGAGTTACATATATATGCACATTTGCGACGGGGGTGGACATTTGACAAGTTTAGCTTGTCCAGGCCAATAACTGTGCCATCACATTGCGATATAATGGCGACTACAGCACAAGGATCAGGAGATGAGGAGTTACATCCACATTTGCGGGGGTGGGGGTGGGAGTGACATTTGACATGTTTACCAATGGGTTTAATGTTCAATCAAACATTAGTTTACAAAGCTGAAATTAAATCATAATCACATTTGAAATCTTTTGATCATTTTCTTTCCAGGGATATATAATTGATAAAAGGTTTGCATTGACAGTTTTCATCTAGAAGCTAAACACAACCAAGGAACATTGCCTTTGGTCGGAATTGACTTGGATTTGTTTCATTAGGACTATGGTTTGACACTGTCTAACTTGGTAAGCAGTAGATATACATTTTTTTTTTTTTTTGCATTGTTCTGAGTATAACCTTTGGTCAACCTCGGCTACAAGTTGACCTTAGGAACACCATAAATCTATTTTCCTGGTTAGCTATCCCATGGACACCTTAAATTATCTCTTTCCCTTTCCAGAAAGTACTCCCTTCCTTTCTAAGGTTTACAGGCTTGCAAGCAATTTTAAGGCCTGCTTTTTTTGTAACTAAGGACTAGAACTTTACGCCCTCTTGTGACCTCCTCTAGCCTGTGACACATTACCTCAACTGCAGCTCTTTCCATCATTAAGTTTTGACAGTCACAGATACTGAACATCGCATGGAACTGGTTGAGCTGACCTCTGTCACCTTGAAACTGGTCAAGGTCATTTGCATGCAGTCGTGCTAAGCACTCCATAAGAGAGGCGGCCTACACACCAAATTTGATTGGGATAACCCAATTAACATTCAGCTCCTGTACATTACAGTGAAACCTTGTAATCCCACCATCTGTTCCCTGTAACATGCCAAATATCTGGACATGTCAAACAACAGTCAAACAGCAGAACAGTTTGACTTGAAATCCCTCAAAACTTCTGTCATTACCTGAATACAATGATCTGTGTGTGGATTTCACAAGATTTCACCACACAGGAAGGCCTCACGCTGCCCACACTAACTCAGGCAGCATCCCTCATGTCTGTACCTGTCATTGACGACCACCCATGTGGCTATGATCAAGTGGCCACCCAGCATGTAGCTCTTGACCATATTTATCCCTTCCCCCTTTGAATAGGAGAGGGCAGAATTAGCAACATTCTGTGTATTCAGTGGAATACACAACCCAATACACAAAAATGCTGGAGGACTAGAGATGTGTATTTCCATTAAATCACGTTAATATAATGCTGTATAACTTGGATACTTTGAAAGGTTTTGCACTGAACTTTGTGTAAGGGCTTTTGCTACAGCTACAAATTTACCATAAGAAGTTTTATATTTCTAAATGCAACGATTTCCAAATTATTAGGTTGAAATTTACAATGATAATTTATGGGAATACACTGCTCCAGCCTGCATGCACTGCAAGGACCTCTACCGGAATCCACATGAACCCTTTGTTGCTGATGTCCTCTATGAGGACGAAGTCAAGAGCTTTCCTTGAGGGCAAAGCCAGTACTTTAATGTCCAAACCAATCAGAGGAAAGCTATTGGCCTGGGACATGATCCACTGAAAGAGCTTGTCAACAATTCTCACTCAAATTGTTTTTCATGTCCACTGAATTAATCAAATCATTGAAGCAGATCTTTCAATTCCAGCTGGTTTTGTCTGGAATATGGGGCAAGGGATAAACATGCAGAGAAAATTCATGCTGTGACCAGGAAGATTGGGTGTCCGTTAAGACCAGTGAATGCTCCTATACATTATGCAGCAGGAAACCATTGTCCTGCACTCCTGAACTAGTCCTGTACTCCTAAACCATTGTCCTGCACATCCTATAAGACAAGTCTTAAGGGGCTAGTACATTTTACAACAATAAAATTAGAAAATGCTAGTTTTTGTTGAATATTATTTAGTGTATTCTAAACTTTTCATTTGAGCCCATAAAAATTATATGTTATGAAAGAAAACATCTTGATAAATGTAAAATCAACAACAGATCTTTTGTAACTGTTCAGTCATTAAATCTTCTTAATTAGTTTTTAAATTATAAAAATTTTCATATTTTGGGTATAAAGAAAGAAATAGCTCAAACACATTTCCAGATAAACATTTGGTTTTGATGAAAATAGACTGAACATATTGTTGGCCACAAAATAGTGTCTCAAATTTTCCATAAAGGGTTTAGTTCAAATTTTAAAGCTTTTTAAATTTTATTCAATTTTTAAATTTCAATGATCTATAAAAATTACGTAAAGACCTTTAAAATACAATCTGATATACAGTATTTTACACACAGGGGCTACATTTATTTTGACATTACAAGTTAGCTTTGAACATGTTGTTTTTCATTTATGTAAAGTTTGCAAATTTTGATTAGAATTGAATTGAAATAACTAAAATGGTTAAATCTGAAACTCATTAGTAAGTCTAAATTTAGAAACATTTTCTTCCAGAAAATACAATGCTTTTGTTAGTTTTGCATGGAAAATGAATGAAATAATATAACATGCACATACTTCCACATGACAGTCACAAAGTGTATGAGCCCCTTAATCCAAGGTTGAAAATGACATCTTTATGCACATTTGATCACCTGGATATTCAGATTCAGAAATCAAGAGAAACATTCTTAGCAGTTTTTTCAAGGCCTTCACACCTGTGTATTTGGTTTCAACTTGAAGCACTTCCGGAAACCTTGTGACACACGTTTCCTCCATGACATTTACTTTGTGCCATCCCTCCCACACTGCTGTACAAGCACAAACATACCCAATATTTCACATCATGACAGAGAATCTGAATAGTAAAACAAACACAAAACAGAAGAAAAAGTGTTTTTCTTTCTCTTTCACCTTCTTTTTTTTTGGGTAAGTTTCAATACTGTTATAAATTTGGAAAACTCTGAGCCATAAATTCTCCTCTTGTATTTGCTCATTTGTGAAACAGTTATGCTTGTACAACAGCAGGTACAGACTTCCCATCCAGTTTGAAATAACCACAGATTTCTTTTCTCACATGACAATTCTTATCTCCTAGCTTTCATGTTTCATTGCACATAATGAGACCTTTGTAGAAAAGTATCTCTACTTACTGCTGACAAGAATCCTGCCATCACTCTGCTCGATACTTTTCAACAATTGCAAACCCTAGCTTTTGACATCTTCATGCTTGCATAATATTCCCACAATCAGCCAACACCACTGAGCTTATGCACATATCTCTAGGCAATCAAGATATTAGAATTTAATTTCCAATTTGCCTTTGTAGCTTTATAGCAAGTTCCGAACCCTTTCCACAATCTACGGCTGGTATTGGCCACAATTCGGGAGATCTTGTGCATGATGTCAGGGGGCCTGTGATTGGCTGGTCTGCTGCTGTAGCAAGCCACTCTGTTTTTCATTATCCTCTAGCATCCTCCGTCTGTCTCTTCAAGGCAGCAGGCGGTTGTACTCGGAGAGAAGGGAAGACTTTTTCACTGCTTCCCAGGTACGTGCTGCATAGTGGAACCTGCACAGATGCCAAAAATAATGAACATTTCACAATAATTTTTTTTTTAAAATTGACCAGAGCATAATACAAAAATTAATATATGTACAGTGGTCTCTCTTTGATGTGGTCCCTCACCAGAGACCCCTTTCTCATGCCACATGTGTGGCATTAACATCATACTTCCCCCTTCTCCCACTTGACAGGCCATCCCTCTTGTAGGGTCACTTAACCACATTAGGGTTGGCCTTACAAGAGAGTGAGCACTGTATTTTATGAGAAGTTCTGATGATGTATGACGTTTTGCTCTATGTGATAAATACTAAACACTTGAATGAAATTTGACTTGAAAGTTTCATTGGGAATTTTTCTCAGATAATCATATTTCAGCATTTCTAATCGGGGTTATCACAAAGTGCATGCATTCATCTAGTTACAGAATTCAATGCATCATCATACATGTACTTCTGACACTGCTGTGATTCAATACCTGTTCTAATGTGCTGTGATTCAATACCCATTCTTACGTGCTGTGATTCAATACCCATTCTTATGTGCTGTGATTCAATACCCATTCTAAGGTGCATGGAACAATAATATTTAGTTGTGCAAAGCGAGGACCTGCTATGAAGTTTCAAGCTTTGGTGCAATGAAATGAATTGTATAAAAAGAAAGCACAGAGTATTAAAGCACAGTACATGATGCACAAAATGACGGTTCAAAAATGCATACCAGTTTTTCTCAGACAATGACGTGTGAGTGAGAGGGCACCTTGGCAACGCAAACAGCTGGTTGCGAAGAGACTTGAACAGCAAGTGAAAGCTCGGATACCCTCTGTATTCTGGCAACAGGAAGGACACCACATCTACAAATTAAAGTACAAGATGGTAAACAATGCAATCATACCCACACCTGGTACTTATATAAAGCTCTGTCACCCTACCAATCATGTCTCTCCCATTTGGCGGGAATCTCTCACTTTTTGCCCTTACTTTTGGGGACTTTCAACAAAAATTTCTACTTTAAATAATCTCCACATAAAAAGTATGTTCATTTCTTCTCTATTGAATGTAAAATTGATCCATGGCACCAAAAAGAAAAAAAAAATCCCTGTATTTCTAAACAAAGGATGTCAACATGCATTGATAGCCTCTATGTGAACCCATCTACTGTTTCAACTGATTTCTTTCTCAACTAATTTTCCTTATTACCAGAGTCATGTAGGCAACTAAGTGTATGCATGCATAATGTATGTATGTCTGACAATGACTAATGTCTTCATGTGGATCTCCTGGAAAATTCATATTTAAGCATTTAACGGTTCACTATTATGTACCCGATAGTATAAAACTGAAGTACCCATTGCAATGTGTAAAATGTCACCGAACATGTTCATGTAGAGTAAAATATTTCAGAATCATGCTTCACATTCAAGTAAAAGTAGATATTAACAGTTTGGGCACACATACACGTAAATCATAAAATCACCAAGCTTGGTAAACTAATTTTCTTGGATTGCCACTTCTAATATTTTTTAGACCTGACAGCAAGATCATACTGATATCTGTTGAGAAAATCCTGCCACTCCACTTTTAACAAAGGCCAAACGCTGCTGTCAATAATTTTTTTTTTCCATGCTATGTTCAGCATGTTTGAAAGAGACGACATACTTGCTTGGACCAGTGACATGCCTCTTTACCAATTGTGTTCACTGAGAAGTTAACTAGGCAAAAGGTTTTACTGGTGTTCCACCAGCATTAACACTTCATAATGTGAATTACATGTACAGTAGTCCCTGTCTTGAACGACCCCTCCTATGAGCGACCACCTGCTTTGAACGACCACATTTGGTTGCCAAAGTTGTTTTTCTTTAATAATGTACCTCTTATGAACGACCACCTCTTAAACGCGACCAGCGACCATGCAAAATGAACCGATTTTGCGACCGCTTAACACAAATTTAAGCCATATCCGGCCACTACGCCTCAAGTCTGCCAACGAAATACATGCATGCCACTCATCCATTGTTATAAAATTTACATGGTTCTTGTCAAATTTATTGAGGCAAGCAATAAAGGATTTCTTTCTACGGTAAATTTCCTCAAAAAACTTTTTAATTTGATCAATCAGTATCTATCCCTCCTCATGACACGAGTGTAGCATCTTTCCATTTATTTACATTTTTACAATGGCAGTGAATGTGGCTTACTCCTCATGTATTGGGCCTCTCCATAGTGGATCTTGACTCAAGAGGATTTTGACCATCATATTTCTTTTTCTTTCTCTGTATGCTGGGACATTATGGATTGTTTTCTGAGCTAAACTTCATAATGATCCACAGAAATTTACTTGTTATGGGAACTTTATCGCTCCCACTCAACTCCTGTTCGTTCACATCATCCATCTTGAAATGCTTGGAAGCTGAACACACGACGGAGATTGCCGGAAGCGTCCGGAACAATCTTCGTTGTTTACCGGAGCCACGTGGTCATAACTTTTTTGCATGCGAAACCTAACCTAACAGTGGTAAATAAGTGGAAAGCCCAGAAATATTATTATTTAGCATTCTCATTTCCAATTGAACCATGTTTGATGATACTATATTTTACAAAATGAACGATGAAAACTTTCGCTGGATCAAAATCACTTGGAACCCCAATCAAACACGTGCTTGCCTGCTTGAGCACGTGCGACCGACACTGAGAAGTGCATGCCAGATCCATTTTTCCCAGTCCAGAACGAGGTCAACATGGCGCCCAAAACACACGTGGTGGCAATGGGAAAATGCAAAGTCTTATTTTGATACATAACTTATGAATTACGGTGAGTTAGGCTCCACCGAATTTGTAGAATAAAGTTAAGACAGTGAGTAATGCCGTCAAAACAATATTATGACAGGTTAAGCTGGTCACTTCGCAAGCGAAGGCTCCATACCCGGCGATGTACGGGCCCATTGAGCGTAATGGGAAAATGACAAAGCTCAAGACCGGCAAATATTTTCAAGTTGCCAAACACATCTTTCAGCACCCTGACAAGAGTTCTTTATTGAAATAAAGATTTTAAGGGTTGTAATTGTTAAATTTGATACATGATAATTTCTTTTCAAAGCATATGTAATGGATAATGATGACCTGGTGGTGGCAGAAATTTGCGTACCTCTACCCAAGGCAAGTACCTGGACAAGTCCACCATGGATTTGAGATGGTGCATATGCGATTCCTCCAATGAGTGACCACCTGCATTATACGACTGCTTTTTCGTCGGCGCTAGGGGTTGTCGCTCAAAAGAGGGACTACTGTACAAGTAATCTTTTGTTTCAATTTCTCAGAGACCCAGTGTTTGTCCGGGGCCATGCCTACTGTTCCTATCCACAGCTGTGGGTCACTTTCCTGTTCATTGTTGCAACTCATTTCCTCTTGGTCAATTGCCTAAACAGCAAACAAAATGGTGGAGATGCAATAGGAAATTTTGCCCTGATTCAGATGTTATTTAGCAATAGGATGTATTCATATCTAAATGCAGTCCTACTCTAACATCTATTGAGCAAAAGAGGGAACCACCTGCATCAGGGCAGATCCATGTATTTAGCATGGTAAAAAGTCCGTAATCAACAAAATGAACAACACAAACACAAAATAATCTTAAGAAAATGTATTAACATATATTTGAAACATAAAGGATGCCTAAATTGATTAGAAATGGGCTCTCTTTTGGTTGAAAAGGTGTTATTTATGGATGTTCATGTAGTATATAATACATATCTGCCCTAATCATGGTGGAAGCATCAGTCTATTGCCCCGGCAACACAGGCTGTGAGCAGGATCGCAGTTAAATATGAATGTCTCCTATTTCTCAGAAACCTAGTGTTTGTCTGGGGCCATGCCTACTGTTTCTATTCACAGCTGTGGGTAACTTTCCTCATCATTGTTGCAACTCATTTCCTGTTGGTCAATTGCCTGAATAGCAAACAAAATGGTGGAGATGCAATAGGAAATTTTCCCTGATTCAGATATTATTTAGCAATTCTTGTCAGACATGGGCAGGTGGGAACCCAAGTGTATCATTGGATGGCAGCCGCAGACAATGTGTGCAGCATGTATAGCATTTCTGGCTTTTGCACTGGACTACAAGAATATGTAGACTTGGTCCATGCATGTTTTGAGACCCAACCTCTACATATTCTTTTTGATGGAAAAAAAAAAAAAAGAAGAAAACTCATGCCCTAAACATTGTCTGCAACTGCAATTCAACGCTAGATTCTCTTTAGCCCTTGAGTCTTAAAAATTTATGCTTCAGAAAGTCTGTATGACAATCAATGAAATTGGTTGTAAACTGCCCTCCAGGTGGCATTCTTACAACTTACTAATATATAACCGATTTTTAAACTGCCCTCAAAAATGTATATTGATGTGATGTTTAAATACGCAATATACACATACAAGTATACCACCTAGACACACAATAGGCAAAGCAGCCATTTGTGAATTTGGCACTTTTTTTCATGGCACAACAAAAACTAAGATGCAAATTCTCGTATTTGTCAAAACATTATCTTGCACCCTTAAGCAGTGACAACAGTCAGGCACGGCGGTTACATTACGTTCTTACCTGTGTTTTGGGTCTCAGAGTCAAATGATGGTAAAATAAACATGTTAACTTCCTCGTTTACTCTTTGTTTTGTCAGCCCTGGTATCAGATTGCCGTATGTCATTGACACACCTCCTGAATAAAAACAACAACGTGTGTAAGTAAAGTGTTGCTCTCTGATCCTTGAATCTCCCCGACAATCTCAAGATGTAAATACTGTCACACGCAGAGTGTACATCATATATATGTGACAGCAAAACTGGGTTTGATTATTGGGTTCCACTGCCCTTGTTTCTCTCCATTAAGGCTGCCCTTACTGCATTTGTAAGAAAAGTGGTCATGTTACAGGTGTGACCTTTCATTGAGACAGGTTTTATTACATAGTTGTCGGTTGAGACAGGCGTTATCAGAGAATAGTCCTTTGTCGAGTGAAGCTTTAAAAGAAGGTGGCCTTTCGTAGAGAAGGACCTTATTTGGAAAATGATCCTTCGTTTAGAAGGGCCTTATAGAATGGTACAACAAAAATTACTATAGGGTATATGAATGGCAAAAGTTTTCTATATGGTGTTATATAGTAAGTGTTTTTTTTTATGGGTAATACACTGATTATTACAAAATATGTCTAAACAGTGCATATACTCTGTAGTTCTTTGACTGGAGTACATATATGTTTATTAATTTTGCATTGATCCATTTTGAGACACCATTCCAATAATAGAACATCTGTCTTGAAAGGACCGACATTACACCTTTTCAGCATACTTTGCTTGGTACATTTCTTGTTATGTACACCTCCTATGAGAGACCACCTGTCTTGACAGACCACACTGACCACCCCTAGGGTGGGTCTTTCAAGCCAAGTTTGACTGTATACTGCTGCCTGGGGACACTGGCACAAGGAATACTGTAAATGTACTACTTATTTTCGTGTGTATAAATTTTCACAGTTTTTGCATTTCAGGCATCTCACCTGAATTTTTAATTTCTCTATTTTGAACATGATTCCCATCAAATCAATGTTAAAATACTATTTCACAGTATTTTTACTTTCCTTGTTTTTGTGTCATCAGCAAAATAAGCAAACACAGAAATACAGTGAAACAAAAGCAACTTACAGTAACCGAGATTATTGTAAGGTCAGAAGATTGAGCAGCCCTTACCTTTGTATCTCAGTTTGGACTGGTCCATTATTCTGGCAAGGGTAGTCTGCACAGTGCAGAAATTATCTACACTGAAATCTGCTCTTGTTCCCTTGTTGTACGCAAACACTGCACGTAAGCAAACAAATTATAAAATGATTCAATGGCACCAGCGCAGAGTATTGAAATATTGGAAAATATCCGAGCAGCAACTTTGCAATCCCTACTGAAAACACAATTTAAGACATTATAGAGATCTACAGTTACGCTCACGTTCAAGTTAACAAATGCCAAACGCACCAACGTTTCCCAAACACTTTCAGTGAAAGTCAAACATTTTGCAAACGTGTAGCAAACACTTTCCAAACACTTTGCTAAACGCTTTCAAACACTTTTCCAAACGCTTTCAAACACTTTGGCGAACGCGTTTGGTGAAAGCCGAACGTTTTCAAACACTTTTCCAAACGCGTTTGACTTTCTGCCCCATGATAGTATACCCAGTCGCTATCATACTTTTTCTGAAAGTGAAGTTCTTGAAAAAAGGCTAACTTTGACAATTTCGAATGGAAATACAGAAGCAGCTCAATTTAAGTATTGTTTGGCTTACTAAGCCAAGCAATAGAATTAGCTCCAGTGGAGTAAGCTAGGCGATACTCCATTGGTCCTTGGAGTAATTATATATATTTCAATTGAAAATTAGGAACCATTTCGGAGTAAATTTATAGGCAATATCATGATCAGATCATGAATCATGATCTGATCATGATATTGCCTATGGATTTACTCCGAAACAGTTTTTGAAAGATGAAGTATTCATGACATCTTAAATGAAAAATTAAGTCTTTAATTAATTTTAGTTGAATGAGACACTTGGGTAAACGTATTTGGATTGTGTTTTATATAAATATATACAACCTATAATGCTGGTTTAGTGCACATTTACATGTAGGTACATCACATATTGCTGGACCTGTTGAAAATACGTTTGGAGATTCCTCATCATTTAAATGGAATTGTTTGAAATGCATAGTGTTTGAATGCGTTTGTGAAAGTGTTTGAAATCGTTCGGGTAATTGTTCAACGCGTTTGGAAAGTGTTTGAACGTGTTTGGAGAAGTGTTCGGTAGCTTTGTGAAAGTGTTCGAACGTTTTGTAAAAGTGTTTGAGATTTTTCCCAAACGATTTCCAAACACATTCCAAACACTTTCCAAACACATTCCAAACGTTTCCAAACACAAGCCAAACACCAGCAAAACGCGAAAAAAGCGTTTGGCTGTTAACTTTTAGCCGGGCGTAACTGTAATCATTCAGTGTTACACTATATACTTAGACACTATTCATTCTGGATCTGTAAATCAAAACTCAAATGCGGCCTTCCTTACCAATATGTGGGTAGTATTCGGGGCTGTCATCAATAGAGCTGCCTGACTCATGACTGGGACTAGGTGTGGCAGGCTTCAACATCTCGGCAGTTTGGAGAAACCTGAAGAAAAATTAACTATTGTCATATATGTATGCTACATGCAGGTTGCATTTTGTTCATAGGATGTATGTATCAGGAAATCCTGTTACAGCAGAGATGTCTTCAGCATCAAGTTTTCTATGCAGCTGTCATTATGAAGGCCAGTTATAACTTATGCCTGAGGGTATACATGACATGATATTATCCACAATTCTTTAGGTACTGATGGGTCTAGTATAAGACAAACCCTATCTGGCCTACATGAGTGTTAGAACAAAGAGACAATCACAGCCCTTTGCCAAGGCAGTCATTCAGTATCACTATATTTTAAATCAATTTTGGCACAAGCCTACAATCTGAATTTATACAATCACACATATCCAAATGATCATGTAAATCAGCCATCACAATAATTGTCTGCAAGAAAAACATTCAAAAACAGCTAAAAGCCTCTGTTGGTCTTGATTGCAATTTTTCAACTGTTCTACGATTCTTTTCAGAGAAATGAAAACTTACAAATTTTGAGGCTTCCACCTTCTGCCTGATCAGAAAGAGGCAGAATATGCATATCTGTTTTAAGAAGCCATTCTACATCAAACAAGCCGTAACTGACTTGCGGTTAAATGTCATCTGCTTCAACATTTTTGACTCATGTCAACATAAATGCAAAAGACTTGAATGAGAATTGTAGACAAGACCAATCCAGATCAGGTTTCAAGTCAACATCTTTCCTTGATGGCTTAGGCCTAACCCATGCCAAGGAAAGATGGGAGCTCAATATTTACTCTTTCAGTGCCAAGAACAACTGAAGTCGATCTACTTAAATCAAATTGGTCTGGAGTATCATAAGGATCCAAGATTTGTATTCCTCGTAAAAAGACTTTTCATTCAAGCACCAGCATGCCAATAGCTCCAGGGAGAATATCCCAGATCAACAGTTTTCCTTGGCATTCATTGGGCACATGGCATCCAATGCAAACGCCAAGAAAAGCTGCTGACTCAGTCCAAAATTTGGCACTGAAAGAGTTAATTCAAATGGGACAGGGTTAACAAGTGTAAATTGGTGAAGTGAACCTCATGCATTAGACATTGTTAGTTTGATGCTGGAGCAGGTGCTAAAACCTGATGCAGAATTTTGCCTTGGATGGCCGTGAAATAATCTGCCACCACATTGGTTTTCTTAACGAGCATGAAACTGAAGCTTACCGTAGAAGGTTGATGTCCGCAAACCAGTCCTGTGCAATGATGACTACATTACACACAGTCAACATGAAGGTAGCCATCTGTAGGGACTAAGCACAGAAACACACAGGTGTAAATCACCACATTCACCAGTTTTTTTATGCAGCTGGACTAAAAAATGGTACCCACGATAGTAATATTGAAAGTTTTCACAATAAGCAGACTAGAAGTGAAAAAAACTGTCGTATTTCTTATACAGTGATACAACTACATTTCCACGTCATACTCACAATTCTGCTGGGCGTGCACTGTGGCTCATTTGATGCATCAGTCCCGGTAAATGTGGTTGTATCGGTTGACAATTTTGCCGTTTTACGCAGTTTCAGGACATTAAAACCATGCAACTTCTGTGGCGTGTACTGACGAAAAGCTGTTTGGAAGTTTTGGCCCGTATTTAAACATGTTAAGTGTGAGGTAGAAGGTTAAAATGATGTTCATCTTATAGATTTGGTTACAAGGAACACAGACACATATGATTTTACCACAGCCATGAGGATATGTTAACTTTATTCAAGCAAATGTGAAGGTACTGTTGAATGTTGACACGGTGAGCGGCATGCCTTGTGTATTACTATATACACACAAGGGAACGCACACAGCACACAGACTTTTCAGTTCGCCTGTGCTAGTAAGTGAACTACCTGCGCTAAAGAGCTTGGGTGTGCTTCTGTCCATGCACTGTAATAAAACTACATGTAAACATTATCTCATTCAGCTTTGTGACTTGTGGTACACGTCTACATTTATTGACACTCAATTTTATTATTTTTATGGGATTTGTTCACGTTTCTTTGGATGCTCTTACTACTGTAATTTTCTTCTGGTTTCTTTGGACAAATCAAAATCATTAAACACATATTTCCAAGGTAAGAGACGTACACTTCAATAAGTACAGCTGTGATAATTAAGAATTATGACGACCGACTTCTTTCCCCCTTAAATCTAACAGGCAGATGTTACCTGGATTTCCACACAGTTCTCGGCAGTGATGTACTCAGTGGAATACTTCTTGTCATGATGGATCATGTGATCTAGAACTGACGCACTCAGGACTGGCTGTGAACATAAAGAGATATAATTATCATAGCTTGTCATGTGATCTATCTGAGCATGAGACCAAGCAAGAGGGGCTCTTATAACATTCTGTGTCACAAATTGATTTTTGGAAGAGCAGCATTTTTATATAACCTGACAAATCATAAACAGTCTGCATAGGCAGATCGCACGACTTCCATGCAATGCACAAAACAATGAGCGAACAAGGCTGTAGCATGTGGCTAGACCAGTCATCACCACCAGAATAGGTATATCCCCCACTTGGCACACACATGGGTCCTGTGACCCTAGAAATAAAAATGTCAAGGTCATCCTGTGACCCTAAAAATGAGGATACGTCAAGGTCACCAAAATGTAATTGGTTCAATAGATAGTGTCATGGTACAATTGAAGAAAACTTGAGTTTGAGGTGGGTTGTGTATCAGGAGATATCTTGCTCATAATGATTCTGCTATGTATGAGCTAAACAACTATTAGCCGTGGTAGCTAGGAGGACAACTAGTTTCGATGCTTGTCCATCTCATCAGGGACTGTTAAGATAAATGCTGTAGCCTGTTTATAGTACGTTGAGCTATGGTGGTTACCATGCAAAACACAATATTTGCTTACATGTAGCAGTGGCCCGCCACCCATACCTTGGTCAATATGAGAAGATTTCAAAAAGGTCTCTTTTTGAAAAGAACAGACTTTCTAAATAAGGAAAGGCTGGTGATGTCTACATGCTGGGAACAACTAATGCATTTACGCAGGCATTCTAAAATTGCAACACCTAAAGTTTTGTTCCAATTATCCTCGACAGGGGCTCATAAACCAAAAGTTAACTTTGATCTAGAGTGTGTTTGCTGTTTTTTTTTTCTTTTTATTTTCTGGTTTAACATTTTTATGTGTTTAATTGGAGTGGAAATAACTCTTAACCTGTTTTTCAGTGGACATTGTGTTTATCCAACATTATTGTTTCAAATTTTGCAAGTTAGGAGATAAATTAAAATTACGTCAGAACTTTCACAACAACCTCCTTTGGGATCAGCATATGTCTGTATCGACTCTGTACTGGTCACTTGACCTGATGTGTCCAAGCGAGTGCAGTATTTGCAATTTTGGGGCATGCATTCATTTCTGTGTTTGCTGCCTGAGGTGGCAGGATTAGTTGCTTCTGTATTCTGATGACTGATTCCTGAGTGAATCAATGTGTCTTGCAGGTTTCTGGGGGATGTTTGAAGCCTATTAAACTTTTTGTTGGAAAATACTCCAGCATTTCCTGAAGCCCCTAACGTTCTCCAAGCTGACACAAAGAGTTTAGTATGAAATAAATACACAGAAATTTTATCCGAAAATATACGAAATGGATTAATTACTTTGCTATTTAATTATTCTTGACTGATTAATCAATCAATTTATTCATTTTTATTCATTTTATGATGGACAATTATGCTGTAATTTACTTTTTCCTGGAATAATACCCCTTCCCCCCAAATAATCTTTTCCATGCTGAAAGAACCAACAATCATTACCTGTGAGTCCAGTAGAATTAGTCGCTCTCCAGTAACATACATGTCAATGCCAACTGTCTGGTGACCTCCGACCTCTCTGGTCTCCTTGCTCTGTGGTCTGAACACAAATGACCTGGGGAGGAAAAGCACCAGTCAGAGCTGCACAAATTTATGGCTAAACAATTTGGGGGAGGGAAAGCATCAATCATAATAGCATAACTTTGTTTGGTACTTGAATAGGCCAGGGCAAGAACAGACAATTCCAGAACTGCCTAAAAGAGGACACTGTAGTCAGTGGAGAACTGGGGTTGTGTATTCCCATTGCTCTACATTGTAATTTGCAACTTAATAACTTGAAAACTACTGCACATAGAAACACCAAATTTCAGGCAGTAAATCTTGATGGAAAAGTAAATACCTCACACTACAGCTACAAGAGTGACTAGTTAATTTAAGGTTGCTTTAACATACAAACTAATGGAAATACACAGCTAAAGCCCTCCAAATGTTTGTGTATTCAGTTGTGTTTTGGGGCGAATACACACCTTGGAGCTAATTATGACCTTTCCTATTGGTCAACATTAAGGTAATCATGGGCCAGGAGACCAAATTTCCTGATATAAAGTGACATTTATATTGAAATTGCCATTTTTAAAGTGCACGCAAGCATGTTTATAATTATATATATATATATATATATATATATATATATATATATTGGTAGCTGTGTAAGCTACCAATAATTTACTGTAGACTTAGTTGTCTTTCACAATGCAAGTCACCAGGTATTGTACACATGTAAATACAGACAACAGGAAGTGCTCATAAGCAGGTAAAAATGTAAATGACAGCAAAAAAAAGCTTAAATATGTAAATTGATAGACAAGCCATTGATAATATGTGTATTTATGTTGTCATGTGCATTCTATTTCATGATAAATAAATCTGTTTTTTCATCATTCTGGTACTTCCCACTGATTCTGCATTTTTATGTACTACTCGCTACTGACAAAAACAGCTCCTTTACCACATTTGTGGAATACTATGGGCTTGATTTGTATGTACCATGTACCATAAAGTAGTCAACAGCATTAACAGTGATTATGTAATAGCCAATTTCTGGCATACAACAACAAACATACTTCATATCATCATGTAGCTCCACATTCTTTTGTGCATACATAATTAGACTACAAACATAATATTGCCAGATAAAACAGTTCTAGTTTTCTGCATATTTTAGTCAAGAGATTTTTCAGTCCATGGTAGTTGCATTGAAAATTGTTGCAGGCTTACATTTTGTGGTTTTCTCAAAAGTTGTTTCAGTCATCTGACAGTTATTGCATTTTGTAACTTTGTGCATATTCCATGTACATGATTTTTATTTTGTTTTGTGAATTGACAATAACATAGAGGAATGGTTTATGTTTACTTTAAATGTATTAAGGACAGTTAAGACACCAAAAACCTTTGCATCCATGGCCGATTTTGAAATATCAACGGTTTTTACATGATGAATGTCCTTTCTATTAGTTGCCAAAATTTCGAGCTTTTAACTAAAGTAGAAATATGAGAAAGACACCAAAAACCACACAGACATGTGGACATCCGAACGTCCATGTGTCATTCTTTTGTGTTTCAGCCGCCAAACGGAACAATGCCACCCGTCAAACATACTTAACAGCCTGTCACGTGGCTGCACGTAGCAACGGCCCATGGCAAAAAGAGAGTGGTATCAGGGCGGCAATGCAAAATAAGGCAGCATGCCTAAAGTATGCTTGTGGGCAGGAAAAAAATGCAAACATGCTAACATATCATAGCCTTACTGGTTTACTTTATAGTTATCTTGCTTGTTTTGCGTTCTAATGAAGGGAGACTTTAAATGTTCAAGAGGAGTGGGAATCGTCAGACGATGTCTCTTCAAACTTCAAAGGCCATGCCGCGATGGATTACCCCAGTGCTCCTTCACACCAAAGACAGGCGGGGAAAAAAACTGACACCCTAATCAACAATACCCACGTACATGATAGTACTTTGTCGGAACCCAGGGATGATGAAAGAAAAGTACAAAAAAACACATCGAAATAAGCATAAAGGTGAACAGCAGAGAAAACACACAAAATACCATTACAAAGCTCAGGTTGGAAAGAGAAATGAAACTCATTGAGAAAACAACTACAAAATAATGACAAGCTAACTAAGTAAAGTGTAAAGACAAGTCTAACAAGCTAACTACATGAAGTATACAGATAGGAGGCAAGTAAATTCAATAAAACACTATCCCTAAAAATGGGATGAAGAGGTTGGGGGCGTAAGACCAAACCCGCCATCTGTACACTGACCACAAGCGGCCGCAGGCCGCCCCACCGAAGCAAGGCAACACAGCCTGCATTGCCAGGCTTGAGGTCACGGGGCCGGAAGGGCTGCCTCCATGACATCACACTTTGAAACCAGACTGTCACTATCACCATTTGACAGATCGCTGAATAATGTTTTCCTTGCTTTAAAGGCTCTTTCATTCATGTGATTGGCCAAGAATTGATTGACAACCTCCACACATGTTCAGGGACGATGTTTGCTACGTTTTTCACAAATATCAGCTCAACTTGAGAAAATGGTATTGTTTCAGAGGCAAATGATCAACATCAAAGGCCCTTGAAGCTTGTTTTCTCAAAAAGGATAATAGGACGAGAGCTCCACCTAAGAACGGTTATTCCAAGAAAACGGCTGGGCGAAATTCAATCCGGTTAATGGCTTTTGATTCTTTAATGTCTTAACTGCAAAAACTTTTCAGCGATTATCTAAATTTTGCTTCGTTCTTTTTCTATGAAATGAAGAAAATGAACATCCAGAAAATCAAAGGGAAAATTGAAACGTCAAACTTTGAGGATTGATAACAGAAAAAAACAAACAAACATAAAAAATCGCAGGATCGTTTTTTTGTTGCCAATATGTCGGGATTAAGATCCAAGTGTAATTATGATTTTATCACAAATAATTAGTGACTTATATCAACATTTATGGGGTGGATGCTTTGCGGTCAACTTTCAATTGTTTATTCAACAATTAACATCACAGACACCCAAATACGGGACCAATAAATTCTTTGGAGCATGACGAGTACACACATATACGATATGTTATCCTAATGCAAATAAATTGGGAGCTAGGATTGACTAAAGTGGGATTTATTTTTGGTGTCTTACCTGTCCTTAAATAAAGGAAGAAAAACCAGAGGTGACATACTTTGTAGGTTCATCTATGGAGTTTCCGGCCAGCAGTGACAATATGGTGGACTTTCCTGTACCCTGCGACCCCAGAATTCCAACGGTCAGGAAATCAGTCTGATCCAACAGCATCTGAGGTCACAGGAAGCAGGTTTTACATCATCCACAGGCAACAGCATTATTTCCCATACTTACATGGTCAGGACAACGATCCTTATCACTGTATTTTATTTTCATATATTTCATTTTTTTATATGTTTTGCTTTTGTTCAGGGTTTTACCAAGTGTTCCAATACTGTGATTCTGTCCCAGTAGGTCTACACGAGTGACTTAACTTATTATTATTTGAAAAATCTAACATTGGCCTGTTATTCTTATGCAATGAATAATAATGAAAACTCCTGAAGACTAATTAATGGACTAAAAATGTGGACTTACTACCAGACAGATGTAATTAAAGATAAAAAAAACCAGGATGATGAATTTGTGTTGTAATACAGAGGGATGAAAGTGACTTTGCTAAAAATGTATAACTGAAACCATATCCCAATCCTTCTTTTTTTTTAACTAGATTTGAGACTTTAAGGCAAAAACAGATTACTTTTTTTTATCTGATATTGAGTTTAAAAAAAAAAAATAGTCCAGAAAAAAACCTGAAGACTTTCATCCCTGAATACTGAAATGGTCTTTTTACAGATGTGGTCCTAACCGGAGACTCTACTATGGGCTATAACTTAGGATCCTTAATGACCAATGTTGGGCTTTGCATATACCGTGACCAAACAGGTAGATGTTATTGCTCCTACATATGGGACCAGCTCCAAATATCATATGCCAGTTGGAAGAATGAGAAGAGTTAACTTACTGTATGTGTTGTTACAAGAATGCATACATAAATGTGTACGAGGAATTTTGTTACAAAACAGGTATGAGGCAGATATAAAGTAGACTCTCTTCTCTTCCATTCAGAGACCTCTGGTGGACAAGTTTGTTGCACAACGACACATACCTCCATCCCACTGTCACACCACAACATGGAGTCGTCTACCAGCTTCATGGACTGTACCATCTCAGGGGGTGGGGCAAGTCGGGCTTGACTGCTTCCTGGAACAGGCGAATGAAGTCCTATTGTACACCCAAACTTCATGCATTTATCAGCCTTTTTCTAAGCTTAAGAAATGAATTACAAATGCAAATGAACAGAGTATGTCATAAATAGAGTGAAACCTCATTATAACAACACTCAGATATCTGACATATTCATTATACTAACACTTGGATATCTGTGATTTTCACTCAACAACACAACGTCCGATGGACTTCAAGTGAAATGTCTTAGCATCATAATGAAGTCTCAATGCACTTTGGCAATTACCTTTTCTCTTTATGGCAACCAAATTTATAAATAAGATAAACAATTTTGCTCATCATGAGAACATCACTGGACTAATTTAACTACTGTATTCATTCTAATAAACGAACAGTGCGCTTAGAAAAAATGCAGTAATAAAATTTTCAGTTTGCCTTAAAATTGGGACCATTAAATGAATTTGAAGCTTAGTTTCGTTGAATTTCTATAGTATTTTGTGTTTCTTTTCCAAAACAAATTGGGTGTGCGCTTATTCGAGCCTGTGCCCTTATTCGAATAGATACAGTACTTTAAATTTCTCAAGGAAAAACATAAGACAAAATTTCTCATTACAAGTGTCCTCCCAATTTGCACACACAAAGCCTGACAACTTTGAGGAAAGCACTGGACTACGTAAATCCACAGGTTTAGGACCCACAATCTGGATGATGTATATTAACTTTTTGGCAAAATATCTGACCCTGTTGCCAGGCAACGGTTACAACAAGCAACATTATAAGGGTGTACTGATGGAACCCCACAGGAATTACTGGCATCTGTGAGAATATTCCACACAGACAAGGAGGACTTTTATATCAACTTCAGCATGTGCTTGGCGGGCAAAACTGAAAGTTTTTAAGTTGCCAGGATGATTTGAGGATCATTACAGACTCTGCTGACCTTGACCTTGTCCTGCTCATCTAAATTGATCATTTGGCGCAATAAACTATATATTTTCAAAATCATATGGATGTCTAGATTTGTTATCGCAGAATAATGAATCAATTACCAGATGTTTTTAGAAGTTTTATGCTCTTATGTGACTGGGTATAGATATCCATGTTTATTTCAGCATGTTTGCAAAATATATTTAATTTCAAGATCTGCAAACTTTCTGAAATGATAATATACACCCCCTCCACAGAGAACAAATTCTTGTCTACCATTAAAATAGGTTATATGACGTTCCCTCGGATTTTCAAGTTGGTACCATGATGTTATACAATTTCTCCATTTTGGGACTTCAAAATACATGGCAGGAAAACTTGAAAACCCAAATCAAAAACACATTTATTAAGTTAGATATTTATCTTGCATTACGCATTTATTTTGAGATGATACATCTATATGTTTTTGATTGACATGATTTTAAAATTTGATCATTTTGTCACAGATGCAACCATACTGGTACTTTAAACAGTTACATTTGACCTAAGTCACTCGTTTGGAAAGAGGAATACATTTTGTCATATCTAATACAGGGATCTGGCCATCCATATCATTGTTTCGGGGTTTAACTACTTCTGGGGAGGATTGGACGTTCAACTAAGCCCGCACCATAAAGGCTTGGCAGGTTTAGTCCATGCCCGACAAAGGAGGGCATGGACGGCTGCCAAGCCTTCATGGTGCGGGCTTAGTTGAATGTCCAATCCTGCCCAGAAGTAGTTAAGCCCCATTCTATTCCAGTTTCTGACAACATAGTACTGTTGCAAGAGACAAACAAGCAAACCTGATCAACTTAAATATCAAAAAACGCCTCAAGTGACAGATCCATCCCCCCTTTTATTTTTTTGACAGAAATACGCTTTGCAACTTGGGTTATCAATCGGTGTGTGCGGCGCCTACTGCTCTAACAGCAGACTTCACGTTATACTTTGTTTATGAAAGCAAGATCAATGAAACACGATGTGCTGGCTGCTGACGAACAAGCAACGTCAGGAATACACGAGAGGGCACGGTTGCTGGGATTTGTTACAAATTTATGCCCGGAAAAAAAAGATGAATTTACCTTGCACGCGCATGTGACTGGGATAGAATGAATAATACAGGCTAAAGCAGGAACACATTTGGAGTATATGTCTATATTCTACACACTGATTCATATTTAAACAAAAATAGGCATCATGGTAACTGTGTGCTATTTTGGTCCTACTTTTTAACTGGGAGTCAATTCAGGACTTTCTTGTAGTATACACACGTGGATAGTACATTCATTTTTGTGTGAAAAACAACTGATCTTCGCATGGCGTATATGTTTACACGTGGTGTTTTGTTTGTCATTTATTTTATATTTGATTACATCAAAATTATTTTTACACGTTTTTTGCATTACTGCCAGCATACTATGATTATATTCAATTGAGAATAGCAGAGCAAAAATTTGTTTGCGGCCAAACATTCAACTGACCTATGAGGACGCTCAACACAACAGCTTCAAAGACTTAATTTTATCGCTTGCATTTTGTTTTGACAACCGCTTACGCACATTATCATTATCAACTGGGACGCTTCTGATCTATAGCAAGGATAAGTGACAGAACTGCTCAACTGATCAGTGAGAGTGAAGCCGTGCAGCCTCCCACGTGGCGATTCTCAGCAAATTTAAATTAATGTACTCAGCCAACTTGTGAAACTGCACAGGTTTGTCTTTGAACCTTTACTGACTTACACAGTGACCATGATTGGCATGACTGAAGTTTTTTTTAAAAAGTTATTGAGCATAAAAAAGAATAATGTGACACAAAACATATTTTATTTCCAGCATGAATGTACCATCCACGTGTGTGTACAAGAAAGTCCTGTGGCTGGGCTAACACTAGCGTGTACAGTTCAAGGAGTTCTCAAGTTAAAGTGAAGAGTCAAATTCACACATGTTGCACTGGGACCCCAGAAAGGAGGACAAGGTCACTCATGTCCTGTCTGAGCATGACCTTCATAGAGAAACATTTACATGTGCAAAATCAAGGTCCAAACTCAAAACAGATCTCAAGTTATCAAGTAAACAGTAAATTTTGTGTCAGTTGTCCTATGACCTTGGGAATGAGGTCAAGGTCCAAACATCACTGGAGCATGACCATTTGCACGAAATAGGTAGCCACTTATAAAAGGTACGTCCCTATCAAGTTCGGCACAAACTTGGCCAAAATTATCTAAGTTATAACCATTTCAAGACATTCCCACGTTAAACTTTCTTATTAAAACTTTTTTAAAGATTTTTGAAAAAAAAAAAAAAAAAAATCACTGGAGTGTGATCATTTGAACAAACTTGCTAGAGACCCACCCAAGGTACATTGCCACGAAGTTTAAAGTAAATCTGACAGAAAGTTTCTTCAGAGAAGTCCAAAATGGGAATTACCATTAGAATGCATATTAGAATGCCCATTGACTTGCACAGTAAGCAATAGAAAAGGTGCATAAATTACCAATTAGCACCTGAATTGAAAATCGTTAAAAATCAGGAATCCACAGCAGTGCTACCTAGTGAACATCTTTGCTTGACCCTTTCACAAGGAACATATCCACAAAGTCTCAACTTAATCTGAGAGACGATTCTGGAGAAGAAGTGACCAGTAACAAAAACACACAAAAATTCATTAAAAAAATGAAAATTGCAGCACCACCTGGTGAATAAATTAAGAACTAGGAGTGTTCTCATGAAATATCAAAGCAATTGGGTGAGTGGTTGTGGGGAAGAAGATTTTGTAAGATTTGTCCACAAAAAGAACAAAAAAATTCATTCAAAACAAAAAAGTCACTGGAGCATGACCATTCGAACATAACTGGTAGAAACCCATCCAAGGTACATTGGCACCAAGTTTGAAGTCAAACTGGATGACACCTTTGGAGAAGAAGTAGAAAATGTTCATTAGCATTAGAATGCCCCTGGACTTACATAGTACATGTAATCAATAGGAAAGCTACATTGACCAACATGTACCCGAACTGAAAACATCTTTAAAAATCAGGAATCCACAGCAGTGCTACCTAGTGAACAACTTTGTCTGACCCTTCCACAGAGAACATATCCATCAACTTTCAGCTTAATCTGAGTAACGGTTTTGGAGAAGAAGTTAAAAATAGCAAAAACACACAAAAAAATCATAAAAAAAAATAGAAAAAAAATTCAGCGCCATCTGGTGAAAAAATTCAGAACTAGGAGTCCTCGGGAGTATCCCTGTGTGATATCAAAGCAATTGGGTGAGCGGTTTTGGAGAAAAAGATCTTTTAAGATTTGCCCCCAAAAAGAATGAAAAAATTCATAAAAAATCCAAAAACCACTGGAGCGTGACCATTTGAACAACTTGGTAGAGACCCACCAAGGCACATCCTCACCAAGTTTAAAGTGAATCTGGCTGACGGTTTTGGAGCAGAAGTCGAAAATGTGAATTGTTGATGACCGACCATAAGATACGCTCAGCTGACTGACAAGTCAGCTGAGCTAAAAGATCATCTTCTCAAGGACACATAAGACACCATTTCTTGGCATTTTGGGGTAACTACTACAAGTTTATCAAAGCTCATAGACTGAAAAGTAAATGCAAACACATGTACAGTATATATTAACGTAAACTTACAGAAATAATCAAAAGACTTCAAACCTTATTATAATTTCAAGTACTGAAAGTTTTCAACTATGACGGTAACATGTCAGACCCCTACCCAAATGTGCATTTAATGTGTCTAAAGTTTATTAAAAAATGTTTGAAGAAGTAGGCCTAATGAACATTTTGTGGCTCAAAAATTGTGTCAGGGATTTATATATCTTTGCTAGTTTTCCAAATGTTTGCTTTGTATTTTAACATTTGTATGGGGTTTGACATTGGGATGTTTGCCAAAAAGCTGAATGTTTTCATGTAAGAATTTGATGATAAAATTAAAACTACAGTCAGATTTAAAATCAGTGTGTTATGTCCATTCCAAAAATACTTTTTGCACATTTCCATAGATATAACTTTGATAAGAAGTAGTTGATAAGCAAAAACTGCTTTGGTATAGTGCCTGTCTTAAGAGCGAAAGAATATTAACAACAGTCACAGTTCGAAGCTTGGAAAATGCTGCATTATAAATTACCTTCAATCATGATTGGTGCTGGTGAAGATACAGATGGGTTACGCTGGATCTGGTAGGTAGGTTGTGGGATGCTCTCCCCTGCCAATATGCTTGGAATGCTGGGAGCAACATTTGGTGAGGTAGACACAAGGGGGCGCTGGTCATCACGTGTCTTAAGCACCAGTTGTGGCTTTTCTATTAGCTTTGAAGGGCTGGAGGCAGCATCTGATCCTGTCTGTGAAGTAATATCAAGACATCACAACTCTGTGCTAGCCTAACCTCTGAGACGGGACAAATCCATGGAATATATGTATTATGCTTGTCTAATATCTCACATAGGCCAACATGTATCCTGTTTTTGGCACTAATTGTCATGAAAATTAAATAGTGACTTTCTGGGTACATTTTGAACAATGTTGCTGAGGGCAAGCAGATTTTATTTCATATCTTTACCACCTTGTGTCAGAACAAAGCCAACATACGGAATGCATAAATGTTAAAAAGTGACAATCATACATAAAGCAGTTTTTCTTTCTTGAAGAAATAAATGCAAAGGGTTGAGATAGAGCAGTGAAACGGACATAGCTTGTACCTGAGGAACTATTATTTTTTTCTTCACCTTACTTGATCTGCATACTGCTTTAACATACTCATTCTGCTACATGTATGTACCTGTTTTGATAAGCATTACCCATATTAGCTAGTGTTATGGTATAGTGTTCTTCTTGATGTATCGATTATCTTGATCCTTGTTTATTTAAAATGCCCTTGATCAGCTGTATGAGGACGCCTGGTTGGTCAAGTGGGCTTCTCTGGTGGTCAAGAGGTAAGTGTACTTACCAATACTAATATTATTCCAAATATCTTGTATTAGTTACGCAAGGTTACCTCTCGATCACCATTTGCTGTTATCCAACCGTAAACGCGGTGGGTGTAACGTCATTGGCACACTGACCTCATTTGACCACCGGGACTAGCAGCTTGAGTGCAACTAATGGTCCCTGCGAGGAGGCGATGCCTGAAGGGAAAGCCCTAGAGATACATGGAGTTGAAGCCACCGACAGCAGAAACTGGAAACCCTCCTTACCAACCAGCATTGGACCACACTAGACCCCCCCCCCCAAAAAAACCCCCAGCGGTATGTTCCCCATGGGTAGGACCTGTAGTGTCACTGGCCTGTCGGTGTAGAAGGACACAATGAACGCTGACAGATAAGGATTACTCCTGATGTGAACCAGTGCTAGAAATAAGGAAAAATTTTCACTTGTCCGCCAACCAAGTGGAGTCTTAAATTCTAATTGAACTGTATGTAAATTTTGGACAAGTGCATTGGCAATTTTACTTGTCCGTCACAAGTTTCACTTAGTACGGACAAGCGGATAAGCCCTATTTCTAGCCCTGTGAACGTCTAGGACGTTGGCAAGGGTTGAAGAGATGGCTGATGAGAAACCCTCTACTGTTCTTGTGCTCTTGCCTAAAACTTCCCACTGATACAACAGGAAGTCAGTGATGTCCACAATGCGTAGAGAAAAAGGGTGAATTCTGTTACGGGCATCTGACTATGTGCCTGGCCAAATCGGTGAGCTTCTTATACCGCATCCCTCCCTACCTGTTGAGGAAAGCTACCGCTGTCCTGTTGTCGCACAGTATGAGGACATGTCTGTGCTCCACCAGGCCTCGAAAGTGGAGGAGGGTCTACCAAAGGGCGACAGATGCAGGCAACCCTGGATCTCAAGAATGCATCTGTGTGTGACACTGGGAATCCCCACACCCAGGTGCTTGGATAAGCCAATCGTCCACATACACATAAATTGGAACCTGATAAACACCAGCAGTGCCCTGGCAAGGCCGAACGGAAGCGCCCTGAACTGGTACACTTGGCCAACAAATGTGAACTGCATATACTTCCGTGACGTCTCTGGATTGGCATGCGGAAGAATGCGTTCTTAAGATCAAGGGACATTGTCCACTCCATGGGCCGCAAGGCTGCTGCCACCGACTGGGGGGTCTCCATCCGAAAGGACAGAACATACAGGAAGGTGTTCAGCATCAGCAGGTCTATGACTGGGCACCATCCTCAGGTAGCCAGACGTCGGCAGCTCCACGGAAACCCATGTGCCTTGAGTCTTGGCTGTGAACTGGTCGTAAAACTCAGCTATAAAGGGCGAAAACGGTATTGGTGCGCGTTGCCTCATATCCTCCAGAGACAAGCCCTGGCAAAACAGCACAACAGCACCTGACCTCTCTTTTGATGGTGGGACCACAGCTTCATAACAAACCAATAGAATACATGGCAGGAGCAGGTGCCGTGTCAATGGGAGCAGGGGCCGAATCTCTTGAAGAACCCACCGTCAATGGTTCTCTGTGCCTATCAGAGCATGAGCAGCATTTGTGGAAAGCTCTCGACCTAGGTTGAGATTTGCTGACGGACGAAGCCGACAACAAAAACTCATCCTCGGCCTCAGTGTCCAGGTCCGAAGACTCCAGACTCAGTGGGGACGGTAATGCCCAAAGCCTCATCGAACAATGTGCATTGTCCAAAAGTAATGGAGCGGCCGCCTGTGATAGCAAGGGATCTGTCACCGTGCCTCACGTAGGGGTACTGAGTACCTCTACAGAAGTTCTTGCCGCCACAGACACCGTCTTGACCTAATCATCCCACGTGGGGACAGACCGGATATATATTAAAAGATGTCTTTATAAAAACAATACTTATATGTGAATAGTATGAATAATTGAATGCTTAGAGCATGAGGACAATATTTACTGAATATTAATTCCTCATCCATAGGGGTAGAGATGCATAAAGTGAAGACAGTTGGAAACAAAGATTAATGGGTAGGAACAAATATTCGCCGAATATTGGTTCCCAACCCGGGGGGGCGAATGTTCGTTGGTAGGAATGAATATTTGTTCTCCCGGGGGAACCTATATTCGCCGAATATTTGTTCCAGGGAAACCAATATTTGGAACAAATATTCCTTAACACCGCCTCAAATGCGGGAACAAGCGGGATCGCCAACTGCTTTCTCTGGGGCGAAGCCACCAGAGGTGCAGCAGGGAATAATGGTACTGCTGTTTGGGGAGCAGAAGGTCCCGCCTGGACCATAGGTGCCTCCTACTTCCCCTTTGCCTATGCTTATGATCTCAGCTCTCAGACCTGGTAGCTCGGGAAGTATGCATAGGCACTGGTGCTTTGGCTGGGACTCCTGACTTGTGATCTGAGCACTTGGACTGGCTGAGGTTCCAGAATACCCGCGCAGTAGCCCACAAGTTTCCACTCCCGATGCACTGGTTTGTGTGACTATTGTTTGTCTGAACAATCAGATGCGGAGGACCGAAATCTGAACAGCTGCAATCTACGCTTGGCTGACTTTTTCGGCGCACAGTCTGAAGAAGACACAGCCTGCTGAGAGGGGGCAAGCAATGTATGTTTACAACATCTCAGCCTGAACCTTCTTGCTCTGTGAAATAGATTCCAAAGCAAGGGCAGCCTTTGGATCAGTGCCAAGAGCAGAAGTGGCAGTTGTTTGGGGCAAAGTTGGTGGCGCAAGTTCCCCATGTGGTGATCTCTTGCTTCCAGACTTGTGACTACGATGTTTCTTCACCTTTTCCTGAGGGGTGTCAGGTGTAGAAACAGCTATCATAGATCTAGATCTGGGACTGCCAATGAACCAAAGTAAGCCTGTACGCTCTTACCCATCAGCCACATGACACTGGGGAAGAACCAAAGTAAGTCTACCTTTTTCTTATGGGGGGGGGGGGGGGGGTCTGTGGTGAAGGCTCAACGGAGTGAGTCATCTCAACTCAGTGTTTGGCAGCTGCCACCTGTTGCCTACGCCTCGCACAATCAGACTTTCTCCATGCCTGCTCACAGAGCAGCCATTTGCCTTCTCCACAATCCCGACGGTATCTGCAAGTTTGCTTGCAAGAGCAAACTTGACCCAACTGTAAGCGACAACCATAGCAGTGTGGATGGTCATCTCAAGCTACCATGTAGTGTTTCCATGGATCCAGCTTTTGTCGGTGATCCAACAAGGATGAGGATGCAGACAAAGTGGTCACTGGATCAACACCCATGGACTGCCTCCGAAAGGAGGCAATAACCTGGTGTGCACTGCTAACCACTTCTCTGCGATCTGTTTGCCGTAACGCCATCTTCAAAATCTAAGTACCAAGACAAACGACCAGCTTTGCACTTACAGTTTCAGTGGTATTCGAACACAGAAATCAGCTTTCTAGGTCTCTGAAGACCCCTGGACCGCTGAGAAAAGACTTTTTACAGATTAAGGGTGTGTGTAAAGCACTATAGTAGTGAGTGTGAACAAAAGTTCATGGAGCTACAGCTCCAAAAGGCAAGCCAAAAATGGCGCCCAAAGAGGAAGGGCGATATTGGGAGAAGGCACACAGGGAGTATCAGGTTTTCTAATCAAGTTAGTCAAAACTGAACTCAATTCATGGGCATTTGACCCGGACATAGAGGTAAAGTTACATAACTAATGCAAATATTTGAGCCACACTTAATGGTACTTTTGAATACATTTGAATGATTGGTGAGAGAGTTA
The DNA here is from genome assembly GCA_964020975.1 of Hermodice carunculata. Taxonomy (NCBI): domain Eukaryota; kingdom Metazoa; phylum Annelida; class Polychaeta; order Eunicida; family Amphinomidae; genus Hermodice; species Hermodice carunculata. The sequence goes on along the minus strand of OZ026628.1, from coordinate 42,335,715 downwards.
CTACACTTACTAGTTAACAACAGTTCCAAAATTTTTGCTTAGCTATTATATTCTAAAAATCCAAAAGCTTCAAAGTCATGCTTTACATGAAACTAAAGCTTATCGACACAGATCTAGAAAAAAGATCAGACATTAGAGAATTTGAACTCTTCCAACTTGTTAATATGGTAATCAATTTCTGTTGCTGAAATGCATTAAAAAAATTACACAAGTTACTTTTGCATTGAAGTTGAAACATAATTGTTAGTTTGTTAGTATTCCATCCTTATATGACTGTTTGCCATGTACTAGCATGGCTACATATGGGTTCTGTCCCAAGCGTTACCAAAGGGACATGAAGATATTTGCTGCCACAAAAAGAATGTGCATTTCATATGGTGGTTTTGAGTCATGTGTATGACTACCTGTCATGTAGATGTTGTCATATGAAAAGTTATGCATCTCTGATGAGAATTGTATTACTTCATAATTAAAAATGTCTATATATTTGAATTTTGTAACCATGGGAATAAGTTGCTCTATGAGAAGAAGATAAATAAGTAGTTAAAGTAACAATCATTTTTGGTACAACATATTATGTTTCAACAAAATAAAGACTTTACATGCCACTTATTTGATATCATTATGAGTTCATGAATGATTCTGCAAAGAAAGATGAGATGTCCCAAGCATTACCACATTTCCATATTTAAACAGCCACACCGTAAACCTCTGTGGATTGGCTACCTATTAATGTATAATTCTGAAAATGTTGGAATACATTTGCATGACCTTCAAGCATACACAGAGAGAAACAATCTGATATAAACACATAATTTTTCAAATTTACAAGCAAAGAAAGAAAACCAAATTTGATTTTATCACTAGTATTTTTATTAAAAAAGGCCCCAATTTCTGAAAACAACAACAAAGTCTCGAATAAAATGCCTAGTTTGCTTCATGTAATCATGAATATGATATTGCTATACTAAATGTGTTATTATTTTCGATTTTTATTTGGCATAAGCCAGGAAAATTGAATAAGAAAAGCACAAAAATACTCTATTTTTACAAGAGCAATACAATGTTTGACACATCATACCAGTCTTATTACTTGAAATAGTAATGAGAAACCATATATTTTCAGGGTTTTTGACGTTTCAGCTGTGTAATGACATGAATTCCATAAAGATTTGAAGAGGTTGATTTTTCACCCTTCAGTCACAAAAAAGCTTCATTTTTTCTGCTCCACCCCATAAGCGACAAAGTTTTTACCCAGTATTTAACATACATTTAAGATGGAGAAACCCTTTAACCTTGAAGTAAGACTGCATCAACAGCCTTCATTAGCATGTGTTGGGCACATACTGCTCAACCCATGCCAAACAAAGCTGTTGATCTGGGTCATGTGATCGTGATGGACCTTTCTCATCTACAATTCTCAGTCAACTTGTTTTTCATTACCAGTACTGTTGAAATTAGTTGAAAACATTAATAAAGCAGACAACATTTGACCGCCAAGCTGGTTTTGGGCTATCTATGGGCTGGTGATAGGGGAAAGGGTTAACTCAGCTGCTTGAGTCACCATTGGCGACATGTCACCAAAGATCAAGCGATTAACCCAACATTAACAACTCAAGGCATTACATCAAGCAAGCAGCATACATATCCCTTCCTGTCACTTATTCAAATGTCAAGTACTTACTCTCTCCACAGGTGGCTTGGCCAGGATTATAGGGGGCTTTGTAGGTTGAGGTGTTGGCTCCTTTTCTCGCTCTCTTTCCTGCATCATAAAAGTGGCATATTGATAACAGGCCATAAGGTAAAGTCTCATGATAAGGCACACATGGTGAAGGTAAATATAAATAACAAAAAGGTGAGTGATTTTTGTACATGAATTCCAACTTTGTGGTCAACACTATTCACTGATGCATTATCTATGTTTACTCTGCCACTTGCCAAACTGCTAAAGAAAAATATTTGTAGCTAATAACCTTAAATAGTTTGATCATTAACAGTACCCCAGCCAGAATTTACAGAGGACAGGATGGAGCTCCAAACATGGTATTTTTGTATCACCCTCTGGTATTTTGTACACACGGCATCTACTTTTTATGCACGTTTTTTAACAAAAAGAGCAGGCTAGTTTTTCCAACGATATATAATATGCCAGGGTGTATTTTGGAAGTTAAAGACAGTCACAACTTCACTACAGAAGGCATAAACATGAAGTCATAACTCGAGAAAGCCCGAGTCGATTTTGAACAAATTTAGACCCAATTAAAGCTCTTGCTTTACATAATTTTGCTATATAAGTGTAAATGAGCTTTTGCTTGTTTGGAAGGTGTTAAGTGATTCAAACTTGATGCAGACATTGTGCATTTATAAGATCTTGGACCAGTAAATACGCTGTGAGTGCAGGTGTGTCAGAATTTTTAGTCACATTAAATACAGGGCCTCACGTGAGGTTATTAAAAATAAGGGAGCAGAGAAACTCGTCCATTTATTGTCACATCAAGGAAATGAATATGCCTAATTATATGTGGGTTTGGGAAGGGTGTCACTTCAACATTTAACCCTTGAATCAGAAATCTTGTTGGGCTATTATTTTATTCAGGTTTGCTTCCAAACTGTAACTACCGAGCATAAACCAATGCATGAGTCCCAAAAAATTTAATTGACTTTGACCCCATTTTCTGTTGACAATATTGCTGTCACTCACTGAAGTAACCTTTGAGCAAAAGGACAGGTTCAGTGTCAAGAGAACTTTTAAATGCCACAAAAAAAGCTGCTGAATATAGCCAATTTAATATGTAACTCTATAAGGTTTGATTTACAGTCTGAGAATATAAGTACATGCAAACATGGGTGCCATCTTGGATTCTCGCTCACTGCTGCCTCGAGCTGCACATTGCAACTACCAATATTTCGAAGATTAATTTCTCTACCTTCAAGATTATCATATTCATTATAATGTATATCAAATAATAGTAATAGTGTTCAGCGGCGATGAGCAGGGGACGGCGGCGATCAGTGGCAAGGCCAAACATTGCCGCCACCCACCACCGAATGCTGCCCAGCGTCGCAGACCTGACTGCAAAGTACCTCAACATAGATTGGGGAGCATTTGTTGAGGTTCCACAAAATATATTTAATCAGACAGGACTATACTTTTAAACTTTGACGTGCTGAGAGCCTTTCAAGGCTGCTCCACAATACATTTAATCTGACAGGAGTATACTTGTGCACCTTTGGCATATATTGGGAGTCTTTCAAGGCTGTAGCACACCACATTGAATCATAGACAGAAGAATCTTCATGAATTGAAAACATTAATGAAATGGTACCCTTGCCTGTATGGGACAGGAAGAAATGTGAACCTGAGGGAAGCACTGTCAACTCTGAGCTAAGCTGATGGTTGACAGTTTTTCCCGAAGGTTTACAGTTCTTCCTGTCCCACGCAGGCAAGGACACCATTTCCTTAAATATTATACTGATGAGCAATAAATGAACAAAACAAATATCCCATCACTTTCATTCCTTTTTAATAAATCAACTGTCATTTACATGACATAAATTAGGCCTATTTTGCACGTCTTTCTTTTCTCTTTTTTTTGGGGGGGGGGGGGTCAAGGTTAGGTCAAATGTGCAGTGCCCCAAGTGACAAAAATTGGCAGCGGCCAACATATTTTCTTGCACTTAACAGTCAAAACTGTTACACGCCCGCTTAGCCAATCAGAACACTAGATTAATACCTGTGGTATAATATTAATTGCTACCATGCAACTGCACTTTTACACACATGTATACATGTATTAGTCCCCGACACTTTGAACATTTTTTACACTCTTATAGGGAGTGAATGAACTGGTGAAGACTAATTTATAACAATGAGCAACACAATTTTTTCCCTTATCTCCATTAATTAATGACCACACAGCAATTTATCATGACATAACCTTATGTATAAGATCTACGTAGCTCAGCACCTCACTTTTGTTGCTCAGCCTCCGGGTATTCACTGTTCTGCTTGTAGATAAAACATGGACAATGATCTGTTCAGCAGGCAAGTCAAGTTCTGAATGTGAGTTCTTGAAATCGAGATACGTGCAGTGTAACTTGGATTTGACGAAATCTCAAAAACAAAATACAGTACCTGCTGTATGTGACTGCCCCTGCTGCCAGGCAAAAGCGGTCACATGCAGCAGGTGGTCTTTCACCACAGGTAAATTAACAAAGTAATAGGAACCCAGTGTCTTGAAAGGACGGCCTTAAAAGCTAATGCAATCTTTCATGGCAGGTGTTCTTTATAGCAGGTATCACTGTATAACAATGTTAACATAAAATTTCTGAAGCACAGGTGTCACCCTTGTATGCATGTCTGACTCGAGGAGATTTGTAAAAGTTTACTTTGTCATAGAACAGATTTCTTTTCACAAAACAAGTACAGGTATTTTATTTTGACCACAAAAATGATATTCGGATCATGCATTTATCATGGGATCATGACATCAAGAGTGTTGAAATCCTTGGTGAAGGGCAAATCTGCATGCATGAGGTAATGAGAGTTTGAGGCTGTGCTTTAAAGGCCTGTGTACAGGCAGAATTTTCTACTAGAAAACAACTTCGCCAGTTTGTTGTTACAACTGAACGCACTGAACCATGTCCTGAGTACATTGTTGCATAAACTTCTGAGTTCACACCATTGCTGGCTACTGCGTGGTTGGGATGGAACCATATAGCACCCAAACTGGGGGTGAAATTGGGTCAGAAATCTAGTGCCTGCCTGCAAGTGAACAGACAGTAAATATTTGGGGTTTGATATGGAAAGACAAATCAAACTTGTGTCAATACAGTATGTATGTATATGAAAGCATATCTAGAAAAGTCACCAGATGAGACATTTTTGAATAAGTACTAAAATGGCTCTGAACATACAATGTATTACAAGTGAACTTGAATAAGACAGTGTTTTATCAGACTACAGATAGACACTACATGTTTACTAAATGTTTCATTTGTCAGTCACCGTACAGGCACACTGAAACAACAGCCTGGCCAAGGTGTTTCCTACCCAGTAGAAAATCTTCTCTGCACACAGGCCTTTAAAAAATCAATTAAACTTTAGGTAAAAATTGAAAAAGCTGTCTATGTTACAGACTAAATAAATGTTACAGAATTAGTTACAAGGAACATATACATGTACATGTACAATATGTGGGTCATCGAGATTCATGAGGAAATATTACCTACAAACTTGACATATAAATGCACTTTAAGTAAGCACTGAAAGTACACAGTGGGCAATGTTGAGCGTGGTGCCTTGTGTGTTGTATTACAGTGAAACCTGCTTTAAAAGACCACCGGGATGAAAGACCATCTGCCTTTTAAGGCCATTTTTCCAAAGCTCCTCTTCCAGCATTCCAATGTTACTGCAACTCCAATGAGACCAGCTGCCTCATGGGACCTCATGTAAGCCTGCCCTTGGGGGCCATCTCTCAAAACAGATTTCACTGTGTACTCGCACTATGGAGGGTAACCCCAGACTTTTCATATGGGGAACTAGGCTGGCTAAGCATAAATGACAGGATAGCAAAATCAAAATTAAACTATTGGGGATATTTGCAAGAGATAGATGACAATAGATGGTGCAGGAAAGTCTACTTGGAGTCTGTTAAAGAACAAACAAAATGGATCAGAGACATAGATGAAATTGCAGAGAAATATGACCTAAAAGGACCGGATGAAGTTGAGGACTGGAAAGTTTATGTTTGGAAGACAATAATGCAAGGATGGACAGATGACTGGAAACGGGGAGTTAGAGAGAAAAGTACACTAAAAGCATATAAAGTGATGGAAAAACCAAAGAAGAGTACGTGTTGGGATGGTAGTAAAGGATCTAAACTATTATTTCAATGTAGGGCGGGGGTAATTAATCTTGAAAAGAGACAGCAAAAATGGACAGCAGGAAGTGACGGTAAATGTAAAGCATGCACACAGGGGGCAGACGAAACTATAGATCACTGGCTATTTTGGTGTACAGCATATAGTGAAAGGAGGGACAAAATTTTCAGAGAATGGAAGAGGGAAGACCAAAATTGTAAGAGCTTGGAACAAATTAAACAATGGGAGGAGAGCGAAAGGGTTGCATGGTTTTTAGGCTTAAAGGGTGATCTTCCGGGGAACAGGAGGGGTATTAAATTAGTTCAGGACTACCTGGTAGGATGCTGGGAAGCAAGGAAAAGACGTAATGAGGTAGGAGGTAATTCGATACAATAGATTATTGGAATGTGGGACTGGAAGGGAAAGTTGGTAGCCCTTTTAAGGGCTCCCTTGGCTGTTCGTCTGTAGACTGTTCGTCAGTGCAGGAACATGCCAAGGGAAGTGCCTTTGCCTTAGAGGCGGGATCATGTGGGATGGGAAATGAGGGAAAGTAAGATTTTAACATATTTCTTTTTCTCCTTTTCAGGTCTCCTGTGCCAACAGGACCGCGGCACAAAAGCGGTTGACCACAGAATTATTATTATATGCCTGTGGTGGCCTGTATTAATACATAATTAAACAGCTGCACTATTATGCTTGCATATTTTGATTCCTTTAAATTGGTTACCAATATTAATCATAATGATAAAGGTCTATGAGAAATGCAGGTACAGTGATGATCTCCCATCTATAAGTCTCCTTAATCAGAGGCCTGTACCCTCTGCTCCATGCACCAGTACATTTTCATGTTTCAGCCCCCCTCCCTCCCCCCCCCAAAAAAAACAGGCCACCCCCTGCATTTGGGATGGCCTTGCAAGAGGGGAACCACTGCATATGAAATGCAACATCTATAGTTATTGTTTTATTGATGTTCTCTTTCAGTTAAATCTAGAAAATGTTTTGCCATGGTGCATGTACGAAATTTTTTGGGAGTCAACAGGAATTGACGCCGAGTCAATTATGAGCGGTGATCAGTGGCACTGCCGCTGTTTACCACTCATCACCGCTGGCCATCACCAATCACCGCCAAAATGTGCCAGACGCCATTGAACAGTTACCAGTGAAATGAAAGCTAAGAATATAAGCTGCATAATACCCTACATTTTAATAATGAGATTCTGTTATTGATTGTGATTTTTATGTAGTAAAACGATGGTAATGATTCATTCGAGATTGTGAACAGGAAAATTGCGGCTATCCCATAACATCCAGCTCAGCGTTTGAGAACCCCCTATCCCTGGAGGGGGTTCTGGAAATTTACACCCGGAAATATATAGAAAATATTTATTGGAGACAACAGACACAAAAAAAATAACTGATATAATCTAAATAATCTTTATTATATAATTATATATTATCCAACATTCATATATTTAATTCATATACAGAATGAGCTTTCTTGTACACAGGCTGCATGTACAGGGAGCCAGTTTTAACAAAGGAGCCCATAGATCTGACATCCCCAGTCTGTAATTTGCAGAGTGCCTCTCTGGCTCTGCACATACATGTACAATCTGCAGAGTACTCTGCACACCATTCAGCAAATTGAACAGTACACAAAACTGACAATGTAACTTTTAGCAAGATTTCCTAATTGTGACTAGATGATACAAGCTGTTACTGACCAAATGTTTTTGCATTCTGATTGTTGATATCATTGAAACTATGTATGTACACAGATTGACACTGAAGGGCAACACACTAACAGTACACAAAACCATGGAGGTATTATTACAGACGGAGAGAGCACTTCCAGTTGAGCTCATCAAACCCCTGCGGTGACCAATTAATTGTGCAAACAATCCATTCTCCCTTTGTCCTGCATTAATTACCTCAAACGAGATCAGTGATAAGCGCCCGCTTTGTACCCAAGCCCTGAAACTGCGGCCGTGTTCAGCCAGGCTTGTCACACAGCACATAGCAACTTCTAGCATCATTGTTCCGAACAGCGGGGCCTTATGATGCGTAATGTTGTAAGTGGCCACCAATCACCTGCATGCATTTGCAGTCAGTTTAAATCACTAGCTTCCATCAAGACGGTTTGAATGGTGTCAGTTACATTGTCACACTTGTACTAGAACCTGACATATTGAAATTCTACCGTTTCCAAGGGAAACTCCAGAATGATAATGTGAGGAAAATTTTGCCGAAATAAAATCTTCAGTTATAAACTTTCCAGATGCTGCCAATTTGTCAAAATACTACCACACTGTACACTTGACTTCAGATCTTGCAGCGGTTGTAAACTGTTATTTCTTGGCATGATGTGGCCAGGTAGGAAATCCCTGTCGAAATAGGTGGAAAATTTTGATTTCTCCAAGTTATAATGGCGGATATGTCCCGATGTACAGTAAGGGCAATTTTGCTTGAATGAAGATTCATATTTGATAAAGGAATAATCTGGATGTGGCCAGTTCGCTCAAAAAATGGCAAACTGTACTCTGATTTGAGATCTTGCAATGGATGTAAACTGTCATTTCTTGGCGTCATTTGACCAGATAGAGAATCAACCTGGAACTTGAGAGGAAATCCAGTTTCTCCCAAGATGGCTTATTTCCTATGGGCATATTAGCTTGAATAAAGATCCGTACAATGAACTATCCAGACATGAAGGGATTGTCAAAATACCACCAAAATGTACCAAGAAGTAAGATCTTGCCACGGATGTTAACCATTTTTTTGTGTCATGTTTTGGCCAGGCAAAAAATCAGCCTTGAGAAAGGTGAATCTTGTCACCCAGCACCTCATCTTTTTTCTTTTCTTTCCTTTACTTTTTCCTAGGCCGCCTGTGGCACACAGGGCCGCGGCACATAAGCGGAGAGCAACAGCAATATTATTATTATTAGCATCTCGGAGATTACTGAAGGCCCAAAATACCGATGAACGCCGAGTGCTAATAGCCTCAGTGTTTAAACAAGCTGAGCCAGGGCGACCGCATAGTAGCAGAGTGCAGGTTTAATTGCCCCCCCCCCCCCAACCAAACAAAAAACAACAAAACTGTGAGGTTTCTGGGCTGGAACCTTTGAAGTGGCCAGCGTGCTCTCTCCTTCTGTGTAATACCTCCATGACAAAACTGACGAAAGGGCAACACTCGAATACTGTATGCTCCCTGGCGGCCATGACACTGCCACTCTGCAGATTCCCAGAGCCGATCAGTTTTACCTAATTTTGTTCTCTAGATCATTTATAACTGAAAGAGAACACAATGGTTACTAAGCAAACATATGTAAAAATAATAGAGTCGGGAGGAGGGGTACAGGAAAGCGCGTTAGGTAGGAATGTGAACCACTCTGCGCAGACTGCTGTGCGTTTTACCCAAGTGCAGAAGGCAGAACCCGTGATTCCGTGAATACAACTCATTTCCACAGGTCACGGACCACAAGTCATAACGACAATTTACAATTTATTATGAAAAATTTCGGCACAACAACTTTGAAAAAGAAAAAAAACCAAAACAAAACACACACACTCCTAATAGAATTAAACCTGGGAACATGTGAAAGCAAAACAAGAACTGCGGAAAGATTTTATTCCGAGTTGTACGACTACGTCTGGGTCTGCGACGCCCAGGCAAATTTTGACCTGCACTGGCTGCAGTGCACAGTCACCACTCATTTGTAACTTGGTAACAAACCTTCCTGCCTCCGCGGCGTCGCCTCCTTCTCCCCCTGTCTCCACGATCTCCCCCGTCTGACAAATCCATTCCACAGGTTATAGGTGTGTCACGGTCATTTCATGCAACAATGTACGGGACGCGCTGCCGTGCCGTATGTCAGGTTGTCAAGCACGAGTCAATGTTCCTTGGTACGAAAAACTGCCACATGGTGGCAGCAATGCTTCCTTCTTGATGGCCTTCAACCTCGATCAGGTGAGCGACAGCGTGAAACGATCGTTGGTTGCATCATCCATTAAATTATCACTGTTGATAACATGTGCATGGCCATGGATGCCATAGCCCCGGCCTCACCGATTTTTCTCAATTTTAATTACTTTTTAACATTGAAAAATCAGAAAGTATGACCACCACCATGAAGTGAACAAATTTGGTGGACAGCAGATCAAGTTTAATATGCACATTCCCAATAACAATGACATAGGCCTATAAAGTTTGAAAAGGGCGTACCCAACTTACGCCTCACGAAGTTACGGTTTGGGAGACAAAGGCAGAAAAAGTGAAAGCACACTTTTTTCCCATAAAGCAGAAAAAAAGATAATTGCAGCACCACCTGTTGAACAAATAAGGTAATAATAATATTCTGTGGCACTCCGCTTATCTGCCGCGGTCCTGGCTAGCTTAGTACTATAGTAGCTAGTCAGGTGGCCTTCAGGTAAAAAAAAAGCAAGCAAGCAAGCCCTATCCCACTGTCGCAACTTTGCACTCGGCATGCCCACAGCCCCTGCTGATGATGCCCCCTGGCAGGGTCATGGGAGCCCTAATAAGGGCTACCTTCTCCCTTCCCTTGCTAAGTTTGTCCTCTATTCTCTTCCGTGATTAATCCTAAGATATTATTCCTACTCCCCCAGCACTGCACCAAGAAGCCTTTCACTGACTCTAAACCAACTCTACTTCCTGGAAAATCACCCTTCCATCCTAGTAGTATCCATGCTAACCTATCATTCTCTGCCATGTGCCTTACTTGCTCTAAGCTTTTACACTGCCCATCTCTTGTTCTCCATTGTACAAACAGCTGGTCTCTAAGCGCTCTGTAACCTGTACACCATGTCATCATATGATCAATGGTTTCATCCACATCCTCCCTACACACCCTGCACTTCCCGTCACTCCCATTTGTCCTCTTCTGTTTCCTCTTCTCCAGATTGATCACTCCTGCTCTGCCCTGAAACAACAGTCTAGAACCCTTGCTACCATCCCAACATTTAGTCTTCACTGGCTTGTCTACAGCTCTATATGCTTTCAATGTGCTTTTTTCCTCAACCCCTCTTTTCCACTGCTCCACATGTTTCTCTTGGATCATCTTTCCTATATAGTATTTCCACGCCACTTCAATTTCATCTGGCCCTTTCAGCTCATATTTCTCAGCTAACTTGTCTATTTCTTGAACCCATTTTGTCTTTTAACTGACAGCCTCAATGTACGCCTTCCTACACCATCTTTCTTCATTCACCTGTTGCAAATATCCCCAGTACCCTAGCCTAGCCTTACCTCAGCTATTCTATCTCTTATTGGTAACCATCCCAACTCTCCCAACACTGCCTCTGTTGCTACACACGGTGGTGCCCCAAGCACCCATTTCCCCATCTCCCTCTGTGCCTTCTCCATCCATTCAATATCCTTCTCACTAATGGCTATTACATCTACCCCATACAACATCCCAGGTATGGCTAAATATTCGTACTGCTCACCCTCTCCAATTCTGATGACTTTCTCTTGACCCTCTGGTACCCTAAACTTTCCTACCATCCATTTCTCCTCCTGCCGTCTCTTCTGCCCCAAAACCATGACCTGACTTTTCTTCTCACTAAACTCTAATCTCCACTTTTCTCCATAGTCTCCTGCTATCCTCAAAAGTTCCTGTAACTCTCTACCTGTATCTGCCAGTAACACAATGTCATCAGCGAAGAACAACCCTGGTATCTTTTCTCCTCCTATTGTTACTCCTTTATTGCTGTCTATCAGCTCAGTTCCCAGTTCTCTCATGTATATGGCAAACAAAATCCGTGATAACACACAACCTTGTTTTAGCTCGATGTCTAACCTTGCCCCATGAGTTTCCACATCTCCTATACTGAGACTACAATTTATATCTGCATACAAAGCCTTTAAAACTTCCAGGAAACCACCGCCAAAGCCTAGCCCTTCCATTTTAGCCCACAGTGCATTTTTCCAAACCCTGTCGTAAGCTTTCCGCACATCGAGGAAGGCCATGTACACCTTTCTTTTCCTTTTCCTTGCTATCTCTAGGTAGGTATAGAGAGAGGACCGCTGAAGTGTCCCTATGCCATTGCAAAGCACAGCGGTTTCGAAGAAGTAAGATTTTTTTAGCCCCCCCCCCTCCGGCAGGTGATCACGATTCACAGAAAATTTAATTGTACTTTCACGGCTAAATCCAAATCACAAAAATCACAATTATGTGAATAATTACTTATAATCACGACTCATGTTAAATAACCTTTGATTTCACAGTGAGTACACGAGAAATAAATACAGAATAACAAATCACGCAAATGCTTATAATCAGATAATCACGAATCAGACTAAAATAATCTTCGATTTCACGGTTCACGAGAAATAAATATAGATGATAACGTATCACGCAGATACCCCTTGGAGCCCCTCTTTTAAGGCTTTACTGAAAAAAAATCTTAAAATCATTAGAGCGTGACCATTTGAACGAACTTGGCAGATATCCACCTAGTGTACATTCCCACCAAGTTTAAAGCGAATCTGGTTGACGATTTTGGAGAAGAGGTCAAAACTGCGAATTTCTATTCCAATCGTCATTGACTTTCATGGTAATCAATAGGAACTCCTACATTTAATGACAGGTTCCTAAATAGAAAAAGAAAAGAAATAATAATAATGAAAAAAAAAAAAAAAAGGGGGGGGGGGGGTAAAAATCAGGTATCCAGAGTATCAGCACCTGGTAAATACCCTTTATCAACCCTCCCACATTGACAAACTATATTCCCCCCCCCCCCGTTTGAGAACAATCTGAATGACGTTTATGGAAAACAAGCCCCCCCCATAAATAAATAAATAAATGAATGAATGAATGAATGAATGAATGAATGAATGAATGAATGAATGAATAAATAAATAAATAAGAAAAGAAAAGAAAAGAAAAATAGAAAAATCAAAACGCCACCTGCTGAACAAATTAAGGCCTAATGGTCCCCAGAAGTATTCCTATGTAATTATGAAGCAATTGGCTGGGCGGTTTCGGAGAAGAATGTAATTTTCAAGATTTTGTCCCAAAAATGAACTAAAAATTTATAGAAAATAAAAAAAAAAATCACTGGAGGCCGGTGACCAAATTGAACAAACTTGGTAGAGACCCACCAAATTAATGTATACATACAACACCACCAAGCTTGAAGTGAATCTGGCTGACGGTTTTGGAGAAGTCGAAAATGTGAAATGTGAGCAGTCAACGGACGGACAGACGAACGACGGATCACCACAGATCCAGTAAGCTCATCTGACTGCAATGAGAAGCCAGCTGAGCCAGAATTGTGGTTTCGTCTGACGTCAAGCTATATATTGTCGGCCTAAATGTATAGCAGATGAAAGTTGATAAGTTGATAGATAGACAGACACATAGACAGATTGATATGGTACAAAACCTGCTCAAGCCTACTAATTGAAGCTAATCCCACATAGTGCCATCGATCAAGTTGAATGCCGGTCAAATATAGACCCATCTTGGGACATATTTGCGAGTGTATTTTTTAAATCGCAATTTAACAAGTTTCCACCCTTTTTGGGGTGGGGGGGGGGTGGGGGGGTAGATGGCTTTGGAAAAATGCACCGGGCCTACGCGCTAAGATTACCCTTTTTTTCCGCGAGAAAGGTCTTTATTTGCAAAGCATGGGAATCTTAGAAATCAAATTATGATTTAGAGGGGCCTTTGTCAGCTGCTTCGTATCGGGGAGACTGCGAAGAAAGGGGGACACTGCGGAAGCAGTACATGTGAATTTTTTATTCTTACTATTCAACATGACTTCATGTGGTGGTATTATATACGAAAGAAAGTTGGGCCACTTTGCTTTTAAAGAAGTAAACTACTTTTGTACCACCTTGTACACACACACACACGCGCACACACACACACACACACACATATATATATATATATATACGTATATATATGTATATATATGTATATATATATATATATATATATATATTCTCGGGGAAAATGGGACACCCACGGGGCAGAGTGGGACAAAGGGGTGGGAAAACTGGGACAACTAAATTAATGGTAAATTTCTCTAAAAAAATCTATATGAGTTTATCACATACAGGGAGAACTGGGGCAGTAATTGGGACAGTACTCGGAGAGAACTGGGACGGGCTGCCCTACTTCATTGTTATGACTGTAGATTGTTGTGGTTACATATTTGCCACAACCAAAATAAATACCATCTTAATCTATGAATCAAGAAAGAAAAAAAATATGATAAGAAGCTAAAAAGATCTTTTCCTGGGGGGGGGGGGGGTAAAATAAGAAAACATGTTTCTACTCATATATGTAGGGCTCCAGCTACTTCACTCTCCTGGCACCAAAAGGAGGTCAATGGGTCCCAAGTATAGATGTAAGCAGACACTTGATTGGTTTTTAGAAATTAAAGATATGAGGGATGTCCCAGTTTACCCCTGTCCCAGTTCTCCCCGCTCTCCCCTACAGAGTTAAATGCCATTGATGAAGTACATGACAAAAGGCTACCTCCATTTTGGTCTAGTTTATTCGAAGATATTCTTTTTAAAAAGTGTGTACCTGCCTGCAATATTCTAATTCGTTCGATACACATATGACGCATAAACTCTGAAATCATTTAGGCGGCCTAATTGATCTCAGAGTTTGTCCATAATAGCCGGGCTTTGACGTTTGTTGGTACATAGGCCTGGTCTATTTACTAGCAAACGTCAAAAGCATGGAAACTGTCCAAAAGATCAGACGATAGCTATATACAGTAAAACCTGTCTATTGCGGACACATGTGGTTCTGGCAAAAGTGTCCGCAATAGACAGGTGTCCACAATAGGCAGGGGCTGAACTTTTGGGATCTCAGAGTACATTTTTGTATCAAAGGAGATAAACTTGTATAGACTGTCATAAAATATGCACATGTGTACCCATCTTATTCCACTTAATCATTATAATGAAAAAATAGAAAACTCAAAGTTAGATTTCTTTATTACATTGCAACAACACAAATTTTAACCAATATGAATGGCTGAAATATATTTAACCAGTACTTGTTCATGTATGAACATAATGTTAGCTTCACATTTGCTATGTGTCCCGGCTCTCACATTGTATTCTGCATATCCTCATGAGCACAATGTCCACATACCAGGTTGTACACATATTTTCATTGAATGTATAGTAATCTGCATGGCATAATATTAAATTTTGTCACAGTGTACAATGTAAGCCTTTTTGCACAAGTGATCATACAGCATTTGCTCCCAGCTTTTGTACATTATGCCCCTGACACTTTACTCAAACTCAGCTTAACTTGGGATTTTACAGTATTTATCTTTTAAGGGAAAAATTTTGTATGTATGGGCTTACCAGGCTAAAGAAAGTTTGCGTAATTTCTTTTACTAACAGAAAAGAAACAAACAACAAACATACCACAGGGTTATCCTATCCTTTGAGTATAGTATAACTGTATGTGCCATTGTTACAAATTGTGAATAACTTCACATGAATCTCAGTGGGTCCTTTGTTTTAGGCTTAATGATTGATCTATGGAGCTTAATTGTTTGATAGACAGAGAAAGTGTGATCAACCTCACTCAACAGGAGCACCAGTGCTCAGAGACACCTGGCATGTTTGTTGAGGCATTGCAGCCTAACTGCTTGGCTGAGTGAGCTTATTATGTGTTACAGGCTACTGAACTAATTTAATTAGTCTTTGATACCAGCTCAATATGCACGGCATTGTTCAGTCATTACAGCTTGGAACATAACAAGTTGCAAAAAGAGCATTGATATATTGTGTCCACAATTGACAGGTTGTTTTTGCATTTGGTACCCCAAAAAGTGTCCGCAATACACAATAGACAGGTGTCCACTGTAGACAGGTATAACCAAGATGAAAATGACTTAAAAATATTCGGTTCTGGCCAACACTGTCCGCATTAAGCAGGTGTCCACAGTAGACAGGTGTCCACAAGGACAGGTTTTACTGTATTAAAGTGATTTCAAATTTTGAAACTTTTTTTATGCAACGACGATGTCGGAGTTAAATAAATAAATAAATAAATAAATAAATAAAAACCCCACATTATAATTCATTTTGTTAATTGCGAAAGGAAATTGGTAGTCACGACATTATTCCTAAATGTTGGGTTGTCTCTGTACAAGTATATTATGGGGTGCAAGATGTATCGAGTTATTTGCCCTTTTGATTTAAAATGATGGCGTAATTTCTAACCTAAAAGTGAGACTTGAACAAATATTCCAGTCTCAAATTAAAATTCTTGTGAAGAAAGTCCCTCAGCCTTTTTGATAGTTTTCAAAGCAGTCACCAGACCAGCGGGAAAATTTGCGTTTGGCCAACAGGAAAGCATTATGCAATTCTTTATAAATGGATAGCTTATCTTAGTTAAGTCTGAATACATTTGTGTGTCGCGTGACTACTATCCTATTTGTTCTCCCTGCAAAAAGACTCAAACGACACAAGGAAAGCAACCAGAAACTAGAAAAGAAGATTTGCTTCATAATTTGGCTGGGTGCCTTCAAAATGAGAACAGTTTGAAATGCTACACTTTGACATTGTTCAACATAATCTAAATTTTGTGTATTAGCCTAACTTGCAAGAATTAAAATGCTACAACTTTTCCCCCCGTTCCTTGCATGTGGCCATGTTATAAACTTGTAAACTAAAGTTTGAATGACGCCAATATCTATAATAGTTTTGAAGCTACTCAACATTTAATTTTGTGTTTTTGGCTAATTTGCATAAATTAAAAGTGTACAGTTTTGGATCATGGTTCAATGGATGTGACTGTGTCACAAACCCATAAATTGAAGTTAGAGTGGCACCTCTATCTATAATATTTTTTAATCTGTTGAAGATTTACATTTTGCATACTCACCTAATTTGCATAAATTAGAATTGTGCAAGTTTGGTTCATGGTTGATTGGATGCGGCTTCGCCATAAACCTATAAATTGAAGTTGAAATGGCAGCTCTAATGCCCCTAACTAGTGTAATTTGAAATTATACAACTTTCATATACTGTCCATCATATTGGCAGGTGTCACGAACCTATATATGCATATTGAACTTTTGTGTGTATCTGCAATAGTTTGGAAAATATGCAACTTTTACAATTTTGATTGCCCATATATCTAAAACATAAAGGATGCCAAAATTGATTAGAGATTGTCTCTCTTTTGGTTGAAAAGGCATTATTTATGGATGTTTATGTAGCATATGATACCAATCTGTCCTGATCATGGTCAAAGCATCAGTCTGTTGCCCCAACAGCACAGGAATTGAGCACGATCACAGTTAAATATGAATGTCTTCTATTGAAGGGGATGTGTATACATGCAATGCAAAACTCCCTTTGATTCTTTTTTTCTTTAACAAATTTTAAAAGACACTGTCACGAAACTACATGTACATGTACCTGTGAACTGAGACAAGCACTTTTCTGTCTCAGTATTCCTTGTCTTAGCCCATGAAAAACAGGCGTTATAATAATAACAGGCTCCATCTCACTGGTTACAAAAAAAAAAAAGAAAAGACATGAAAGTGTCCAGTGAGATAACACAAATCTACATACTGGTACTTTTTCAAAATTTACAAAGTTGTGAAAACAGTTATTCAGGACTGGAAGACCCTACCTTGATGGGTCTAGCCAACTCAACACTGTATGTACTCTATTTTAACAGAGAATACACTCAGGCTTGTTCTGCCCAGAAGTCCAATGCATGTGCTCCCTTGGGACTGGTAAGCCCAGCCGACTCATAGCCTGAGGCAAACACAGACCAGCTAGGACACCAGTCTCAGCCATGGTGCACTGACAAACTCTGTCCAGCACCAGTGGGAACTATATCAGCACGGAGCAGATTTCTTCTAGCTTGAACAGAAAGAGATTATCTGTATTTTATGGAGAA
Organism: Hermodice carunculata; assembly: GCA_964020975.1. Taxonomy (NCBI): domain Eukaryota; kingdom Metazoa; phylum Annelida; class Polychaeta; order Eunicida; family Amphinomidae; genus Hermodice; species Hermodice carunculata. The sequence continues at coordinate 42,317,935 of OZ026628.1, read as the reverse complement.
CCTCATTACACAGATGTTGAGAGCACCACCCCCCAACCCATTCCATTTGCTACAAGACCCAAACCTTCCAAATCATACACCTAGCATGTATGACTAGAAGACTGCTTGACAGGTTCAAGCTAATTTATTATGAATGCAAAATGGCTGCCTAGCACCATGGAGGTCCATTTAGCTTGTAACAAGCAGTAGAAGCCCTGGATGTGTTTTGTTGGGAAATTCAATGAATTTAGCATACATTGAAATTCCCCAACTTTTGCTTGCATACTACTGGATTGGCCAAATGTCTCAAACCTGCATGTGTGAGATACAATTTCATGTATATCTATAAGACTTTTGAAAATACAGAGCTTTTAAAACTTTAATTGCCCTTAATTTGCATAATTGTGAACATTATGAGTATTCCCAACCAGGTGGTTAATTTCACTGGCAGGTCAATCACCGTGGCAAGTTTGGTGGTTTTCGGAACAAAAGTGTCAGAGAAAAACTCCAGACAAATTTGGTGGTAAAGAATAAAGAAAGATCTCTAGGAAAAAAACGAAATGTCCACCCAAAAAAGGAAGAAAGAAAAAGAAAAGAAAAGGAAAAAAAGAGAAAAGAAGATGCTGAGAAAAAAAAAACATAATAAGGATCAAAAGTGCTTAGTGGAATTAACTTGGGGTCTGCAGTTTAAAATTTCTACAAGGAGTTCCACAAAATTTGAAAAAAAATGCACCACCTGGTGAACAAAGTGAGAACTAGGAGTCCCTAGGAGTGTTCTTATGTAATCTCAAAGCAATTGGGTGAGCAGTTGTGGAGAAGAAGATTTTATAAGATTTGTCCAAAATAAGAACAAAAAATTCATTAAAATCCGAAAAATCACTGGAGCTTGACCATTTGAACAAACCTGGTAGAAAACCGCCAAAGATACATTGCAGCTTAATGTGAGAAGGAGAGAAATACTTTATTGACACAATGCTGCCCTCTGGGGGCTACAGCCAAAGAGTGGCAGGGGGCTACATCTAGGTACTGCCCTCTAGCATACACTCATGGAACTTATATGACAACATCAATTCAAGTATGAGATACAATTACCTCTGGTGTAATTCTACATACTACAATGAGCAGCAACTGCAGTCAAGGGTACATCAATATCTTCTTACACAGTAACAGTTGAATAAATAAAAGAATTATTATAGTCAGTCAAAACTGCACCAGTTGCAACCATACATTTAACTCTGAGCACCAACTAAAGTAATTGAAGTCAGTACCAACTTTCAATTAAAATAGATAAATAAAGTAAATTTTCAGGCACAAATGTTGAAACTTCTATCTAAAATGTATGTACATGGATTTAGGTGGGTGGGGTTGCTTGTCCCTCACTAACTATATACTATTTGACGAGATATGTCAGTGGCCTGGCAAAGAAAGCAATGAGCATCTTCTTCCTCAAAATGTAGAAAGTGCATTTGAGAATGCTAAGAGAATCTGACAAGAAAGATATGTCAGCCCATTTGCAATTACAGAGGCCCCTCGAAACAAGCCAAACTCTTGGCCTAAAATAGATAAAATCGCCATTTCTCAGATTTTCTTCAAAATGTCGAGTCGTGATGGAAAAGATTGATGGCCAGGCAATGCTAAACAATAGTCATGAAAACAAAAGGCTACTGCAGAAACTACTGGATTGGGTCATCACCAGATGGGGTCATATTGCAGACAACTCCAAAAGATCAAATGCGACCTACCCAAGTTTCACACAATTCGCTGACTTTATAGCAGAAAAGGCAGAATGGCATATTACATTATCATATATCTGGGAGCACTAAAGAAAACTCTCGAGAAGGGAAAAGAGAAAGGGAAAGAAACTCCATCAAAAAGGTTAATCCCAGGAGCAAATACACTTACAGGCCTCACTGAACAAGTTAAGGAAGACAGCTAAAAGCATACTAAGCCATGGTGCACACTGTGCAAAACAGAAAGTCACACCCCACATAACTGAAGAAATTTCACGCAGAAACCCTCTGTTGAAAAGCAGAGCTTCATCCAAACAAATGGCGTGTGTTTTGGCTGTTAAGTTCATGGGTTCATTTTTAAAATGTGCAAGGAGAGGAGTATATCTAGAACTTGTACTCACAAACACCCTACATGTCTACAGGAAGATGAAAGTGGATGTCAAGAAGGAAGACAGGCCTTCAGACAAATGTAAAAACAGAGTCAAGATAAGGAGGAAGATGAGGCAAATAGTGGTATAGCTCAGGAAGATGCAGAACTGTTGTCAGAAAACCAAGTCCCATTTCCTGTATGATTGTACCTGTATGGTACTAGTCTTGTGAGGCTAACCAAAACGATGAGTATTTTGTTTATGCTTTATTAGACACACAGAGTGACACAACTTGTATTCGAAGAGACAAGTGGCAGGCTAGGCGCCAATCACAGCCTACAAGATGAAAAATATCCACCAGGACTTCAATATCTAATGTTAGTTTTAAACACTATTGCAACCTTCATGTAAGAGGATTCGACTCAACTACTAAAATAAAGTTACTCACAAAATACACCAGGCAATTGATACTTGCCCATCTTTCCCATATACCAACACCCAACACTGCAAGAAAGTGGGCACACCTGCAGCCACTATAAAACAGAATCTCCCCTTTGCAAGATTGAGCTCCTTATAGAATACAATTGGCCCCAAGCTCTTGCTAGAGACTTCATATGAGGAGAGAGCGATGAGCTGTTTGCGCAACTAACAGACCGGGGGTGGTGTATTGTGGGAAGGACAAGCTGTGAGGTAGCCATAGGAGAAACTGATTGGATCTGATCTCCCACAGAGTGATTTCAAGGGAAATTCTCTTTCTGGTCAAGTTAAATAGAGGGGAAAGTCCTGAGACAGTACATTATATATGTAGAACTAAGATCATTGGAAGTTATATGCCCTGAAGTAAGTGACCTATTGAAAGCGAGCTTCTCTGAAAGGATGTTTGGTGATAAACCCATGATGCAAGGTGACATTAAATTCTAGAAGGTCCTGCAAGAGGGAATTCATGAAGATCAAGAAGGCTACTACAAGATAATCCCACGTTTCAGAAAAGAAATACCTCAACTGTCAAACAACAAACATATTGTGAGGAAAAGAAAAGAAAATATAAAGCGACACTTGCAGGGAGACTCCAAGTACCACAGTGTTTATAAGGAGTTTATGGACAAGCTAATGCAACATGGAGACGCCCAACTAGTTCAAGGTAACTAGGAACCAGACAACTCATGCTATATCCCTCATTGCACCACCCACGCAAGCAGAATAAGATCAGGGCAGTCTTCCACTGCAGCACAACTTATAAGAATACATACCTCAATGAACATTTATTACAGGTCAGGATCTTATGAATTCACTCCTTGGTATGCTGTGTAGATTCCACAAGGTTGCCGTTGGTATGACAAGAGACATAGACTGGTATTTCCACATGTTTAGGGTGAATCATGAGCATATAGACTATCTACGGTTCCTCTGGTGGAAGGATGGTAATCTACAAGCTGCACCAACTGTAAAGAGAATGAAAGTGCACCTGTTTGGAGCATCATGCTCACCTGGCTGTGCTAACTTTGCACTGAAGTGATTAGCCAATAATCACAGAGAAGAGCGTAGTCCCTAAGTCTGGGATTTTCTCATCAATAATTTCTATGTAGATGATGGCTTGAAAAGCTGTGAGAGAGTTGAAGAGGCCATTAAGGCTGTTGGTGATGCCCAAAAACTTTGTGCTGAAGGGAACCTCCGACTTGACAAATTCTCTTCAAAGAACTCCCAGGTCCTACAGTCTATACACGAATCAGAATGTGCTAAAGATACTACAACTATCCATATGAAACACAACAACTCCCCAATAGAAAGGGTACTTGGTATGCAGTGGTGCCGATAGTTGCGTTAGTTTGAATTCAGATTGATGCCTCACAATAGGTGTATGACTTGCTGAGGAATTCTATCAACCGTTGCCTCGGTATATGACCTACTTGGATGTTTGGCCCCATTTGCCTTGGTAAGGAGAAAAATCTTACAGATTATGTGTAAAGTAAAATCAAGGGTGGCACAAATCACAGTCTGAGGACTTACAACCAAGGTGGGAAGCACAATTGTACTGATTAGCAAGCATACAAATTCCCCGCTGCCTTGTACCAGAGAACTTTGGAAAAACGACATGTGAAGAACTGCATCATTGCTAAGACACAAGCTTCAGTGGATACAGCCAGTGTTCATACCTCTGCCAAATAAATGACAAAAACAAGGTACATATAGTTCATTTGTCATTGGCAAGGCCAGAGTAGTGCCCCATATGGTTGTGATAATACCCAGGCTTGAGCTCACAGCTGCCCTCATATGTACTAGGATGAGCAACATGCTGCTCAATGAAATGAGCCTCAAAGGAGTCAAGGAGTATAGTGGGATGAACTCTAAGGTAATGTAAGGCTACACAAACAATGATGCCCAAAGATTTCATATGTTCATGGCAAATTGAGTTGAACAAGTAAAAGAAATGACAAAGCAAGAGGACTGGCAGTACATTAATACAAGTAAAAATCCAGCAGTCCTGGCATTGAGGGGATCACCAACAGAAGAACTGGCCACATCTAATTGGCTGACAGGACCAAGTTTTCTTTGGGATACCAGCCTCACAGAAAATGAAGTGCCTGAAACCACTATATCTTTGGAAGATCATGAAGTAAGGACGGTTATTGTTCGAGCCATTGGAACTGAGGAGAACGATCCTACGTCTGGAATGCTTTTCCAAATGGACATTGGTGGTTAAATCCATCATAATGCTACAAAGAATGATTGCCAACATAGGGAAAGCAAATAAGAAACCTTCCCCTGAGGAAGAAAGACATCGTCCAGAAATGACCATGATAAAAAGTTTACAGAGAGAACACTTTGCTGAAGAAATGAAAACACTACATCGAAGGACAAACTCAGAAGCTTGCCTCCTACCCAAGACTATCCACATCTACAAGCTAGACCAGTTTGTAGAAACAGATAGTGTTCTTCGGGTCAGATGAAGACTGAACCAGTCATATGTGCCTTGTGAAGTGAAGTTTCGAGCCATACTGCCAAAAGGGGGGCATCTTGTACAACTCTTAGTCAAGCATTACCACAAGAACATAGCATCCCAAGGTAGAGGAATGACAACATATGGGCTTTGCTCTAAAGGGAACTGGATAATAATTTGCAGCAGAGTCTGTCCTCCCTCATCCATAAATGTGTCACATGCAGGAAACAGCACAGCATCTTGCAAACCTACAGATAGCATGCTTGCCGAAGGAACCAACAGAAGCTTTGCCTCCATTCAACCACATAGGAATCAACTGTTTTGGTCATTTAATCATTAAAGAATGCAGAAAGGAACTCAAGAGGTATAGATTCTTGATCACATGCATGGCATCCCATGCCATCCATACCTAAGTGCTCAAAGACATGCCTATGGATGCTGTCATCAATGCATTCCATTGTTTTATGGCTTTAAGAGGTCCAGTAAAGACTATCCACTGTGACCAAGGCTCAGATTTTATTGGCACGACAAATATTCTGAAGATGGGGATCAACAAAATTGAAGACAAAAAACTCAAGGTATTTCTGATGAGGAACAACTGCGACTTCATTCTGAACTAGCCACATTCGAGTGCCATGGGTGGTTCATGGGAGTATCAAATCAGAATGGTAAGAAGTGGTCTGACTTCTACGCTGAATCAAAAAAATAGTTCCCATTTTGACACTTCTACTTTGAGAACGTTTTTCTATGAAGCCATGTCAATTTTGAACAGTCAGCCATTGAGTGTTGAAAATGTAAATGATCCCAAGGCTCCAGAGTCGTAACACAAAACCATCTCTTCTCCATGAAATCTAAAATTCTACTGCCCACAGCAGGACACTTTGTGCAAGAAGATCTTTACACACACCAAAGGCGTGCAAGGTTAGCCAATCAATTTGGTCAAGGTGAAAAAGGGAATACCTTGGGATGCTATAGTACAGACAAAGGTGGTACGAGACCAGCTGCAATGTAGCAGTTGTTGAAATTGTTCTATTGAAAGATGAAGATCGTGTACGCGGCCACTGGAGGCTAGGCAGAATTAAAGAGGCAATTACTGACAGAGATTAGCTGGTTCACAGGGTGAAGTTTCTTGGTGGTGACCCGAACATAACTGAATAAGGTAACTGCTGTAGTAAATGTATCAGCCTCGAGAGATCCATCCACAAAGTGATCGTGCTGATAGGGTAATATTGTCAAGGAGCAATCTCATCATGAAAATAGTCCCTCAACCGTTTAAGGTAAGTATACAAGGATAACTACATTAAGCCCTAGTCTGAAAGAAAGACAAGTAGTGTCATTGATGAGTATGCAGGCTTGCTGATACGAGTGAACTGAATCACTGTTCCCTTAAATGGAATCACATAGTGATTTGAGGGGGAGTGTAGCAGTCGCCAAGCCAGCGACTTTAGTTTAGAACCTGTTTGTGCATTGGTAGGTTATAGATTTGTACACCCTAGCTGCTGTGCTTGTCCCCCTGAGGCTGGGCTTGCTGTTTTGTTGCCCGTCTGGGCAATGTTGCATTTGTTGCCCCAGCTGCAATAAAGAGATAACTGTTATGATGCCCACCTTCTGAATATTAGCAGAACTCCACAAAGAATGCCAACAATGATATAACTTTAACAATAACAATATATCAACAATCAAAATCAGTACAAAGTAGGTAAAATTCTCCTCGCTGGCATGTCAGTAGTTAAACAGTCTTAGGTAAATCCTAATCCCTGGTGAGATTTCCCACAGGTAATGTCCCACAGTTCCAAGTCTTATGACAGGTGCCAAATTATCTGGTACAAATCCCACAGAGGTACAGTTTGGTTCCAATGTGGTGCTGAAAGGTGTGGTACTGATCCAATGCCACAGAGGTGCAGTTTGGTTCCAATGTGGTAAAATTAACACTAAATATACCAGTCCACTTAAGAAACTGTCCACTCTCCACATGTAATAACAATAGCTCACAGTCCCACTGGCTGGTAGTCACAGAGCTTCTGTCGGATCTTTCCGAATTGTCTCTCTCAGTCAGGAATATAGCTGCTATATATATATATAGACAGAGAAATCTCACCATTATTCCAGAGTTTTCCAATTAGTCACACATCCCAGTGCATTGAGTGAGACCTGTCCTTGATCTTTCTAGATCACCTCTGAAAGGTGTACAGACAGTACAATGAAATGAGTGATTTGATTGTAGGTCAACACTTTGTTTACAAGCTGCCTGAGTGTCGCCCCAACAAAGCAGGCCAACTCTGTGACCTGGTACACTATAAATGAATACAGTGACCTCTAAAATAAAAACAAACAGGCATACCGACATTCATAACAACACCTTGTATCCAACATAACTTTGGGCTCTTCTGAAAAGATGGGGAGCTTGAGGAACCGCTATAATTTTGATCCGACCGGATACCACTGAAGTTTCGCCAAGGACACACACGCACACACACACACACGCATATATATATATATATTATATTATATATATATATTATATTATATATATATATATATTATATTATATATATATATATATATATATATATATATATATATATATATATATAGAGAGAGAGAGAGAGAGAGAGAGAGAGAGAGAGAGAGATCATCAGCTTTTTTATGTACCACTCAAATGTCAAAAAGACATCAACTCCATGTGTACCAAGATGCATGGTTGACTAAGAAACCTAGGACGTTAGAATTTAGAATAGAGCACCCGATATTTCTATACAGCAGCTTGATTGCTTT
>OZ026628.1:42273445-42309945 GCA_964020975.1 Hermodice carunculata | reverse complement strand
TGTGCTATGAGTGCATTATTGGAAGGTGCGCGTGGTCACGGTGGCATCTTTTTGCGATTATAAATTTGATATAAAAACTGATAAGTTCCTATATATAAGAGGAATGACGTGCTAGGCTGAATGTCGCTTTATGAGCACGAATGCACATTAAATCCCATTCCTACTGGCCCGGCCCGTCGGCTTTTATATTTCTGAAGCAATATTTTTACGTGCAGTTCACTGCTCGGTTTGGCAATATGTGAACCAAAGGATCACAGAGCACGCCGGGAATGAAAAAGGTCTGTGGACATATTAAACGCATGCTCCTTTTTGCTTGGTCAACCTGACAGTGTCATGTTTCTAGACCCGGTCAACAGCTTTGCATCGCAAATGGTGCACAAAAAGAAAGCTTCTGGTATGACAGCTTACTTGGTCAACTAGGGACCTGTCATCGACTTTCGTCAGCGAATTCTAGGGGCATTCATTAACTTTTGCTCAACGCACTTTGGGCGCAAGGCTTCTAGGATGCCGATAACTGCTGTTGACTAGTATATGTCTTGATGAAAAAGTGGCATTGGACTCCATGACATTTGACTAATTTTGATAAATTTTAATGAAAGAAAGCGTCATGCCAATGCATCGGTTTTCAGTCCCCTTTAGTCAAGCTGGTGAACTTTTTACAATTTCAACTCAACTTTGGATTGCAGTATAACGTTTGAGATAAAAAGACCGAGCAAATACACCTGAATCAAGGCCATTGTCGATTAGGTTTCTGAAAGGGTTCAAGAAAGTATATGGAAAAGCTTCGGATTACAATCATGAGGCCTATGTCGTTTCTAATATAGGTTCATATTTATTTATTATCATCAGTAAAACTTCCCGTTTAAGTATAGACCCATATCTTTTACATGGATTGCGAAGCAGGCCAGGCCTATATTAATCACTCTCCATGGCACAGATCGTGGCGTATACTTCATACCTACATGTTTGGTGGTGGGTACCGAAGGACTCGGAGAAAACCACCGTGCACAGTCAGAGTGGTAGGAACTCTTTTCACATGCTTCCCCGGCCGTGAATCGAACCTGGGCCGCAGAGGTGAAAGGCGAGCGTGTTGCAGCTCCGCCAACCGTGCACCCATTACAACTTCCCGTTTACAGCGGGGGCGACGATGGAATGGAGTGAATTCCATGATACGTCCAGTATATATGTACAAGTAAGCCGTCATCCTGATTGACACAGATAATATGTATACGTTAGAAATTAAGTATCTATAATTAATAATTCGCGATTTGTGTTCTCCGCACCAAAACTAGAGATAAACCACTCATTGGGACAAAAATCTAGAAAGCGTAAGGACAAGTACATTATACATGTTACATATACAATGTAGAACATAAAGCTGCCAGTGGCAAAATCATTGAAAAAGAGGCATTGCCACTGCATGTATATTCAAATCAAATCATATTTACGCTGAAATGGCTACCTTCGTCAGACCTGTAGACCATACTAGGGCCATAATAAGGAATCGAAAAGGGGTCTCTCATTTACTCTCATGTAGGGTTTTCTCGGAATTAACATTTACTGAAGCCAGTGAGGAATATCAACGACTTTTATTTACAATTTTCGTGTGGTTATGTTTGTGTGACATAACATATATAAAGTAATATCACCAAATACCTAATGGTCAATGCAACACTGCGGAATTTATATCGGAATCTGCAACAATTACAAGAAATAAGTTCAAATCAAATCGTTAAACAATTACAGATATCTGATGATGCGCATTCAGCCAATAGAAAAAAAAAATAAAAAAATAGTGTGGCACTTGGCGTATATGATAAAACCAATATTTGTTAAAGCACGAAGGTCCTTTATCTGCGGCAATTGAGAAGCAGTGGATGAAATACCTAGGAGGACTGGGAATTATGAATGAAATAAATGGGGCTTGTATAAAGCATAACTGAAAGATCATTTTCGCCCTTAAGGACACACAAACACACACACACACACACACACACACACACACACACACACATACACACACACACGCAAATCCCACTTTAGTTGATCATATCTCAAAATACATTTGCGTTAGGATAACAAATCATATACGTATGTAATCGTCATACTCCAAAATAGTTGTATCTTTCATTTCTTGGGGGTGTGTGTGTGATGTTAATTGCTGAATAAAAAGTCGAAAGTTGACCGCAAATCGGCACCTACATAAATTTCGGTAGAAGTCACCAATTACCGTTGCATCTTAATCCTGATATATTGGTAAAAAATTCTGCGATTTTTTTATGTTTTGCTTAATTTTTCTCCTACCCACCCTCAAAGTTTAACGTTTCATCACTCCCTTTGATCTCCAGGATGTTCTTTTTCTTCGTTTTACAGAAAAAGAAAGAAGAAAATTTGCGAAAATTGCTGAATCGTTTTTTGCAGTTTGGCATTACCAAATGAAAGGCCATTTACCAGATTAAATTTCGCCCAGTCGTTTTCTTGAAATAACCATTCGTAAGTTGGGTTCTCGTCGTATGGTCTTTTCTGAGAAAACGAGCTTTAAAGGCCTTTTATGTTGATCATTTGACTCTAAAGCAATATCGTTTGTTCAAGTTGAGCTGATATTTGTACAAAACAGAGTAAACATCATTCCTGAATAATTGGTGAGGTTGTTAATCAATTATTAGTGAATCACATGAATTAAAGAGCTTTGAAATACGGAAAACGTTCTTCAGCGACTTGTGAAAGGGCGAAAGCGAGAATCTGGTTTCAAAGCGTGATGTCATGGAGGCGGACCTTCGAATTCGGGTTCCCGTGACCTCAAGCCTGGCAACGGAAGTTGACAGCTATCTTGGCTTGCGAACAGATCAAAGATGGCTCACTTGGTCAGTTTTGTTCCTGTCTTGTCCTGTCCTGTCGTTGATGTGTTTGGTTAACAGCTTCGGCATTGCGAATGGCTTGTGGACTCTGTGCAGGATAGATCGACCTCTTTGGCTGAAATTCACCATGTAGCTTTACAAGGACTCAGATTTGCATCTGTGTCCGTGGATTAATTGATAGTTTGTTTCAATTTTAGTGCCACAAAGATCAAACGCTTGTCACACGGAACGGACAAGTGTGGTATTGTTAACCCACCTGCTTTTTACATAGGAGACGCCAGAAATGAAAATTCTAAATAGATTAATGTTCTTCTTTAAGCTAAATTCGACCCAGAAGCTCGTACTAATAATTGCAGGCCGACTTTTTATGATTGTTAACCAACCTGCTTTTACAGAGGAGACGCTAATAATGGAAATTGAAAATAAAATAAAAGAAAATAATGTTCGTCTTTCAACTAAATTCGACCCGGAAGTTTGTATTAATAATTTCAGGCCGTCTTTTTATGAGTTATCAGAAGTTGGTTTACAATTTCATGGGCTGCTCCTATGAGTTAATCTTATTAATGGAAAACTGTTAGTGTTCCCACATTGGTTTACGGTTGTGATCCACTGCCACTAGAGGGGGTGTGGGGTTAGGTGGGTAAGGGGGCAGGTAGCTGAGTCCAAAATACGCTGCTCGGCATGACGTGGCATGGCATGGCATGCAGTATGGTGTGGTGCGGGCAGCGACCTCTTAATTGACCCGTACTAGAACCTCGGACCGAACATTCCTATTGGGCAATTGAGACTACGCCTTCTACTGGCTTTCAGTTGTGTTTATTGCAACAAATGTGTATAGCATACTTTCCATTTCTACCGAATCATGCAGCAGACTACCGGTTTTCGGACATGACTACCACCTACAGCAATTATAAACTTTCAAGCCATTTACGAACTTTAAAAAAGTTCCCGCAATAGTCACATATTATCAGATCTACTGCAAACTTTCACAATTATTGTTTCTGTGGCAAATGCTATTGAGCCATAGTCTGTGCATGTGGGCATACATGCAATGCATCATGGTGTGAAGCGGCCAGAGTCTTAATCTAATTGCCATATCATAGGAATAAATGATGACTTTATCTGACAAACTTACATGTTTGCTTCTTTGTTGTATTCCATTATGATTTAATCATGCAATTACCAATATTGAGGCAAGTTAACTTAAATCTTAAAATTGTCGTCAAAAAACACCAGATGAAGTATATTTTTAACAGACTCCCTGGCTTGGGAGGTGGCCCACCCTCTCTCAAACCCTAGCCTCGCGTCAACCAGGAATATCTATCAATCTATACACACACACACACACACACACACACACACACACACACATACACACACACACACACACACACACACACATATATATATATATATATATATATATATATATATATATATATATATATATATATATGCGTGTGTGTATAGATTGGCCTATATATATATATATATATATATATATATATATATATATATATATATATATATGGCCACCATCCTTGGTAGAACTTGGTTGGTTACCTTTGACTTCGACATTGGCTCGTATACGGATTAAACATTTTCATACAAAGAAATTTCACTTGCCTAGAACGCGGCTTTGTAAACTAATTTTCAACGATCTGCTGTACAGTTAATGTAAAAATCAGTACAATGTTTGGCAGTATGTTGGGGGAATGAGGAAAACGCTCAACAATACAGGGATGCATCGTGCCTTTTCGTCTTTGAATCCTGATGGAATATAATAGTTTGGCTAGGTATAAAATGGATTTTTACCAGAAAATTGACAAATTGGAATCACTCAGATGGTATAGACTTATAAAGGATTCTACCCCTGGGAAAATTTATTTGCTAAATCTAGGAAATTTTAAAGGAGTTCGTCCGAAATCTGCAGCTTACACAGGAAATTTGGGCCTCTGAGAAGATAAAATAAGATGGGAGTTTTCGGACATAGGTTGTTGTGGTTGCATCGAAAAATTTGAAGCTCTGGAATATTTTCTTTTGTTCTGCTCCTGTTGGATTTAAATAAGAATTAAGTATTTCGGATATTTGAAAAAAAGTATGAATGAAAAGAATGGTTTTGCAATACGGCATGTATTCATGCCTGCACCTGGTAATGGTAATTTGCCTTTTTACTTGGAAATCATGGATACAGGTATAAAAGAGAGATCGGAGATATATTTGGTCACACGTGTAAACAATTCTTGGTGGAAGCGTGGCAACCAGAAAAAAACCTGGTTGCGGAACTTCCTGGGTAACTGGCCGGAACACATAATTTGCACTGTATTATATCTGACGTACCGCCAGATGTACCCTTCCTGCCTGTGCCCGGTAGCTTTTCCTAAAAAATAGAACAAATCTCCTGACCACGAAAGAGTTAATGTAATCCGTCTTTTGGAAAGGGTAAATTGTTTGATGGTATATTTGCAGATTTTAACAAGGGCGGTGCAATGTTAGCGTGACGACGGTGTTGATGCTGAATACAGTGTGCATTCTATTTAAAAAGTGCATATGCTTGTAACTTGGACGGAGCTGCGGATCAGCGAAAGAAACAGGTTAACAAGTACAGACTTTTTTCTGTCTTTCAGCAAAGTCATCAGAACCACTGACATATCAAAGATAAATAAATAAATAAAAAAATCAGTCCCCCCCAGTCATTGTATGTTTACCTACAATACTACATGCTCTTAAATTCGTCCTTGGTCGAACACCTTTCAACAAGAAATCACCCAGCTAGTATTATCCAACGTCATACGTCCATTTGTACCTTTACCACTGAAAGACAGCATCCGTGGTTTGCTGACGCTTCAGCTCACTCGTTTGTTTGATGTGTATCTTGAAGTAGGGATATACATATTTCTTCTGGATCTCACGTGTATGTAATGCTTAGTGACATTAATCAAAAAATGCTGCAAACACACCTTGCTATGACATATAGGCTATATAACCCACATTGAAACCAAAAATAGAAAGACAGACAGGCAGACAGCAATACATGCACACCACGTGTGATTAGCGGAGGAAAAATGCACTTATAAAAGGCGGAAAAGAGGCAAACTTACTGAACTATTGTATTTTGAAAGGGTGTAGGATGCCCCCTTCCACCCTGAAAAGTTGAAATAAGAAACCCATGGCCAAATTTTCGGTTATTCACCCTCGTTTTAAAGAGTTTCAAACTTGCGTGATCTGACCTGTGTGGTGTAATTTTTTTTCGCGCGACCCCTTTCCGGACACGTGCTCTGGTCTGTCCCTTATTCATATAAAATAACACAAACATTCAAACGGTTTCAAACATATTTTGCCTACGTGAGCGATCATAGGTTTAAAAGCAGTTTGCCCGACTGTTCTATACCTTCATTATCACATCACTTAAAAGTCGTTAAATATTCAGTCTACGTGGCTTTTGTTTCCTAGTCTTGCGTAACGTGTGACCTTTGCAGGAACCCAAATTACTCTCCTGTGTTGCAAGGGTAAAGGTGCTTCCTTGAAGTACATTATTTGGACAGCGTCTCAGTTGTCTCGGTCGTTGCACATGCACCTCTGTCAGCTAAGGTATAGTGTTACAGTCTCTAAACCAAGGATGCCATTGTTCCTTGTTCAAATATTTGTGCAAGAGAATGTACACCACATTATTGTGAGATAAATGGATTCATTGGGCTCATGGCCCATTTATTAAGTAGACCCACAAGTTAACATGTTTAACTGGGGAAAGATTAATATTTTCAAGCAGACAATGATGAGGATCTATATGGGGTCACGCGCCATTTCCATTTGTCGCATGTGTAATCAGGCTTTTTTTTCATAACAGGAACGAGCTGTGATCCGTTATAGCACTTTTGACTCCAGGGCATAGATTGCCATAGGTGTTGGATACCAAAAAAACATAGGCGTTTTTTCAATGAATAATTGAACACGGCAATCATTTTTAGGAACAAGAGACAGATATATACGATTTATGAGCAGAGGGGAAATAATAATTTGGGATGAGATTTATTATTGAGATCCAATGAAGGGCTTTTCGACATTTTTATGAACAGAACGGAAAATATCCTGTATGAACAGGACACTTCCAGCTTTAAAATGCTCAAGAATTCTTCCAGACTGTACCCTGCAAAACACTCAAAATCTCTCGTATAACAAATGCCGTCTGCCTCATTGTTTTTGCCTTAAATGTATCTGAGTAGGATTTGAACGAGAACTGCCAATGTAACATACATTGCGGCAGAAACGTGGAATGAGATGTCCCTCTGACGAGGTCCAGACTAATCGTACTCTTTTGGTTGCTTGGACTGAAGTGATGAACTCGCTCAAACTGTTGGAAAAAGTGTAGCCTTCAATTGCGGGTTGTAGAGATCCAGTTGCTATGCCATGACAGCATTATGTGCTTCCATGGGTATTTTGTATCTAATTATTTGGTTCCTCGGGAGCAATGGCGGGATTGAAGAATTGGAGCCATGTGATCAAATTTTCTTGCCATTGAAACTACTCTTGGTTTCTGCATTCGTTGTAAATGGACTAATTGTATGTTCGAAATGCCAAATAAAATAGTGTTTTTGCCGTACAGTCTCCGTGTAACAAAGTACGTGCTGCCCTTTCTGTTGCTCCCTTCGTGAGATACCTTCTAATTTGAGACATGTTCCACAGGTGATAAGTAGAAGATTTGCATAGATTGGAGACATGAAACTTCATTCCGATACGTTTATCACAGGTAACACCGAGGCTGGGCCCTGAAGTTGCAGGGAATATATGACAGCATCACCGATTGATACTTTTGGTTTAGAAATGGTTTCTAGCCTCATTTTGGCACTTGAAAAGACGTCTCTTTTGCATCATTTATTTTCCTATTATTTTGTGTCAACGTATTTCACACTTTCATGCCCCAAGCCTAAAAATTGCAGTGTCAGCGTCCCGTTGCGCGCCTTGAATGCCAGATCAAGCTGTTTGTCATCATTTACAATACACAATTTGCGGAACTAAATTTTTGTGCACCTTCGAAAGGTTGTGCTGTTTAAGTTTGCAACATAAACGCCATAATAACATATCGATGCTACTTTGTTTTACAAAACACATGGGGTTGGAAAGATTTATTGACCTGAATTCAGTACATAATATTTTCAAGGAAAACAAATTATATGGAAAACATGCGACATTGAGTTCCTTAATCTACTACATTATTATCTATGAGTTTGGTTGGATTACGTCGCCACTTTTATGCCAGTTGTGTTTGAGACATTTTTTTAAGGTGCAGTATATGCACGGCTACTTGTGATCCTGTTATATTAAATACAGCATATGATGGGTCCACTCTTTTTCATAGAAATTGTGTAATTGTTTCTTAATCCAGGAACTAAACTCTTCAGAAGGCACTTACATCGTGCTTCCTGCATTGTTGCGTGACTTAGAATGTCTTGAATGTGTCTCAATCAGCAAATTAACCGAGACACAAATTGCACATAATCTTCCTAGAAAAGACACAGAAATACCACGGGATTTTCATCATAATAGGGTATTTCCGCACAACGTTTAGGACACTAATAAAAAAGCTGCATTAGTAGTTTTTTTTTCCTATGCTCCACACGGGTGCGTTAGTTTACCCAACGTTGTATGAATGCGTTCCCTGGTCTGTTTGTCACAAAGTTGCGTAATGCTATTGCTACGACCCCTTACAAAAAAGGTTCCTCTCATCACTGGCATACGGTGATAGAGGCTTAAAAAGATGATAGTGATAATTATGACAATGATAATGATGCTGATGATGATGATGATAATAATAATAATAATAATAATAATAATAATAATAATAATAATAATAATAATAATAATAATTATTATTATTATTATTATTATTATTATTATTATTATTATTATTATTATTATTATTATTATTATTATTATTATTATTATTATTATTATTTTACTATTTTATTTCATTCCGATCATGGCGAGAAATCCCAATAAAATACCTTACAACGATATGCATCAAACAAACACACAGCAGAAAGGCTCCACACATCCCTGGCATACGATAACAGACGAGTGATAAGACCATTATGATAATGGAGATGATAAAAAAAATATATATATATAATAGTAATAATAATAATAATAATAATAATAATAATAATAATAATAATAATAATAATAATAATAATAATAATAATAATCATAATAATAATAATAATCATAATAATAACAATAACAATAAAAATAACAATAACAATAACAATAACAAAAACAAAAACAATAACAATAACAATAACAACAACAACAACAACTATAATTATTATTATTATTATTATTATTATTATTATTATTATTTTTTTTTTTTTTTTTTAATTAATTCCCAAAACTTCAGAGAAATACCTATCCATGCTTTTCATGCAAACAAACAACAACAACAACAACAACAACAACAACAAAAAAAAAAAAAAAAAAATACAAAACAAAACGAAACAAAACACAATGACCTAGTGAGGGTATGTTGAAATGTACGTCCAATTTAATCGTAGGTGCAGAATATATCACACACTAATGTAAAAGAAATCTAGGGGTTCAGAGGCGTTGCCCAAATGGAAAGAGGCAGTAACACCCAGAGTTACATCGGGAACGGGTACCGTGTTACTCTCGAGCAAAAAGACCTGAACCGCATAATCAAAATCGCCGAAACAGTGTGACGATTCATGGAGAGATTTCCGAAATTGATATAAGTTGAAAATTTCGCCGTCAAGCTGTGTAACTTATATAATTATATAACTTAAAATCGTGTTAAGAAAAATTATGTTTTGATAACATGGTTTTGACATTAACGCTAAT
This sequence comes from Hermodice carunculata, assembly GCA_964020975.1. Taxonomy (NCBI): domain Eukaryota; kingdom Metazoa; phylum Annelida; class Polychaeta; order Eunicida; family Amphinomidae; genus Hermodice; species Hermodice carunculata. Next base: position 42,300,235 of record OZ026628.1, on the reverse strand, counting down.
GACTTTCATTCTTTTCTGACATGCCTGGATGCACATTATCTCAATGTTAAAAGAATATATCAAAAGTGACAGGTTTTTCTCAAATGTCACAAATCTGACAAATTAGGTTGAAACATTGAGTCAGGGTTGGCATTGAAATGGAGCTTAATTGGTTTGAGACTTTCGAAGTGAGGAGTAGGTGTTATCATGGGGTTTCTTTTTCATCTATGGTGCAGGATGTGCATTGCTGCAGTACTCGTTGCGATTCCCCTCCATTTGTACATGTGGTCCAGTTGCAACTGTTTATTTTACAATCATTGGGACTGAATATAATGCTCCAGTTTGTTTCTACTTCAGTTATACACTGGCAGGTGGTTTTGACTAAGATAAGCTATCCAGTTGGAAAGGGTACATACAAGTTCAGGGGTAAGTTAAATTGTTCTTATATGAACCTGTAATATTCGAATTTAGTAATTATGTATTGTTTGACAGGATTTTTCTTTCAGAATGAAGCTCTGCATTTATAAGCAAAACTTCACGTATTTAGCTAAGTCATCATTTGCCTCGTTAATATTTATCTATTATTATGTGGGTTGTCTTTGCTGAATATTTCGCTTTGACAAGGAGCCACTACTAAGAGAGACATGTACGGGTATAGGCTCCGAAACATGTTCTGAGTATATACCCGCTGAAAACCCTTTTATTTTCTTTGGGCTAATACAGTCTATGTCAAAATTCTACAGAAGAACGTGTGCAATATGGACAGTAATACTACCATATGTATATAGATTAGACAGTGACATGTTAGCTTATGGAGAGTAGAGAGTTCCTACTGCGGAATAGGGTAATGAATACTAGGAAGTGGTTCTTGACAAAAAGAGATAAATACAATTATATAATTAGTGACAAGCTTATAGCAAGACTCGATGTAGAAACTGAAAAAAAAACTACTGAGTAAACCAGTGATGATGTGTTCCTCTGCCCACGGTTTGACAAAATTACCATGAGATATATGAGATAGCAAACAGAATGAACTTCTCCATCCTTCTGTCTAGTATCGTAGAAGAGCCATTATAGAGTCATTTAGAGAAGGCTACTGCCAAAGGGGGATAACCAAAAGTCAATTATCCTGCCAACGATAGTGCCAGGGTTTATATATCAATGCGCCATGTACTATGCAAGTGCGTGGGCATAAACAGATCGAAGAGAGCCCACTTAAAAAATATGAAAAAAAAAAAAAAAAAAAAAAAAAAAAAAAAAAAAAAACAAACCGGCAGCCATTATCCACAACACCGGGTATATAACATATGTTTAACAATTCAGAACAATGACCCCTCTATCCGATGCCTAAATAGCGTTTTATCAAATATATACCTAAATGGACTCAAGATTTTTCATGGAATCATTTGATAATTAGATATAATCAAGCCCATAGAAAGTACTAGAAAACAAATAGTTTTCCAAAGGTGGGGTTTTATATTTGTCATGAGAGTAGGCCTGTATAAGCCAATCATAAGCCAAACCAGCGTTGCCTAACTCCTGAAGGACTTATCGGCACTGTTTGAATCTGTTTTCAACATGTTTAAACTTGATTTTTCGAAGAGAATATACACCAAGAATAATTAGACAGACTGATACTTCAACTTTACCTGGGCATAAGCAAACTTCAAAAGTGTTATTCAGCGATGGTTACATTAAAACACATTTAGAGTTTTGATGATTAAAATTATATCATTATTACATTTAAGAGTTATTACATATATTCATGAATCTCTTCAACCCAGTAGTTGTGGCAGTAAACAATATGACGTTGTCCGCATATGCAAAGACACTAGATATATTATTGGCCAAGCGCCAGTTTGCTTGCAGAGACTTTACTGCTTTTAACATGCCTTCAATAAAAATACTGAAAAGGGGGAGTTGATACTGCCTTGGTGTGCACCTCTTGGCACAGGAAAGGAACAGCTTCCACAACTATTCCATCTGAGAACATTGTAGAAATTCCTACACCATTCACATATGAAACCTTTGTGAGTATCAGGCAGAATATTTAAAAGTTTAAAGAGTTAGTCATTGCGCTGTCAAAGATTTTTTGGCATCGAGAAGCGATTTTTTTGGCATCGACAGCACATACATAGACAGGAGAATCTTTACAATTAAAACATATAACTGTATCATGTAAAAATACACTTGGGAAGGCGGCACTGTGGCCCATTCAGAAGTCAAATTGAGCATGAATCACTGTGTCTTCATGATCGTGATTAACCTTTTTAACTTGGCATGTACTGAACTGAATCTAATAGAACAATAAGTTTTTGGTATTCTAGGATTTATAATATTTTCATTTTAAGATTGGAAAAACAATTTTAGTCTGAAAGATCCCGGGTAAAAATGGAAAATTAATCATAGTTGAGTCTAAAGTGGCCACCCGATATAAGAGATGGGTTAACTCTCTACAGCGTAAATTTTTAGCTATGAGTCTATTGATACACGGGGATGAATCATTTATAACTTTATTAATTCAATCTGAAATCATGTCGGGAATAATCACAAAGCCATCATTAGTAAGTATTTCTTTTTTTATAAGTTCACAAAAACACATTTTCTAAGGTGTCCACAATAGGCCTTTGTTGTGAAGTCAAAATAGCAGGATCATTGCTTACTGCATTAATAATCTGCCATGTCGACTGCACAAAGAACTGAGTCTACCTCCTTATTATTTAACCTTTTAATTAACCTTCCAGAAATAGCTCATCTTGTGATCAGAGAAGTTTCAGTCAAGGATTAGCACAGTCTCTCTGCAGCTACTAATGTAATTTTGAAAGACTTTTCTTTTTTTGGGGGGGGGGGGGGTGCTCGCCTTTGAGTGTGTTTACAGACAAAGCAAACGTACATGCACTTTAGGTGTCGAACTCATTCCAAAGTAGCGGTATTTTAGGAATTTTCTATTATATGATTTCCAAAGTGAAACATGGAGATTTTGATCATGATTCTTATTGTTGAACATAATACCCTTATTCTTTGTTAAATTTCCGGAAGTTTCAATCTCAGATGATATTAACTCAAATTATCAATTGAATGCTGCATTCTAGTGGAGGACTTTTCCATGAGAGCAATATAGTCGGCAATTCAAAAGAATATCATGAAAGTGTACTGGGTCACAAGTATTAACACATATTTCTGCTAGGCCGGTACAAATGAATTTAACAAAATTGGGCTTTATCCCTACAGTGCCGACTCCAAATAATGTTGAACTACTAAAATTGAACTGCTCTGAATCATAAAAATTATGATCGTGTTCCATGTAAAAAGACCTTTCATTCAAGTACTAACATGCCTATAGTTGCATATAATATAGTAGTCCAGCTCAGCAGCATGCACCCAAACTCGCTGCGGAAAGCTGTTGAGCTAGAATTCCTGCACAGCCCGATTCTCTTCAATGTTTGATGGAACTGACATGGCATGGTCATGTCTAGTTAAAATTTAATGTCGCACATAGTTCAATATTTTGCATGTTGCACTAATTAAAATATTACAGCACCGATTGTCTTTAATGGTCAAAAGCACATTTAAGACGAATGAAACAAACATGTAAGTATTTCTTCGAGTTTTGGTCCAGATATTTATTTATAAGCGCTTGATAAGGAATGTTGTCAGATGTTCTTTTTTTTTACCTTGAAATTAATGGCTCTTGGAATAAGGTTTTGCAAACCAGATGATAAACTTCACAGCCCTGTGGAACTTAACAAGTTGTTGAAGTGATTACTGGGGGAAATGCCATTGTAGGATTTGGGTTGGTGTGTTGAGTTTGTTGAAGAACTATAACCAAAAATATTTCTGCAAATATATGTTTATAATTATACAATCCCGAAACAGTTCACGAGGGGGAGACAGAAAAATTTCATTAAACTTTTTCCTTAATCTGTAAAGTTAATCCGGGATGACTTCCTTTCTCTGAGACCTGGTATTGCCCTATGTATATCATAATGACAAATTTTAGAATTTAAGGTTTTTGTTCAGAAAATTTCATCTCTATTGCCAATATAGAATTATCTATACCGTTACTATGTCCTAACTTTTGTCGATTGAAAAGTGTACTAAAATTTGAATCTAATCGCTAGGTTTGACTTGATTTGCAGGTGTAATAATGGTGCAGTAACTAAGTTGACCATACCGCTGAAAGGCATTTGTTTTCTGGATAATTTCAATTGTTGCAATAGCCCAGCACGAAGTTTTTTTTTTGGGGGGGGGGGTATGTAGTTTTCTTTTTCTTTTAGCCACTACTTTATATTATTTTTGTATTGTTTGCGTTTGAGACTAGAGATACGAAGAAAGGATTATACGGTGAACTGCGCAGATTACAAACCACACGTTTTAAGTCTACATAGAACTTGACAGGCTGTACCATAGTAATACTTTTTTGGCTTGTTCGGTTCTTCTTCTTTGTCTTCTTCTTCTTCTTCTTCTTCTTCTTCTTCTTCTTCTTCTTCTTCTTCTTCTTCTTCTTCTTCTTCTTCTTCTTCTTCTTCTTCTTCTTCTGCTGCTGCTGCTGTTTCTGTTTCTTCTACTGTTACTTCTTTTCAATTTTAGCAATGCCGCTTCTTTCAATTAAAAGGTAATTGATATATGTCATCAGTTGCCATACATCTTGTTCTGTTACTTTTTTTTTAAATGTGTCCCGCCTGTCTCTAATCTTAAAACTATAATGCCGACGTTCACACTGCCTCTTTATGGAGTTCCTCATAGTCTCTTGGCCAAAAATCCTTCGTCTCCTTTTGTGGTTACAGTGCTCAGGTTAACCTTATGATGACCTGTTGAAATGGAGTTTGAAATTAAAAGTACGCGAAGGAGTTGGGATACTGAAAAACGAAATTCAGCAGAAAGTGATCATCCAGCATAGAGCCTATCATAAGGGGTGCCGCCGTGTGGTGTGACCAATATGGGCATATTAACCTCTTGTGTGACATAATAAATCTCTATCATTCCGAATGAGAAGGCCAGAAGACTTGCAAAGTATGCCAACAGCTTTAAACCAGGTGTATTGTGTTAAGACATATCCATATTTCTGCAAGGTAAGGTGATGTCATCTAAATAACTTCTAGGGAAAGGAAGGTTTCTGTCATTGGTTGTTGTGCAGAGCTCAGATCAGTAGCCATGTGAGCATTGAAATGGCTACAGGTAATGCACTCCAGCGATGTCATTTTCAACAAGTTTGAGATCATCATCCCTTTCATGTATAGAAGCAAATGAAACATGTACATCTCTTACTAGTTCACCGATTTTGTTCCCGACACCACCACATAATTTCAGGTAACTTGGCTGACAGAAATGTGACTCCATGAATAATCGTATTATCCTGCCTACAGAAATCCAACACACACACACACACACACACACACACACACACACACACACACACACACACACACACACACACACACACACACACACACACACACATACACATACATACATACATAGCCGACGATTGCTCACTTAGGTTATATACAGACACAGGACAAATGAAACTGAAGTTGCCATCAACAATACAATTTTCTTCACTTAGCAAATCTATACATTTAGCATTTTTTTGAACCAACAAAGAAAGAACTATCAAGCGGTAACATGTAGCCCATTGTAATATGGCTGCTTGACTGAGTTTTGGTAGGCATGTTTTCAACATATGCATGTATGTACACATATATGTATATAGCAAACTGAATGGAAATCAGTTTCTAGCTGTTACCATATACTACTAAAAAAATGCCATTGCAATTGGCTTGGTCTAAACATATTTTATTTCAAAAAGCGATAGGAAAACAGGTAGCATGCCTATATGACTTCCTCATTGGTTTAACATGGGCCACTCTGAATATGTCTTTATATGGAAAATGTGGTTGTCGCACGAAATACAGCAACAGCAACAGGATAGCTCAGGGTATACATGAGCAGTCACACACACACACACACACACAATGTCCTCAAAAATCAAGACAGCAGCCAGAGAGGTGTGAAAAGTGTGTATGTGTTATTAAGGTGCCTATGGGCTTTATACAGGGGGCATGGCACTACTGGGATCAATGTGAATCCACAATGTCAAGGCTTAAGCATCATTCACAACTGTCTGAATCTGATAGGGTAGAATCATTGGGATGTTCGAGGTTGGCCTTTATGGTTATGTTGCCAGGATGATGGGGTGCTCCAGGCCATCAGTATAAAGGGGGTCGGACCATTTACAGGAAACCAGAGGATGTAAGAGGAAGGCTGGATCTAGGCGACCAACACTCTAAGATGGGACAAAAGTGCATTCCCTCATCCAATATGTGGAAAAGCATTCGGTTCTTTCCACTAAAAGGTATTGTTAGCAGTGGTGCCAGGCCTGTAATATCAGAGCATCACAGTCTACTATCAACAAAAGACTAGTGCCGCCCAAACTGAGTGTATACTGCCCTGCCATTCGTATCTCTCTCAGTCATGCACACAAGACTTGATGGTTACAGTGGTGTGCGGAACAGGCCGCCTTGACCAGAAATCAATGGAACAGCATGATGCGGTCAGAAGAATCCCAATTCTGCTTTGATGTTCTCAATGAAAAATAAGGCTCTGATAAATGTCTTCCATTAGGTTTGTGGAAGGATGTATGGTTGAACTTGAGCGCGAGAGACAAGGTAGTGTCATGACCTGGAGGCAGTAACAGCAACACAAGAAGTATATATTTCATTTTGCATGCATAAACATAATGTTTACACACACACACGCACACACACACACACACACACACACACACATATATATATATATATATATTATATAGATATATGAGTGGATGGCTCTGGAATGGGTGGATGACATTGAACACATGCCTAAACTTTTAGTATTCACATGCAATCACAAAGTAAGGAGCATAAACCAGCTGTTAAATTGCTCACCATCAGTTTTGAGACTACAAATAGGAATAAATGTCAAAAATAATTAAACTAATTGCTTTTCAAATGAAATTATGGGACAAAAATACCTGGCCCAAATCATTCAATAAACCTCTGCCACTACCTATTATTGTTATTGACACATTTTGCTGGTCGTCAATAATCTCAATCTTCCCTAAGCTTTATACATTTATCTTGTAAAATTAAACTTCAAAACCAACAATTAAGTCGGATGGAACATATGTCCCTCTTTTTGATGAACATCTGCCAATCTAGTGCGTGTCGAAAAAGGTGCTCTACTTCCAGACATGACTAAAATTTTGGTTTTGTATTAAGAATCATGTGATGGTCAATCTTGACCCCCCCCCCCCCCCCATCCTGTGTAGTCATGATTCTAGAATGCTACCTCTTAGAAACAAAGGCCATTAATAAAGTATGTACGCCTCCCAAGTTGCATTCCTATGTAGCCTGACCATAGGAAGTGAGAAAGCATTGAGTCATTAAATGTATAGCCATCAACCAAGCAAGATGTGTTCTGAGTTCTGTCTTTGATGTATTAATACAGTTAGCAACTTTACATTGGCGACGAGGATGGCCACTAATGGAGGCTTCCTTCATTTCCCAGCTTTCAATGCGGATGGCGACCAACCCACCATTGCCACATGGTGGAAACAGTGGCTTGCTCGTTTTGACATCTTCCTCACAGCCATGGACATCAAAGCCGATGCCAGGAAAAAGGCCCTGCTACTTCACTTTGCCAGCGATCGCGTATACGAAACCTTTAGCACAATCGCCCCACCGCCAGAAAAATTTGACGATGTCACATCCATGCTGACAAGCCATTTCAAACTTCAGCAAAACGAGGAAAATGTGGTATGGGCTGTTTGAGAAATGAAGCAAGACAGCGACGAATCCCTTGATCAATATGCGGATGTCGGTCCCGACGCGTCCGATGCTGTGCCCTACGGGAGCCCACCATGACACTCACAGACGTCTTAGCATACGGCTGCTCCCGCGAATTGTCAGAGCTCCAAGCAGCAGGAATTGAAAACAAATCGCAACTCTCAACTTCAGTTAACCGGGTACACACTCATGGTAAATCACCTCGACAGACCCAACCACAAAACCGTTCACCTCATCGGCAGGCTGGCCCAGGACCACGCCCAAATACAACAAGTGGTGCCATGGCCAAAGAATGCTTCAACTGCGGACAACCATGGCCTCACGCAGGAGGACAAACTAACTGCCCTGCCCACGGTAAGCAATGCCACGTTTGCTCAAAGTTTAACCACTTGTCTTGCGTCTGCCAATCAGCACGAGCTAACCAAGTCCAGGAAGCCATCCAGTCGGAAGAACCCTCGCCGACCCACACCAACCATGTCAGTGTCGATTCTGACTTTAGTGATGAGTACAACTGCACTCTTATCTCACCGCCAACGTCGACTTCAACGCTTCAAAAACAAAGAGGCCTATGTGCAAGGTGACTATCAACAGTAACTACACAATCAGTGTGCTCATTGACTCAGGCGCCAGCGTCAACATGATGGGCTATACCACATACCCACAGCTTCACAACAAACCCAACCTACAAAAGACTCACGTCAAGATATATGCGTGTGGATCTCAGACACCTCTCCCTGTGGCAGGAATGTTCACCTGTACGCTGGAATCGAAAACAAAAATCACGGCAGCCACATTCTACGTTATGCAAGGAAATGGGGCTTCCTTACTCAGCTATGACACTGCCACCGACGCCAAGTACTACCGGGCGGCGATCATTGCCAGACAACCCAAACTGTTCACTGGCAAAATCGGCAAAATAAAAAACCGCCAGGTAAAACTGCACATAGACCAAAGCATGCTGCCTGTTGCCCAATGCCACCGCCGCATACCATATCACATACGTGCAAAAGTGGAAGAAGAATTGGCTAACTTAGAAAATCAAGGCATTATCCAGCGTGTCTCTGGCAAAACCCATTGGATATCCCCCATCGTGGCAGCCCCCAAACCTGAAGATCCGCCTGTGTGTCGACATGCGACAGGCCAATGCGGCGATGATAAGGGAATGACTACGAACACCCGCCGTGGATGATGTGATAAATGCTCTCAATGGCGCAACGATTTATTTCAAAGTAGATATTCTTGCCACTTATCATACCTTGGAGTAAACACCTGAATCCCCACCTTTTTCACACATGCAGGCCTATATTGATACAAGCGGCTAAACTTTGGTATTACTTCAGCAGCTGAATGCTTTCAACATATTGTGCAAGAACTTCTCGCCGACATCCCCAACTGCATGAACCTAAGCGAGAATATAATTGTTTGGGCCCGGGATCCAGCTTCTAACCACGAAACACTGGAAGGCATTTTAAAACGCCTTGAAGGCAACCATCTGACCCTCAATGGACCCAAATGTGAATTCAACAAAAGACGGATGGAGTTTTTTGGATACGTATTTTTGAGTGGTGGTATGTCACCTGACCCCAAAAAGCTAGCAGCTATTCACTACCTGGATGCATCAAAAAACCCGGCCAAGGTACGTACTTTTTTAGGCATGCTTGCATATTCCTAGAAATTCATAAAAGACTATGCCACTATGTCGGCACCATTAAGAGAACTCATCTAGAAAGGGCAAGCGCTGGAAGTGGGACTCTCAACATGAAGCCACTTTTCAGGCCACAAAGGACCACCTGACCGAGAACTTAGTACTGGCATACTTTAACAAAAACCATCTGACTGAAGTCACGGTCGATGCTAGTCCTGTCGGTATTTCGGCTATCTTAGCGCAATGCAAACATACACATAGTGCCCCACAAGTCCTAGCCTATGCAAGTCGCTCACTCAGCGATGTAGAAAAAAGGTATTCCCAGACAGAACGTGAAGCCCTTTCCATAGTGTGGGCCTGTGAACACTTTCATCTTTACCTGTATGGGGCACAGTTTGACATTGTCACCGACCACAAGCCCTTAGAATTGATATTCAACAATGCTAAATCCAAACCATCAGCACGAATTGAGCGTTGGGCGCTACGACTTCAACCCTATGATTTCAGAGTTCGCTGTGCCGCAGGTGCTACAAACCCCGCCGATTTCACAAGCCACCACCCAGTACATGCCAGCAAACCAGTGATACCCTCTACAGTTGCGGAAGAATATATTAGCCTTCTACTTGACGCTGCCATGCCAGAGTCCCTAACTATAGATGCAGTCAAGAATGCGACGAAGCAGGACAACACTTTGCAAGCAGCCGCTGAACTTACACAACACAACAACTGGCACACCATACAAAAGTATGCCACCAGTGACAACATTGACTACAAAGAGTTAATCTCTCTGTCCAAAATACGCAAAGAGCTCTCACTGGTGCATGACAACACCGTATTGTTATGAGGCACTCGCATAGTGGTACCCCGTTCCCTGAGACCATCTGCCGTCCATCTGGCCCATGAAGGGAATCAGGGCATGAACAAAACAAAAGCCCTAGCAAGAGAGCGGATCTGGTTCCCAAACATCGACAAACTCCTCGAACAGGAAGTGAGACAATGTCTTCCATGCCAAGCCTGCACCGAACAACGCACCATAAAGCCTCTCCAAATGGCGCCGCTGCCGGCACATCCATGGGAAGAAATCAGCGCAGATTTCGCCGGTCCACTCCCATGCGGCAAATACCTGCTTGTTTTAATATGTGAATACTCCCGCTACCCTGTGGTACAAATTGTTTCATCAATGGCCGCAACCACAATAATTCCGATTCTCGATAAAATATTCTCCAAATATTCAGTACCTGCCCAAGTGAAAAACGACAACGGTCTGCCTTTCAACTCCCAAGACTTCAAACGACTTGCCGATTATTTCGGTTTCAAACACAGAAAAATCACGCCCAAGTGGCCCCGTGCTAACGCCGAAGTTGAACGATTCATGAGAACAATAGAGAAGGCCATCCGAGCAGCCACGGTCAAAGGCAAAAGTTGGAGGCAAGATTTATGCAAATTTCTGTGAAATTACCGTGCGGCACCTCACTGCTCGACCACGTATCCACCATCCGAACTGTTATTTGGCCACGAGCCCAATATACGGCTCCCACAAGCAACCTATATAAGCCATGCTTGTGATGCTGAGGTACGTCGTCATGACTCGGCAGCCAAACAACTCATGAAAAAACATTCAGATCGGACACTTCACACTAAGCCTTCCCGCATACAAGTAGGTGACACAGTACTTGTACGCCCGCCACGAAAACACAAATCCTCCACGCCGTTCCATCCGCAGCCACGCACTGTTATGGCCGTCAAAGGGTCAATGGTCACAGTTGAAACCAATGGACACTCAGTTACATGAAATAACTCACATTTCAAACATGTGGCGCTACCTGATCAACGCGAGGACACAAACAACCAGTCGGACTCTGACGACACAGACTACGAGTTTGACACCACCCCTGCCACACCACAGGAACCTGTGGCAGACCCTGGAGCCGCCACGCCAACACGACCTTCCGTCCATAAAGTATACCCAAAACGACAACGAAGGCCACCGGACTATTTTTAAGTGGACTGTCTTTCCGTTCGTTATGTAAAGGCAGGGAAACTAACAAAGGACAAAAACAGATGGAGAGAGAACTTGATATTAAATATCTCAAATAGTGTACGAGGAGAGAACTCAATTTCAAATATGTCAAATAGTGTGCCATCAACGAGATTGACACTCGATTTTAATTCCATTTTAAATTTCACAAAGAGTGTGCCATGAACGAGACTGACACTTGATTCACTCATGTGGACTTTAACCTGCTCGCGCTTTCCCGTCATTTAGTGCACCAAGGACTTCACTTCTGACGTTAATGTTTCAGATGTGATGGTCCATCTTGACACCCCCCACATCCTGTGTAGTCATGATGCTAGAATGCTATTTCTTAGAAACAAAGGCGATTAATAAAGCATGTACCCCCCCCCCCCAGTTGTATTTCTATGTAGCCTGACCATAGGAAGTGAGAAAGCATTGAGTCATTAAACGTATAGCCATCAACCAAGCAAGATGTGTTCTGAGTTCTGTCTTTGATATATTAATATAGTTAGCAACTTTAAAAATCATAACCGGGCTTTTACCATTTTCGACATTCAAATTTTGTGCACCGATACTCAATCTTGTCAATACATTTCTTCTTGCATTGACACTTAGTGCTTTTAAATATTTCCCATAGTTGTACTTAAATTTCGAGTACATTCTTAACCTGTACCAGTTGAAGCATGCCGGAATAATCTCTCAGCCACTGAATTAGCACTTTTTCCTGCAATCACATATGAATGTCCTCCCGTGGAACAATTGGTTTATCATGGAGTATGATAAATATGTTTTTTTATGGAATTGGTTAAACTCTTGTGATTAAATGCACTGTGGTTAAGAGACAACAGTTCCTGTTTGATCGAATGCATTGAAAAGGCTTGTCCTGGGAATAGGATATTCGATAATCATTGTTTTTGCATTACAACAACGTCCAGATCCATGGCCTGTACGTTCTCTAGCTCTAGGACCAATTCAACATCCATGGAAGTGTTTGGTCGTCCACTTTGAGACTGGTACAACAATCGTCCAGCCATGCTTGACATTCTGTCATGGCTCCTCCATGAACAGTGGTATTTCATCCTGAAAGCATAAATTGCCAGAATGGTCCACAGGAGAGTATAAGTCTGCCTTGGGAAAGGCAGAGGGCAAAATTGCCCTTAATCCATTACGATGCGCCTTAAAATTAAAAGAAACGATCCTTTCCAGGACCACAGCACTACTCCCCTGAAATGGAAATACAGACCCAAGGTACATAGTGGATACATGCTACGCCACTGATCGATAAAAGGATTATACGAGAGTATGTTTCTCTTTATTTGTCTTCTACATGTTCTTATTTGAGTTTACAAACACCCTTTATGCAACTTGTTTTAAAACGTGCGGTTATGTACTGGATGTATTTAGTGCAGCAATATTACGTTTAAGTAATTCGCCCTTAAAACGAAGAAAAAAAACAAACATTTTAAAGCCCAAAATTCAAAACCAGTTCTACTGATCGTGAAAAAGGCCAATATGTTTTTCAAAGAATTTCAAGTATCTAAGGATGTAAACTGTTGTGTTAAATAAAGTTCTATTTACACAACAAAGAGCCTTTTTTAAAACTAGTAACCTTACGGCTTCAGCAAACAATTCCATTTTAATGTCATGATGTAATTTTTATCCAGGGGTCGGCGTATTTGTTCAATATTTCAACTTAGTCGCTAAGCATAGAAAACCACGTAAGTTTGTTTGTCGCACTTATTACACATAACAACTTTTTGAATTTCCTAACTTGACTTTATAGATTCAATTTTGCAGTAACGATGTATCTTCTGAATAACATTCTAAACCTTTCTCGCTTTTAGAAATAAGTATTAGGTTATGTGGATAAAGTAAACAAGTTATTTTTTTTCTTTAACAATGTTACCTCGTGACAGATATATAGCTAAATATGCATTAAATCGTTGGCAAATGAATGAAATAACGCTTTACTGAGGGTATCACATTACTTTTTTCACCGAAATCAGAGTATTAATCCAAAACATTTGTATTTATTTCAATTATCATACATAATAATACAGCCTTATTCTGAACAGAATGTTAAGCATTTTAGAAATGGTAGTATTCACCTATTCTGACATTAACCATCAGAAATTGGAAAAATATCGGAATAGTTTGAAAAGCTGAAACCTTTTTCAATATTCATAAGATGTGCGACAGTCGGTAATAGAATACTCCAGCGCATACCGATCAGGCAAAGTTCAGTTTTAACATATTTTGTTCATCTAGATGACCCTTTAGTGCATCGAAATGGCTAGGAAGTTAGACCCTCCAGAACATGGAGACACACAGATTATGTACAATAGAAACAGGGCAGTACCATTTGTGCTCAACGGATTATCAGCATTACGTATGTATATATTGAAAACATCAATCTGGTCATATAAAGTTAACAGGTACAAAGTTATACCAACATGTATTCATTGTTTACTCGATAATTAGCTTCTCTATAGAAAAAAACATAATACAAATATATCCAATCAGAATCATTATTTGTTGAAATTACAGTTAATTTAATCATTAAACCCTCTAGTATCTATAACGAACTGTTAAAACACTTTGCATATTTGAATATTTTGTTGGATCAGATTTATCATTACTGCCATAGATAATTGCTTGGGCTAGCTTATCACTTTCAATATGAATAATAAGATTAAGCGTAACCTCGGAAGCAAGACTAAGAATAACAGTCTTGAATAATGCCTTTCACTAAACAATTTAATTTGGACACGGGAAAAGACCGTGGTTAAAGTCTCCAGAGTGGTAAGAACAGGCACAAGATGGGTCTAGGAGGATGTTCACTTTGTAAAGGGTGGAAATTAATCCAGACTATCTAGGCGTAATTGGGTATGACATATATTATCAAATCTATTACCATGAAGCTAAAGGCCAGGAACACTATCTATGGCTAGAGGAGCAGACTTCAGTTTACATTTAAGTATTTGTTAAACCTGATAAAGGGCGAAAATAGGAATGACATATAAACATAGATAATATAATACACATACATCATATTGATATCATACCATACATCAAATTGGTCGCAGTTATGCATAATCGCACAATAATATTTAATTCAGAATCTAATGTACTGCATGGCGTGAATGTGTAGTGCCTGCTTGCATCTTTATTGGGCGTATTTGGCCGCAATAATACACATTTTTGAATAACATAAAAATAAAAGGAAATACTAAATAGGCAATTGGATTGGTAAGGGGGCGACGAAGACAGGATTGCACCAGGCGTCACACAAGACGAGACTGGCGCCCCTACGCAAAGAACCAAATTTCATGGAGAGGAAATTTTGTATAACAAAGCTAGTCTCGTGCATACTCCCCAAGCGAATAATTAAACCCGAGCCTCTCAAATAAACAAGTGAGCAACATCTTCAACCAGATATAACTTCCATTACTTTAGTAATGAGCCATAAGGAAAGGATTGGTTGTAAAATATTTGTCCTGACATACAACGGTATCGCATCAACCTGCCTGAGCATTTTTCTAGGTATAATTCTAAACTATTATCAGCAGTTCCCCACAGTGTGGAAAACATGTTGGCAGAGCAACCGATAGGGTGTTGACTAAAGCTGCCCCCACCTTCGGGAACTGTCTTCCACTGGAAATGCAACACCAATTAGACTTGCTAAGGATCTGGAAACAACTATTAAGTAAAGTAAAACTTTTGATAATTAACAAATTTGCAAAGGTAGTGCGGAAATTAGGACGTATGACTTTTCTCAGCAAAAGGGTAAAGGAAAAGAACGTGAGGACAGACAAGGAGGGAAGAATTGAAAGAGCAGGAGTTGATTCGCAGACATAGTCATCACGAACATATCAAACAGTAGCGCCACAATGAGATCCTCATTTTGTTATTTTATTTATTTATTTATTTATTTATTTATTTATTTATTTATTTATTTATTTATTTTATTTTATTTATTTATTTATTTTTTTTTGTTTTTTTTTTGGTTAATTTTTTTGTGGATGGGGGTGGTTCTGCTCTGTCCAAACGTGTCAAATTTCCTAATCCTATGCAAAGGACATCGCCTTCTCTATCATAGGACCCATCAAGCTCCAAAACAGTTACAATACCCAACAGCGACGGAGTGTAGGATGTAGTTTTAAGACTGCTCCTGCAAAAGACACGTCATTTACTTTAATGGATCGCACTTTACTTTATATGCAGCGTATATATTGTGGGTTCTTTCAGATTTTTCGTTTACAGAAAAAAACGCGTGAGGAGAAGCTCCACATGGAGCAGAATGCAAGGACAATAAATGAGGTTATTCACACATGACAGCATCACTGCTTTTACTACAGGGGCACAAGTGTTAGCTGTAGCTTAAATGTGTTTGTGGCATGAGCGTGTGCAGACCTTGCTTGGATGCTTTGCGGACCAAGGGTTCTAAAATACCAGTAAAAACACTCAGCTATACCGTGCAATCTACATGTAATTCACAAATGCATTCTAACAATTTGAAATCTTCAGTTCGAACGCAATACAAACATTGTGCAAAGAGCCCAGAAGACGCGGTGCACAACATCCGAACATGGCTCCGTTTCATTACAGTTTATTTTAAATGCTACAAATCTTGTCTGATTACCTGCATTGCTAGTCCAACTGTTACCCATGAGGACTCATTAGATTTATCCTCTAGTAGTTGACCTCTGACTGATTATGAATTACCAACACACAACCTTGTTTGCTGTTTACTTGCAGTAGATACACCAGGCGGTTCAGGTGTTTTCCTTCGGGCTTTGAGCCATTTTCCACACAAGATGATGTACACTGAATTAACATAACGACACTGGATTCATATTTTTTGTAAACTGAGCTTTTATACCTTTAAATACCAGAATGCCCGCAGCTGGCGTATTGGAACACAGACAACAGTAATGGTCTAGACGAACAGCCTTTCTCGGAGCACTTTAGGCGCTTACCTGCCTGCTTTAGATCAGACAAAAGGGCCAGCGGCGTCTTTGAAAGGTAGGACCCACAAAAGGTATATTGGTTTTCAAAACACGATTTGCTAAGTTCAAACTACATGTGAGTGCACACATGGCAAATACTTTTTCATCGGATTCATGTATGTTAGGTTGAATTTGATGTCCATCCATGACGGCTTTGAGATAGCAGAGCAGTAACTAGAGACTTTCAAATTTCTCGCATTTGCGTAATTGTATACTGACTCACTCCCCCACTTAGAACTGCCGGTTGCACCTATGGGGTTAATTTGAAGTCAAATTTAGATTGTTGCCCTCATTGTTGGTTTAAACATATCTTTAATTAAAAAGAATATCAAGTAGGGAGAAGGCTTTGCTCTATATTAATCCTTCTTGTTAGGAATAGGCGGAAGCACAGGAGAGATGTTACAAAACAGACCACAATAGCATATTCTGAAATAGGCCGTATAAAGGAACTATAGCTCACTTCTAGTTTCATATGATCAAGATGATATTCATCACTTTTCATAATACTTATCTGTTTGGAAGCTATAGTTGCAATTTGTTTCATATGTTCATTCCATTTTAAGCAATGTGTAAGAGTGAGACCTAAATGTCTATGGTCAAAAATATTCTCTAGCTGATGTCCCTGAAAAATAAGAGGTTGATGGTCTGGAGGATTCCTTTTAATAGCTAAGAGCCAAAACCATATTGCATAGGAAATAGCTGAAAAATATGCATAAATACTACTTTTCCCAACACTTTCCCTGCGCAACGTGAAAGAGATATAGGGCGATAGTTGTTCGCCGTTTTTATGGAGAGGTGGAACATGGGCCTCCTACCAAGTGGTCAGAAAATGTTCTTCTTTTAGAGACATATTAAATAATTTAGTATGGGATTTGTCGATAACTAGAGCAGCTTCTCTGAAAGGTCTAGTATTGACAACATTAGAACCAGTTGCTTTGACTGTGCCGAGATATTGAAACATTTAATAGCGCCTAAAACCTCATCTTTACACATGTTAAGATTTACAAGAGTACTTTTCGGGTTGACAGGTCGTGTTGGGTTTAGAACCGAAGACTTAGCAAGGCTTGTTTGGCTTAGGAAAAAAAGGATTAAAGATTTCAGGTTATGATGCATTATCTCCTACAGTTTTGCTGTCACTCAATAAAGAAGGTTTTGTTTGAATGTGATTTTGATTCAGAAAACATTTGACTATTTTGCACCATGTTTTGTTTCTTCATTTGGATTGTTTAAGGGAATTACTTAATGTATTATTATGTTGTTCGTTACCTTTATGAAGGTGCTCCTGATAAGGTTGTATCGGCGGTTCAGTTTCTTGCCGAAAAAAAATGTTCATATACAGTTATGTTATCTCTTAATTACCATTATGCAATTTTGCCAAACAAAAGTTTATTCAATCGTATGCTTTTATCTGATCTCGCAATGCTATATGTACTTTGTTTTTTTTTTTTTTTTTTTTGTTTATGGGGTTGGTTTGCTTATGTCCCCACAGGAATATGTAATTTGACAACCTGTATAGTTTCACCACGGTACTGTGTTTTATGCCTCGTTGACTGCAGGTTCTGCATGCAGTTATCTCCAGTTAACTCACAACTTATTTACACTTCGTAATAATTTACCATGCTTGTATCAACCCTCTGTGGCTGAAATATACTTTTATCATACAGTGTATAATTGGTGCCTTTATAATAGCACATCAGGGGTCATATTTTTGCAAGTACATTGTCATTCATTGTATGTATCTTTGTATCACCTGTGCATAAATTTCCCAGACCACATACAATACTAATTGTTTTCATATTACACATCTTGAGATTTACATGCTGTATACTCATATATTCATGTTGACTGCGAGTCCCCTAATTTCTTTCTCTAACGTCTATCGCAAACGTCTGCTCATTTTACTCATCTACAATTCAATTTTATATTTTATGATTGCAACGAGCGGGACTCGAACCTGCAACCTTTGCCACCAGTCGCCTAGCCGAAATGGGAAACGCGCTTATCCACTCGACCAAATCCCCAAATCTTGAGTATCGTCAGAGTTATAAGAGACAGAGGTGTCATTCCAGCTGGTACTGACACAGTTATGAGTGTGGTGTACATGTATATGAAAGATACATACAATACTTGTAGCATCTGAAAATGTGCTAATCAAAGAAATTTCACATTTTCAAACTTAAATAACATCAATAGTAATTACTCGGACACACAATTCCAGTGTTTACTTATACAGTGAAACCTATCTACAGTGGGTACCCTCGGGACCAGAGAAAGGTGAGAGGGTCAGCCCTGTTGGGCAGTATGGATGGGTACATGTACATGTACATATACGTTATTCACAAATGCATATATACATGCACAATGCATATGCATGTGCGTACTATAATTCAATGGTGTGTGTTTCATGCAATACAATACTGTCTTTGTTCCTTTATTACATAAACTAATTTTAACAGACGCTGTAAGGAAACTACATCTACATGTACCTGTGAACTGAGAGAAGCACTTTTTCTTGCCTCATCATTCCTTGTCTTAAGCTTGTCTATGAAGAACAGGCTTCATCTCACTGGTTACAAGAAACAAAGACATGAAAGTTTCCTGTAAGATGACACGTATCCACACACTATTTCTAAGTTCACAAAGTTGTGAAAATAGTGTATGATCATACTTTTGACCCTATGGACCTTTGCACGTACATTTTGGACTCTTTTGGGTACAGACGAATAATAATTCTACATGATTCAGCTATACATACCAAGGAACATTGCCTTTGGTCGGAATTGACTTAGTGGATTTGTTTCATAGGACTACGATTTGGATATGGTAATGGAACTGTCTAATTGGATGGGTCTAGCCAACTGAGCATTGTATGTAGTCTATTAATAGAGGGCACACAGGCCAGGCTTATTCTGCCCAGAAGTTGCTGTTCCTTGGGATTTACACGCCAGCAGATTCATTGTAGCCCTAGGCAAAAACAGACCAACTGGGACACCAGTCTCAGTCACGGAGCACTGACATCCCTGGTCAGCAATAGTAGGAACTATAGCCTGCCTGGTATATAGCAGCATAGAGCAGATCTGTCCTCGCATGAACAGAAATAGATTCACTTTATTTTATTGGGAATCTCATTACACAGTTGTTGGGAGCCCTTCCCCCACCCACCCCTACCTGGTTTGCTACAAGTCCCAGACATGCCAAACTATACACCTACCATGCATGGAAGGAAGGTTGCCTTTGAAACAGGTTCAAGCTAATTTATAATGAATGCAAAACGGTTGCCTAGCACCATGTGGCCATACAACTTGTAACAAGCAGTAGAAGGAAGGAGGGGGGGGGGGGGACTGATGTGTATTTCGAGAAAATTCCGTAAATTCAGCATACATTAAAATTCCCCAACTTTTGTTTGCATGCTATTGGATTTGCCAGGTGTCTCAAACAGACATGTGTAAGTTAGAACGTTATGTTTATCTATACTATTTTTGAAGATATAGACTTTTAAACTTTGATTGCCGCTAGTTTGCACAATTGTATATGTCATGACAATTCCAAACGATATGCACAATTTCACCGGTAGGTCAATCACCATGGCAAGTTCAGTGGTTTTCGGAAACAATGTGTCCGAGAAAAATTCCGGACAAATTTGGTCGAAAGAAGAAAGAAAGAAAGAAAGAAAGAAAGAAAGAAAGAAAGAAAGAAAGAAAGAAAGAAAGAAAGAAAGAAAGAAAGAAAGAAAGAAAGAAAGAAAGAAAGAAAGAAAGAAAGAAAGAAAGAAAGAAAGAAAGAAAGAAAGAAAGAAAGAAAGAAAGAAAGAAAGAAAGAAAGAAAGAAAGAAAGAAAGAAAGAAAGAAAGAAAGAAAGAAAGAAAGAAAAAATGGCTGGGTTCGCACCCAGACATAATGAAGGACATGGTTTCAACCGTCTGACATGGTCGACAACAAGGTTTGGATAACAAAATGATATAGAAGCATGGTTAGGCCACATTTGCTGGGAAGATTGCAAAACTGTTAAAACAGTTGTGCACTGAAGACTATTTGAAATATATAATTTATATGAATCAGGCATGCGAGAAATCTGTATTCAACTCTATGCTGAAGGTAACACTCCAGGCGTTATCTTAACCATATAAGATGCACAAAGGGTAATAGGGCATAACAGTTATTTCTGGGCAAAAAGCCGGACAATATGATCACATGAATAAATTAAGGAAAGAGAAAAAGAAGAGCCCAACGGAAATGAATATGTATGTTTGCACACATGCATGATTATGATATTTATGCATACCACACTCCATTCAACCATTTCTTCGATGAGGCTGTAATACAGCAGAAACGTTCGTTTCTCATTTTTTGTTAAGAGGTCGGTGCCGTGGGTAACTGGTTCAAAACCCAGCGTTCTGTGGTCTAAATAAATATACAAATAAATAGATGGATGGATAGATAGATAGACAAATAGATAGATCGATTGATCGATCGATCGATAGACAGACAGACAGGCAAACAAACAAACAAATAAATGAATGAATAAATAAATAAATAAATAAGTGAAATATTAAAGAAAGTGGTATAAAAATCAATAATGACCTTCTCCATACATATAAGGCTTTAAACCGTTAAAGCACTTGCTGCATTATAAATAGATTAATTATGTTTCATGATGATGATGATGATGATGATGATGATTATTATTATTATTATTATTATCATTATCATTATCATTATCATTATTATTATTATTATTATTATTATTATTATTATTATTATCATTATTATTATTACTGCTATGATAGTGATGGTGATGATAATCATCGCCATAGTGTGCATTGCTTGGTGGCTGCAGGTCTTGAAGTAGAAGAAAGATGGAATTGATACTATCATTATCTAACCTGCCTTCATAAACTCAATTGGAAGGCAAAATGTGCCTCAAAGCAAATCTGGCTGTGTGCCTATAGAGGAACGTTGCTGCCTTGTACTTTCAAACTGAAATTAGAGCAGCCCCATGGACGAAAAACATGAAATTTTAGGAAAAAAAACTGTAGCAAAAATAAGGCTCTTGGCACGATATCTGCGATAGAAGGGCCGGAAAGAAAGAGAGAGAGAGAATAGAAATCATTCTGGATAGGACACGATGGCAAGTGTCAGCAAACGAGCAAGATTCGGTCATGTAATAAGGAACTCCAGATTACTCTGGTACTGTACACTTTTTGTTGTAATTTTGATCCCTTTATCTAGAATTGACGACACTATACTGGGTTGACTGATAACAAAATGGTTACCATGTAATGCCAAAAAAGTCTTGTGTTCGACGGGAGTGTAGGTAAGATATTTCTCGTGATGAACATATACCTCTAACTGACTTCTGATGGCAGTTCATGGTCTGTCGTATGTCTGCTCTATGGCTAATATGTACAAGTCTGCTATTGTTGATCCTACTTTGCAATATTTCAACTTCACTGATAGGGCTACCCAGAATCTAAATCCAAATTCAACCACTTCTGTTACTGGTTCATTGGACGCCTACCGCACAAATCTATGAATTGAATTTTGAATCGCATCTCTTCCTATAGTAGTTTTAAAGATATTCAATATTTAAATTTCAAAATGGACCTAATTTGAAAATTTTTCAAAACTGTTACCCCACTTTTTAAAAAAGTCAAACTTTATGTTTTGTAGTATAATAATGCCAAGTCTGGAGTTTCTGCTTATAGAAGTTTTTAAATAATAAGTCGTGCTAATTTGCTGGTGAAGTAATAAAGTAAGACGAAGGAAATAAAAAGAAAGAATTTCCAGGGAAAAAAAATATGTGACACCACTAAAACAATTCCATTGTAGACATTTGATGCAGATATTCAGACCCGCCAGTGACAAAATTAAAGCAAAGCGACTAATACTAAAAAAACTATCTTAGTTCTTGTAGAAAGAGCCCTTTTTCACCCATGACAAATTAAACCTGGTAATAAAGTATGTAACCCAACTCTGATTCGACATAAAATATCTGCAAAAAGTGTGAGTGATCTTTGATATTTCCCTCAAAGGCTATGTCACAAATTGATGTCGCTTTCATGCCGTTCATCAATAATTCATCACAGCAAATTTTGGTTATTAAATTCAGGGGTGCCAGGTTAAAGAAAAATGATTTTCTAACTGTTGAGGCATGACTTCGCATCTGGCCTTGCACCTGGTTCTTGTTATGGTCAGTTTGAGCACGCAGTGGGGGATGAAAATCATTATATGTGGGTCCGTGCAGATGGACTTGTTTGTCAAGCAGCACTTGATCCGCATAACCTTTGCCCCCCGGTCATATCGTGAGGCTCAGAAGAAGGGTCCAAAAGGCGCTGTGAAAAAAAAAAAGAGAGAGAGAGAGAGAGAGAGAGAGAGAGAGAGAGAGAGAGAGAGAGAGAGAGAGAGAAAAGCACCGTGATGACTGTGGGGCTATTAGTCCCCCACTGGGGACTATATGGTTGCACTCTGGTTTTCCGTCCGTCATTCAGTCCTTCCTTCCGTCCTTCCGTCTGGCAAACCTTGCCCGGGCTGTTCGTTTTATACCGTAACACCTACATGTATACCTACCAAATGTGGTGGGTGGATACTTCATTGGATAGGTGTGTTTGACGCACCAAAATTGGATTACTGTAACCTTGATCTGACCCCCATACAGATTTGGCATGTCAGGGTTATCTTTCCTATACCATGACACATACTGCTACCAAATTTAATGTGTGGACACCTCGTAAGATCGGGGTGTGTGGCCCATCAAAATTGGGTCACTGTGACCTTTGACCTTGACCTTTGATCCATTAAAGTTTTAGTTTGTCCGGGCCATATTTCGCATACCATGACACCTACACCTACCAAATTTGGTGTGTTGATACTGTATGATGTAGAAGTGTGTCGCAGACCAAAATTGTGTCACTGTTAGCTTGACCTTGACCTTTGACCCCATAAAGATTAAGATCGACCGGGCCACCTTTACTATACCGTAGAACCTACAGCTACCACATTTCGTGTATGGACACTTCATAGAATAGGGGTGTGTCGCGCAAAAAAAAATTGGATCACCTGGACCTTTGACCCCTTTAAATTTGGCTTGTTTGTGTCGATTCCGTAGACCATTACACTTACAACTACCAAATTTGATGGGTGGATACTCTGTGGGTTAAGGGTGTGTCGGGCACGGGAATTAGATCACTGTAATTTTGACTTTGATCATACTTGTACAGTCAACTCAACGAGGATAAACTCGCACGTGATGCCCAACAAATCAGTAACTAGTGTACGTCCAACATAATGGTCTAAACGTGGACAAGACGCATGCACTTACACTAATGACAGCCTAGAAATCCCGCCACCTCAGTAAACAATTCTTAGACACAATCATGAATGGATCTGCAAATAAAACTGTTACTGAAGACAAAATTCTCGGAATAGTAATTGACAATCACTTGGACTGGACCTCGCAGGTTGACAAAATTTACAAAACTGTGAACAGATTTCTTGGTGTCCTCTGGCGCATAAAACAATACCTGCCCAGAGAATCAAGAATAAATTTCGTAAATACGTTTGTCCTGCACAACCTTACATACTGCTCCACTGTAAGGTGAACCAGCACTCACACAAGTCGCCTAGGAAAGTTACAGAAAAGAGCTATAAGACTTATATTTTATCTTGCAAAGAAAGACTCAACTGACGAATATTTGACACTTCTGAACTGGTTGCCCTTATCTAAATTCTTAAATTATGAACAATAACACTGGTATACAAATGCTTGAATAGCTTAATGCCAATCTATCTTTCAGATATCATCAAACCTGTTGTAAATACCCATATCCATCGAACTCGATAATGAGACAAAGTCACTGTTGTTGTACCGAGACGTAAACTTGAACACTTTCAACAGAGTTTCCCAAACTGTGGACCTCTCCTATTGAACAAACTAGAGAATGATATTCAGATATCATGTTCATTAAATGTATTCAAGCGATCAAGCAAATTAAGCATGAAACAATAGATAATATGCATAGGGCAATTGTTTGTTTTTATTGAGAGTTGAACCTTTCAAGAACTTTTACCTATACTTTGCACATGGTTTTAAGTCGTGCTCACCTTTTTCAAATTCCGTAATCATATCATTGATATTTATTGTACTTGTATATATTATATAATTTAATACAGTGAAAACCAGAGCAACAATAGATAACGCAAGTGTCTGGGAAAATAATGGTTTGGTCCCTGCCAGAATGGTCTCAAATTTCATCTTAATCTGAGCTTGGGAATGTCATCTCGTCTGCTGTGTAGCCATAATTATTAGAGGCCTACTGACGTCAGACTGGTGTGGATTGAACCTTCATCTGATTTCAACAAAACGAAGTTGAATATATCGTTTCATTAATTGAGAATAAATTCTTCTGGTTAAGTGCGACCCAGATGTTTGACCCTTTTTAATTAAAAAGACCCGCCTAGAATTGTAATAAGGGTGCTAGATTAATGGTCCTTGCAAAAGACCTATCATTGAGGTACCAGTATTCATGTAGTTACATAGATCATAAATATCCAGGTCAATAGTTTTCCTTAGATCACTTTGGGAGCATTGCGTCCAAAGTTCCTCGAGGAAAGTTGTTGTCTGAGTGCAAAATATAGCACTGAAAGAGTTAAAGAAGGCTGTTGACCTGGGCCATGCTTCTGTTCTTTGGCAATATGCAGAAGACAGTGCTTCAAGAGGGTTAATCTGGTGACTGTATCATAATTCAAGCGTGTGCCACTTTTTGTCATTTGCAGCCCTGAAATATAGTATCTTTTCGCGTACGTGGGATTTGACGTACTTTGTCAAAATGAGTGTTGAGGTACAGCAAAACTCCCAATACACAAGCTGTGTAGTACGGCATTTGAGGACGTCGGCCTTCTTTCGAGTAATGAATCATTTTTTTTAGCCATGTTTGTTCGGTGATGGAAAATGGCTGATATCACATCTTTCGTTTTGCAATCGAAAAGATATCAAGGTCGCTGTGCCATGTTTGATAGAGACTGACTGACCCACCTCAACGGACACAGGTTGGAATATTTTTTTGTAACGACGAGTGCAAGACATTGCAAATATAGTATCTGCGTTGCCAAGTTGATGAAAAAATAGTTAACACCACCGCAAAGAAACTCGCAATCCAGGGAGGCTGAATAAATTTATAATACAACTATAGATACTAGATAAGACCACCACCGCAAGCCACTTGATAGCGGCTCACTGTATCACCGTCGATGTGGATGGGCCTATTTCTTCACCGTGATTCACGTGGTAAAACCGTCGAAGTCCCACTATCAAACCAGTCGCCCACTGGTGAATATTGATATCGCATATAACTAGACAGGGACATCACCATTGGCCATTTTCATAGGGGCTTTATCGGCTTCATGTAGGGTAACTTTACATGTTCATTCCGGTGTTAATGTTTCCTAACCCCTCCTCAGTAATAAACAAATCAGCCAACCAATAAGTGTGCCTATTTTCAAGCAAAGGACAAAATGGTGTTCAAAATAAATACTGATAGTATAAGTCGCTTTGCCTTCCCTCTTTTACCGACGAGTCTCAATATCAACGCCGGTTAGATCAAGTTTAATAAGGCCAGGATCCCAAAGGAAAAGTTTCATCCATCGGAACCAACCGATCAATTTTCAAGAACAGAAAATACACACAGCCTATAGATACAGAGCATGGGCTTACATGGGTCAATATACTGTTGGCATCCTGCCGTTAAAGTCAAATCCCTACCGGTACTAATAAGCAGTATGAGGTGATCACACTGCACGGATGCTTAATTAGGGCCAGTTCCACAATACGGTTCCAAAACCAGTAATGCGATTCTCATTTTATTTGACCGCATGGGAAACCAGATCACCTGTGATTTGAGATGACGTTTGTTTGGTTTGCTCCCTCGTTATTCATGCGAACTCTACACCGTGGCGGTCTATTAACACGAAAATGAGGGTAAAGTGGCCAGGGAACGACTACAAAGAAAGTGAATATACAGAACTGTGTATGGCTGACGAAGGAAATGGACGGATATCTGAAGCCTTACCCTGGTTCTGGGATGAGGGGTGGGGTGGGAGTAGGAGTGCAGGATTCCACAGGAGCATTGTGCAGATGAGCAACTGGAGAACGTTGGTCTACTTTGCTTTGGCAATGTAACAAAACAAAACGAAAAAACAACAAAAACAAAAACAAAAACAAAACATCCCCCCCCCAAAAAAAAACTGAAGAAAAAAAGGTAAACACACACACACACACACACACACACACACACACACACACACATATATATATATA
>OZ026628.1:42193445-42270945 GCA_964020975.1 Hermodice carunculata | reverse complement strand
ATATATATATATATATATATATATATATATATATATATATATATATTACGACTACGAGGAAAAGTCCATTAGGCTTTCGTGCACCTAGACAATAGCCTGATTAAGGGTCGACGGGTGCTGTGATGCACCCAGCATCCTGAGCGCCTGGTACGACTGTTCACTAAGGTTTGAAATATGCTCATGTCAGGATCACCAAATAAGCGTGATTCAAAACCAGGCGACCTTCGACCGTATGGATATTATTCTGAGAAAGATGTCCAAAAAGATGAATGTTTTCTGTTTTTTGTGGCTCTTGTGACACTTAGCTATCAACCGAGGCTTGGCATATCAACATTCTCATTCCAGACAAAAGCAATGTGATAAAGTTTTCGTCTGACGCTCATAAATCATGGTACTCTCAGTGAGGTATAACTACGGACATGCCTCCACATTATTGCAACAATTTTTGGAACAAGTCGGTTTGCCTCAGTATACATCACGCCACATTCAAATCATCTCCATTGTGTGTCACAATAACTGTGTTTGTTTTAGCAAATGATGTAATCCCTTTCCATCGGAGACAACAGGCTTAACTATCTCAATTCCAATTTATTAGAAAATAAAACTGCCCATGTCGTAACGAATTTGTCACCGCAAGGACATCGGTTGGGACCGTATTACCCTAAACGGAGGCGCAGGGGTTGCGCGTAGGAAAAAGGTCCCTTTGTTCTCCAGATATCACGAAGCAGTGCTTTTAATATTATTGTGTACTTAAAGGAATAGCTAAAAAGCATTTTTCCTCAGTGGTGATCACATGAAAGCTAACATTTATTGGCGCATGGAAGTTCTGATACGGAACTAACATATACCTACGTTTGGCGTAGGAATTTATTAAGTGCAGTCAAAGTAATTAGATCACGCAGACAAAACGAACCCAAAGCAACTGGCGCTACAGTTGCATGAAACAACAGCGTGCATTCAGACGTGAAAGCAAAGTCGTCTGTACAGTGGCAGCCATATTCTTAAAGTCGTATCCTATGGACAAAACGATATGCCCGGAATGCTTATGGTGACAGTCCCGCTGAAAATTGCGCCACGGAACGTACCCAGGACTCGGAAAGTGTGTAGCTGTAATTGAAGTGTTGTGCGAGTGACTGGGATTTGGGAAGTGGTGAAACAATGACCCAACATCCAATCAAATATCACCTCTCCTATATGGCCCACCTCATGCCGAAGTCTGCATTACGGTCATTCTCAAAGTAATAGGCGCATGTAAAGACTAAAAAGAGTAAAGCTTTTTATCTTCAAAAACAGAGGGAACATGAAGAAGAAGAAGAAGAAGAAGAAGAAGAAGAAGAAGAAGAAGAAGAAGAAGAAGAAGAAGAAGAAGAAGAAGAAGAAGAAGAAGAAGAAGAAGAAGAAGAAGAAGAAGAAGAAGAAGAAGAAGAAGAAGAAGAAGAAGAAGAAGAAGAAGAAGAAGAAGAAGAAGAAGATTTTCTGTTTTTAATTATTTCTTTCATTTATTTTATCAATATCATTCTTTTTTGGTTTCGGAAAGAAGTTTCAGGTGGCCATTCGCTTTTCTTCTTTCGTCTTTTTCCAATAACCGAAAGTTATCTGTTAACAGATGCATTTCTATTACATGTAGAAGTGGCACCCCGACTCTGTTATCCTTCATTGGCACATGTTTTTACGTCATTTTATCAATATTACAGAAGCATGTTAGTACCTTTCTTTATGCATGCAGTATTCTAATCAACAAAAAGTGTGTATGATAAAAATTCAACCCTTCTATTACTACTTGACCTTATGGTGTTATGTGTTCTCAGCATGTCTGCTCAGGAAGCTAACATTATAGCTCAGCATATTATGGGAAAATATACATACGGGCGAATTCCATTGGATAACATGTGCTAGAGATACTTTATGCAACCTAGACTTCACAATGATATGGGAAAATATCGGTTTACTGAAAAAGAACTTTGCAAGATCAAAATTTGTCAAAAATAGTAGAAAACATTTCATAAACCAGTGGCAGACAGAAAATGATATCAATTCAGGCGTCGACAAAGAATCACGAAACTATACCAAATATAAGAGAAAATTTGAAATTGAAGATTACCTTCTTACTGTCATAGATCAGTCCATAAAGAAAAATATAACAAGATTTAGAATCAGTGCACATAACCTAAAAATTGAAACGGGTAGACATAGGAGACCACAAAAAAAAAAAAAAAAAAAAAAAACCCTTTGGAAGAAAGAGTTTGTGGAATTTGTAATACAGTTGACGATTAAATACATGTAATGTTACACTGCAAAACATATTATTCTGAAAGAACTGTTTTATTTGATGAGATAAGCGATATTTTCCCAACATTTACCACACTTGACGATCAAGTAAAAATTATATTTCTCACGAATTTGGATGATACGGAAAAAAATAGTAGAAACATATTTTATGAATATTCTTAAGAAAAAAGGATCCATTTAACCTATCTTTAAGATTTAAAATGCAATAGTGACAATTTCAGGTAACATAGCTACATATATGTATATACATATATATATATATATATATATATATATATATATATATATATATATATATATATATATATATATATATGTTTGTTTTTAGTACTGTAAGGTGGCAGAGTTTTACTTTTCTTTTTTTTTTTTTTGTAAGTATGTGTTTGATATATGTGATATTCATGCTTTTGTACTGTATGGTTTGGTTTTGAAACTTTTGTACGCATGTAATGTGTGTTGATAAATTACTGCAGTTGTATTTGTGTGGTGCCGTTAATAAAGTTTCATTCATTCATGGTACATGGGAAACTCTTAATGAGAAGACGCACCTTGACTTCATCAGCTTCAATTTGATACCTAAAAAATGTATTTTAATTCAACCTGTGGCTTCTATTAAGGAATTTTCGGTACGTGTTTAAACGTGTTTTCACAATGATAAGAGGAAAAAGTTTCAAAACAAGCATATTTTTTTTCGCAAATGCAATGTAACTGTACGAATATAGAGGCTATGGAACAATACAAATGGATCGGTTTGGATGACATGGGAGGGAAACAGGATATTCGACGTGGAATACACCTCATATGGAGGCTCTGTCGTGGGTCTTGCATACTGCTAAAGGGCAGCTAACGAAAGGTGGATATCTTGGGCAAACAGTGGGACAAGCATTTACTATATTCATTTGCTGTCAATTTAAAATTGTTATTTCAGTGATCAATATTCTAGTGCAGAGAAACGACTATTGTGCGTGCAATTGAGGGAGAATACAACTGAAAAAGTAGGTACAAAATGCTAAAGAGAGTGAAATTATGTGTTTGTGTGGGGTAAATAGGTCATCTGTTTCACGGAAAAAAAAAAAAAACAAAATAAAGACATTAAACAATGAGAAGCCGATTGCAACTGAGGCGAAGGTGCAAAAAACGTGCACAGTAAACCAAATTGTCAGTAGTGTTTACGCTTACACCCATGATGCCAATAACGTGTTTTCATCGCTTCTTTTGACCTTTGCCCCACTCAGTGCTTATTCTTAGACTGTGTTCTAGACACATGCATATGTGTAACTTAAAAACATTTTATTTTTTAGTCTGGAATTTTAATCAGGGTTCATGAAAATAATGTATGTGAGTAGAAATGTGTATCAGTGTCTGATTAGCAATGAATGTCAAGAGTTAAATATCATGGCTGGAAAAAAGTGAAAACTGCTTGTGACGTGTATATATATATATATATATATATATATATATATATATATATATATATATATGGTATGGTATGGTATAATAGAAAATAATATAATATAATATAATATAATATAATATAATATAATATAATATAATATAATATAATATAATATAATACGATACAATACAATACAATAGAATATAATATATGTAGACCCATATGTATTCACTTTCCAAGCTGGAGATGTTGGCGTGTACCTTCCGGCCTAATTGGTATTAAATTAAATTAAATGGAATAAGAAAAATAAACCACACACATGTAGCAGCCTGGTACGCCCCCCCCCCTCCCCCTTTAAAGAGGACTTGACGAACAATATTAGAGAAACCTGCAAGTACAAGCATTTACATTAGTAACCATATCCTGCTATAATGTGTCAATATGTTCACTTGCTCATCAGGCAACATGTGGGAATGGCAGAGATCTGGCAACAAAGCAGCTTTATCCATTAAATAATATTATCAGACACTAATTTCCATCCAATTTGTGAAAAAAGAAAAGCATGATTTCTGGAAAAAGTGGGAAAGAGAAAAGCACAGGAAAATTCATACCGTAGTAGCTACGTATCAAAAAAATATCTATGCGTGGTTATATCCATAAGTCTTCTTATGCAACCTTAAACCCTACGGGGCTGTTTTAGAAACGAATTATTCTTATGAACTCTATTCTGAAAAAGCGGCATCCTAAAAATTGTGAAGCTCCCATTAAACCACGAAATATTGACAACACTTTGAATGTATATAAACCTTTGGTGACCTCGAACTGAATTCCTCAGCGCGCATTACGTAAGATCTGTCGAACTGGGTCGTTCACAGGACTTCAAAAGAAACGCATTGAACATTAGCTGCTCCACACTATATTACGTCACGCGCTGACAGACAGAATCAATTTAGAGCAGTCGTTATAAGTCCATACTCTGGGAGAGACGCTTCCAACGCAAATACCCAGCTGAGCTGGCGAACGGTTTTGCATAGGAATTTTAAACCCACAATAATTTGTATGCTGACAGGGCTGAAATGTACTATTGCTGACTATTTCGAATGTCTTTTGGAAAAAAATTCTTGACAAACTGCGAAACAATAGAAGTGTCACCTGGTCGAACCTTTAGTAGAGACCACGTTCATCGCTTATATTCCCGCAGAATAAACAGAATCAGTCGATGCGTTGTGAATTCGAAAACTCCCCAAAGACACCAAAAATTTACAACAGCAACGACGCGCATAAGAAATAAATTAAATAAAGTAATTAATTAATTATCAGTGTCAGTGAGACCTGGAACATGATCAGTAATGAGATTTAACATTAAAGATGCAGAATAAATGGACAGCAAAAGCAAAACAAAACGAATAATAAACCCCCATATAAATCTACTGAAATGTGATAATAATAAAAATGAAAGAAAGCAAGTGAGAGATCAATATTGTCCTTTCTCTGTGGTTAAGGATTGTGGCTTCACTGACAGTATGTTTTGTAAATAGGGTTTTGGTTGCATGGACATCCACAAGCAGAAAAGTTCAGTTACCACAACACGGCTATGTGGTTGTTGTGGAGTTACAAAGATGTACAGAAATACATGTACATTTTTATTGAAACTTGTATCACAATGCGGATGTGGTAACATGAGTTTGGCTCTAATATTTTAATCCTCTTTGCCCTTGCTGATTACCTGTAGCGAACAGGAAATGAGCATGTCACAAAAAAATTCCGGGAATGTCCAATTCCTTATATCATTACAAACTTTGTGGCATAACAAGGGATTTACATCTTCATTTGTAATATACGCGTAACATAAAAATCGACTTCTTGCTGCATATACGATGATGAATTGGCTTAAAGGGAAAGTAGATTGCCTAAATGAAAAGTCGCACGGGAGACATGTAACATGACCACGCTCACAGTTATGTCAGAGCAGCCTAAGAAGCGCTTAGAATAAAAACTGGTTTGGGACTTTTGAGCGATGCAAAACCTGATTTAATGTCTGTGCAAGCAAAAAAAAAAAACAAAAAAAAAAAAACACACACACAATAGGGTCACGTGATTTTCTTTTACCGCGTACACATGCTTTTTCTGTCTTTATGTAATCTGATGAAATTGACCTTTTCACGAGAGTATAAGGCTCACAACACGTGGAACACCGCCTGAGTTGGCAAGGGCGAAGGTTTCTCCTAGGAGAGTGGATTGCTTGTTTTTGGTAAATTACTCAGAGAGACATGTACTGGTAAAAGGCTCCGAAACATGTTGAGTAGTTATCCGCTGAAGACCCTTTAATTTATTTGGGCTAATACAGCCTATGTTAAAATTTTACAGAGCAACGTGTGCAATATGGACAATAGTACTTCTATGTATATAAGTTAGACGGGGACAGGTTAGCTTATAGAGAGTAAAGAGTTCGGACTGCGGAATAGAGTTATGACTACAAGGAAGTGCTTTTGGACAAAAAGACACAAATACAACAGACTGAGCGCAGCAAACAGGAGGCAAATTTAAATCCCGGCATCGTATTTTTACCTGTTTGCTTAGCTATTTTTCACATATTAGCAAACCTGGCAGACCGGTGAAACTGCAGTTTCACTGGCCTCCTCTAAAAAGACGTTTAGTTTTAAGGTTATAAAGATATTAATTCGCGAGCCAGTTGTTGATGTGTACTTGGGGGTCATTGTGCACCCCACCGAACAACACGGTCAGCTTTGAGTCATAGGATATATCTATCCGCTCACATTTAAATCGCGAGGGGATCTGGAAAATTCAGAAAGTACGTAGGGATGGGGGAGAGGGAGTTGGTGTTTACCGGATGAGAACTTTTGGAAGACCCTAAAATTTAGACACATTTAACCTTGAAAATGCCGCAATAGGAGCAAAAACAAGAGGGGAGAGAACACCCTTATAAATTCGCTCGGGCAAAAAGTTAGGGTTAATATGCTTCCTGCGCTTCCGCAGTAATATGCTACATAAATATATACAAAACAATGCCCTTGATGCGGTTGCACAAATTGAACGATTCGGATAAGTAATGTGTCCATCTACCCTCTGATACTATGCCTAGCTGGTTTTGGAGGGCTAGCGAGTGCCATCCAGTGTACTTTTTGTGAGCCGGTGCATGGAATCGGTCACATGGCCTAAACATCAAGCAAGTAAACTTGCATTTTGCAAACAATTCAGCGCACACGGTATTTACTTCATCACCAGCGGTGACATGTAAATCACGTGGCAAGTACCCTGAAACACCAAACATAGCATGGTGCTCTTTTTCATTCCATTGTCGGCTCGGCATGCCGTACCTTTAATTCAGGATTGGTGTAAGTGCATGGCAGCACCTGCGTGCCCCTCAAACACATGTACATGTGTGGCTTATAGTTTGTACATTGCCCCACTGTTTTGAGATGTGACCCACATATAAACGAGAGCGCGCGAATTGCAACTGATTTTTTAAAAGTCTACACTTCAGGTGGAAACGTGAAGTCGAAGTTACGGAAAACTATACGTTTACTGGTGTTATATACTATGAATTTGTCCATAATGCACAATGTAAAGAAGTGTATGAGGGCGACTCGGAAGGTGTGGGTGTCTTCCACATTTCTGGATTCTGTAAAGACAGCAGACGCATGCCGTAGCACGGTACCGTGTTATGGCATGTGTCTGCTGAGTATCAATGACTGTCCAGACCTCAATATAAACATAGTCAAACTGAATAAGTTTGCCATCCGCTGGAATTGGCTAACAACTGGGCGTGCATGCTTGGTGACAACAAACCGTAAGGTCTTAGCGTACTTTATGGGCAAAATGATCAGCAGAGGATGCCTTTCTTGTAACATCTTGCACACGAATTGACAATACAACAGAAACATATAACATGCAGATAAGCAATACCTGTGGAGCAGGACATTACAGTTGTTGTGGGAAAACAGAGAGAGAGAGAGAGAGAGAGAGAGAGAGAGAGAGAGAGAGAGAAGGAGGGAGAGAGAGAGAGAGGGAGAGAGAGAGAGAGAGAAAGAGAGAGAGAGCTTTTAAAATAGATAAAACTCACTTGGAGGTTCAACAGAAAAAAAGTCACTACCAGTACTTTTACATTTATTTTTAACTGTTTGTGAACAAAATTAATGTTCCATTCGCAAAGGGTCGCCGCAAAAAAAGAGAAAAAAATACATATATGTACAAAGATCAAACATCTGCACGGACATAGAATGGACTCTTGATCTCATGACATAGCTCAGTCGTTCCTAAAAGGTTTGTTGAATTGAATGAGACAAATATGAGGAAGTAAATCCATTTATTATTTTATACACGTGCCAATTATTCTTTCCATCGCCTCTCCCCAATCTACCCCCCATTCTGTCTCGGCGTATATTTTACTGTGGGTCGTATTGCTCAAAGTTCCTGTAAAGGCCCTGGCTGCAGCCAGCTGAACGTTTTCAAGAAGGTTCTTGTCCGACTGTTTCCATCCCAGACCGCACTAGCATATTTTGAAGAGGCCCTAACAAAGGAAAAATACAAAGATTCAATTGCACATCTCTTATATTTTGTGCTGCAGACATTTCAAAATACCTATTAATTTTCTTGATTCAGCAGCCACCACGTAGTTTATGTGCGACGGTCTAGAAACATCATAAGAGAGTATGGCTCCAACGTGTCTGAGTTGTTCATAAATAGGTCATAAATGCAGCATACGTTTTTGTCTGATTCGAGTGTTTTCGCTTCGGTAAGATTGAATGACACCGGCCACTGGTTTGATAAGCCTGCCATTGCCGCAAGGTTTTGGTTTAGCGTGGTCACACTTTCAACTGGTTTGCCACCTTCATTGTAAAGAGGGGTATCGTTGAAATAAATCTTATTTGAGGCTACATAATATCCGTTATATCCTTCGCATAAATAAAAGAATTAAGGCAGCTTAATAATGATCCTTGTGGGGTACCTGCTTTAACATGGCCCAATTTAGAAGGGGCTTACCATTGAATAAATCATGCTAGGATCAATCATGAAGATAGCTCTCTGCCCATGCAAGTAAAATCCCTTACTTCCGCATGAGTCATTCTGCAGAAAAACGCGAAAGACAGACTTTATCAAAGGCCCCTCTAAAGTTTAAAAAATTAACACGAACTTCTTTTTGTAGATCAAAAGGGTAGGAAAACTAATGATAAAGATACACTGACTGATCCGCGGTCCAATTTCCTTAGACCAAACCTTGTTGCTTTCTTAATTGCGAGAAATTATTTGTAGCAAAATGTGAACATGCACTTGAAAACAGCACTTGCAAGTGCTAGTCCAAAATGAGATAAGCCTAAAACTCTTACAGAGCTAGGTTGCTCAGCTTTTGAGATAGGGAGAACAATAGTTCTCTTCCATATGCTAGAAAATAAATGAAGGAGAGTACAGATTAAATAACTAATTAACCAAATCGTTTCTGGTTGCGCCCAGGAATTAGACACGTTTTATGCTTTTAAATGTGGGTACATTAGCATGGATACCCAAGGAAATATGTTTTGTTGAATGGAAATATAAGAAAGTTAATCAACAAAAATAAGGTAGTAGATAAAAATATGCACCCGCCGCTCAAGGAGTTGATTGCTTATCATATGACATTTTATGAAATTTTCGTGGTAACGCTGAGGCACAGTGTTTTTTCAGTGCTCACACTTCCTGGACTAATATCTTCAACAGTAGACTTACAGTGAATGGGTCTTGACGCGGGAAAAGGAATTCTGTGCCAATCACATTAATGTCAGAGGATGCTACGCATACGTAACTGTAATCTAAGCGTTATTTTGGCTGAAAGATTTATGTATTCGCGGCATGTGAGTAGGTTGGACACTTTTTGTGCAAGTCATCCGATCCGGAGCTTAATTGCTTCACAGCAGTATGCAGAGTCAGAAATGCTGCTTAACTTTACGGGGAGATCAAAAATGTGTATTGACAGAGCGAATTGAATTATTGACTGAACTGCAGACTCCTGATGAATGACCGACAATATTTTATTGCACGTTGACTTGCACGCTTCGCCGATCCGCGGAAAACAGCGAGAAGCGCAGCTCCCCCCCCCCCCCCCCCAGCCGCCCGACTGCGATAAAGACACGAGCACATACTTTAAAAAGATGAAGTTAATCCAGTATAATTGGATCTGGTGTTGCATTTTTGTGTGCACAATCAATTAAACCTGCTACTATAGTAACAGTTTTAGGCGTGTCGGTTAGCTAACTGATATGCTTGCACCACTACATGTTCGCAACTCGCTACTGACCAGATATTCTGTTTTGATGTGTTGAATAAGAGAGTTAACTGTGGGAAGAGACTTGTTGCGTACATCATGAAAATAGAATCAAAGTCCAAAATCACCTCGCACCTTTCATAGGTTTTCATTTTCTTTTACACTTTGTTAATCATTTCCTTGCTTTTCTTTTCATTCATTCCCTGCTTTTCCCTTTCTTTTTCGTGTGATTTTTTTGTTTTTTGTTTTTGGGGATTTTTTTTTTTGGGGGGGGGGGTTATTTATCATTTACATTTTTGTTCACAGGTGACATTTTTATTTTTTTTACAGGTGTTTTCCAATACAGCTATTTTCATTTGAATAGTGGCAGATTTTATCCCTTTTCCAGCAAGTCGTACATAGAGGTCATTGTTTGTTTTTATTGCTGAACCCATTGGTTTTATTTTATATCATACCAGGAGGGAAGCGTTTGCCTGCATGTTGCGAAAAGCCAAGCTGTGCCGGCATAGGCTTCATATTTCTGTCAACACGATATCCAGACAATATGTATATATATATATATATATATATATATATATATGACCGAAATGCACAATTCACTCCAATTTCTTCCCTGGTATATTTTATTTATCTGTTCTATTAGAATATTTTTAGCAGTTTTTGTTCTATCTATTATTTGCCTTGTTTTTTTATGATCAGATTTTTCTTTTTCGTGACATTCTTTGCTCTCCTGGCTCCACAAGACGGCAAATACCTGCCGGCCAAGCTCGTGAATCATACACTTTAGAAATAATGCCACAATAAGTTAAAATGGTAGTGTAAGGATGTTCAAGCATAAATCTGATACTTCGACGAGGTAATTTGGAGGTGTGTTTTTGTTTTTGTTTTTTCTTTTTCTTAGCTTTATTCTTCATTTCCTATCAGGCGCTTAACAAGCTGTCAAAGTTTGTTGATAAAGAGTTTAGAAGTCTGGAAATTCGTTTGAGATTGGTCAAAAGAACTTGTTGATTAATATCAATTTATTTGCTAAAAAGCTTGAAAATTTTGCCCCATTTTTACTTATTTAGAAAATAAAAAACATACTGCATGTCAGAAACTGTTTTTAGTTTACTCAACAGCGTACCCGCCGGTCGGAAAACGAATGCTTAAATGCGGTGGTACCAAAGTGAATGGACGAATGTTTTGATGGGTATGGCTCAAGGAAGTTTTTCTTAGTCTCCTCATTTAATATTTTTTCATGAGATTCGATGATTTCGTTTATATCGTGGAAGCTGATCTCGAACTTTGTAGGCAGACAACAATA
This sequence comes from Hermodice carunculata, assembly GCA_964020975.1. NCBI lineage: Eukaryota > Metazoa > Annelida > Polychaeta > Eunicida > Amphinomidae > Hermodice > Hermodice carunculata. Next base: position 42,259,698 of record OZ026628.1, on the reverse strand, counting down.
CATTTATTTAACTACAAGTACCTTCTCAATGTTTAATTGTCTTTGAAAAAAGCTGCAAATATTGGTTTCACACAGAGCTTCCAGGAGTCCATATCGACGTTGAAGTAAAATTTCATGATCACGCGTCCCATGTGTGTGAACAGGGTACTGAGCAAATAAGAGTTCTAACAATGATTGAGAATATTCTACATTAAAAAGAAAAGCTCATTTTTTTTTTTTTTTGAATTCGGTTTTCACGCAAAACTTTAATTATTGCCTCTTAGTATGGCACCTGAGTGGTTCTGCTAATAAATAGGATGGAAAAGATTCGCGAAAAGGCTCTTCGTTTTCTCTATAACAATTCTGTATCACCGTATCCAAAGCTATTACTCCAGCCAAAAAAAGTCATAGTATTGAAACAGATTACGCATCTTTTGTTTTGAAGTCTGCAGAATTTAATCTCATAACAGTCCTCTATCTTTTAACTGTTTCAGTGCCAAGTATCGGACTAAGTCAACCGCTTTTCTCGGTGAGCTCTGGGGACATTGCGCTCAAAGCGTGCCGAAGAAAGCTGTTGACCCGGACCATTACATTCTCTGGAACTTATCGCATGCTGGTTCTTGAATGAAAAGTCTTTTCACAAGGAATATAAGTCTAGCATCCCTATTATAATCGAGAGCAGTTCGTTTTAAGTAGTTCGACTTTTAATAGGCGCAACTGGCATTGAAAGAGTTACTGAGATGTATGTGAAAGGGGAAACTCGATATGACTTACGGGAAAGAGACAAAGTACAGAAACCTGCTCACAATACCATTAGCATATGGCAGCGATTCGCCAGGGTACCCTTTGGCCAATCTATGGAACAATGTGCTTTTTCATGCAGAGAAATCAACAAGCCCGAGTCGATTTAGGGAACTAACGCACGCATGGTTTTGGCTCCCAGTGGTCCAGTTCTTGCTGCTTTTCGTTTAAAACCAGAGGTTGATACATATTTTCCCAATCAACTGAACCAGTGGCTTTCATCATCTGATAATTTACTGGCTGTTGATATATGGTTCATGTGAAAATCCATTTTATATAGAATGCCAATTTTTATTTCACTGTCGACGCTTATGTTTTTTATCTTACCATTGGTCATAGACTAAAGATTAACATAAGGATCTGCGCGAAAGGGCTAAACATTTTCTGCCAAGAAACATAGAAAATTACTTTAAAAAATACGATATAATTTTCATTTGTGCGTTTCTATGGGGTATCAAAAAGGGGTAGAAAATTACGTCAGCTATTCTTTGTGATAACTATATGCCAATAACAGATTGTATTAAAACTGGAAAACGTAAGTTCAAACCTCGAAGGTAGGGTAGAGTAACATATCCGTATTTTATATGTCGCGCAGTAGCATGGACAACAGTCTTTTTCCGATTAAGACATTTGTCAATCACAAAATATTGCTCATTAAATTCGCAGTCAATTTATTATATATATATATATATATATATATATATATATATATATATATATATATATATATATATATATATATATATATATATATATATATATATATATATATATATATATATATATATATATATATATATATATATATATATGACTTATATAACCCCACGCCGAAGTCCCATCATTTGTGGCAGGCACCCTTTGTTTTTTACCTGTGCGCTTCATCCTGATTAAATTCCGCTGAATGGTCGTTTAATTGTAGCTGTTGTTTTGTTTTTATTATTATTATTATTATTATTATTATTATTATTATTATTATTATTATTATTATTATTATTATTATTATTATTATTATTATTATTATTATTATTATTATTATTATTATTATTATTATTATTATTTATATATATATGTATATATATATTTTTTTTTTTGCAGGGGGGGGGGGGGGTAAAGCAAACCCTTTGGTTCCAGTTTAGACACTGAGTGCACGCGCCACTCGGACGACGCTTGTTCTGTCTGGAACTCTATGAATGCGGGTACATTTTTGTCAGATCATTTTTTTAAAGAGCAAATACAATACGAAACATCATTAATCAAGCCAAGAAACAAGATACATGTTTAAATCTAAGTGAAAGGAATATACACAGAGTAGATATATGTGTTCGTTATTGACAGTACACAAAGTAAAACTTCATTTACCTCAATATAAATAATAGACAATCATTTATTAAGTCTTGTGTTTTTTTTAGAACAGGACTTAATATTTTTTTCTCTTTACAAAATATCTTGTGTTTAAGAAATACGGAGAAAATCAATAAAATAACTTGGTGTTGTTTTACAAGCTTCCTTATGATAAAGGATTTGACGGAATTATATCATTTAATTCCTACTTGCCATAAGGTGAATGTAATGGTTTTTGGTATTTCGTCGGACAAACATATAATATGGGTTAGGTTCAGTAAATTTCACCGGTTTAAAAATTGCCTGATAAATCCAAATCAAACACTTGGATCAAATAAGATAAAACACTTGGGTATAATACATAGCAAATTTCTGGGCAGAAATATACAAACAGGGGGTTTCAATATATAAACAAATTTATGGGTAAAATGTATGCTCAAATACCTGGGTATAGATACATCAATTAAAGGGTAAAATATATAAACAGATACTCGGGGAAAATAAATAAACATCTACAAGGGTAAACTATATACAAATACATGGGTAGAATCAACCCATTTGCCAAAATGTAAAAGATATAATATATCCCTTGCAGGAAAAACAAATATATGTCACGTAACCTCGAGCCACCTAAGCTCATTTAGAAAAGATTCCTTATGTGGATGACAAAGATATAGCAAACTTGTAAGCTAACATTTTTTTTTTGGGGGGGGGAGGGGGGCAAATCATTTACAATTAATTTGAACAAAGATTTTAATGTACTTGCCTAAATGTGACGTTCTAATAATTTATAGTATGTAAAGCACCAATATAGTTTCTTGCAACCGCCATGAGTTATAGATCTACATGACCCATTTAACCAATATTTTTGGTATTATAGACGTTTTGAATACTGAAACGATCTCACTTTTGAATGTCTGTTTCCAGTGAAAAGAAATAAACACGTGAGACGACATATACACCAGCATGTTTATTTCTCAATGAGATTTCCAACTGGAATCTTATTCAATTTTTATTAAACAAAAATCGCTGTGCCATTTGTATATTAAATATTGCTCAAATACTAATACCCTAAAAAGAACTCTGTACTTATCCTTCTTCAGTTTTCTCCCATAATAATTAAGTTAGATGTTACACTGCATCATTTGGCAGAAAATATATGTGAAGCTGGTTCGATGTATTCACTGCGTTTTGGAAAACAGCCACAAACCCCAAATTTTGTAATCAATGAAACCATGCTAAAATATGAATGTCTCATGTTTATAATACATAAGTGATATACACTATTTAAATGTCTAAAGTATCTTAAACTTAATGATGAAATAAAAATATGTTTAAACCAAGTATCTTATTTTATTTGCCTTCGAAGCAACTATATAACCGTTTAATCTGGTTTAATTTTTGAAACACTTACATATGCTATTTGTCTGAAAAAAGGTAAAATACACCAACTAATTCTCTGCTTTGGTGTAAGAGAGAATGTGCAGCTTTAGGGAAACTCATCTGTAAATTATCACAGAAAACAAGCTGGACAAACATTATTTCCATTCCCAAATATTAGTGGAGCAGGAGGAAGCATTTTAAAAAAATCCAAGTTCCCTTCACTTTAACTTGGTTAACCATTTAAAGTTTCGCATTCTCAAACCACCTAATATTTTTTTAACTCTTTTAGTGCCAACTGCGACTAAAGTCGAACTACACAAAACAGACGGCTCTGAAATATGATAAGGGTGTTAGATTCACATTCTTTGTGAACAGACATTTCAAACAAGAACCAGCATGCCTCCAAAGACATAAAAGATATAATTCCTGGTCAGCAGCGTTCTGTGGCGCGCTTAGGCAGCATTGCTCACAATGTCCCCCGACGAAAGCACTTGACACAGTCCAACAAATGGCACTGAGTGGAAATAAACCAACTTAGCGACTTTATGTCAATTTGTACATCACAAATTCATTATCGTCAAATATAATACATTAGGTAGTTAAATTTTAATATTGTTGAATAGGCGAAGGTCCCAGTCTTCGTAAAATTTGCTAGTTCCACGTTAAAATGTTGACGTTTTCTTTAAATTGAATTTTAAATCTGAATAAAATTTTAAATCCAGAAATGTTTCTGATCACAATTTTGTGGACAAAAAAAATCATGAATTATCTTATAACATCAATCTTGTCCCAGCAATAAAACAAGCGGTGTCATCTGAAATTTTACCGACTTTGACAATGCTTTCACGAAACGTTAAACCTATAATATGTTGCTCTGCTCTGGTCAGAGCCGCTAATGGTTCCATTGGGGTAAGTGAGGAACAAACTTGTCTTGCTCAATGCAAAGACAGAGGGACAATCTTGTCTTACACTTTGTGAAGGCGGAGGACGACCTTGTCGTATACCCAACACCACTTGAAGGCGAGGAACAGCCTTGAACCATGTCACAAAGAAAACAGTCAAAAGCATCATCGTATTTAATCACACGTCTACTGAGATCGAGGTGATCGTGACATTTCATGCGAGGATGATTTTTGTGGTGGTTGGCAATGAAAAAAAAAGTTAATCGGAGACCCTACCCCCACCCCACCCACCAACACATACACACAGATGATTTATCTCATGCAGGTTAGATGATGGGATCTATTTTTTCCCATTTGACCAGATGATATAACACCATTACAACACCCCTGAAATGGATCTGCTGACAATGTAGACCCAGACATCACACTTATTAAAAAATAAGAAAAAAAATTGCCCGGGATCAAAAGGTTTTGGGAAAAATGAATCTATGTAGGCATGCTCAGGGGCCATGTATATCTTCACGGCAATGACCAGATGGGAACACACGCAATGCTAAATGAGCCAATCTACTTGCCGGAGCATGTGCCTTGACACATGTCCTGTTGAAAAAATATCATAAATTATCATATAACATCAATCTTGTCTGAAAGTATCACGTAATTATACACTTTACCTTCCAGTCCACCATCTGTGGACACATATTTTGTCGCAAAAAAAAATCTTTAAGGCACTGCATGAGACACATACAACACATTCCAATGGAATGCAATTTATGCTTACCTTCATTGATAGCAACGGCTGTACAAACAATTAAAGAATGGCGGACACATAATCAGATGCATAAAAGTCCACACACACACACACACACACACACACACACACACACACACACACACACACACATATATATATATATATGTATATACATATATATACAGTGTGTGTGTGCGCGCACAATGACACCTCATTATAACGGGTCTCATATCAGACGTACACATCTGACACACGGAACAGATGATGTCATAATACCGAAGCTTATATCCCATATATGTATATATATATATATATATATGTGTGTGTATACATACATATATATATATATATATATATATATATATATATATATATATATATATATATATATATATATATATATATATATATATATATATATATATATATATATATATATATATGCAACGGAGCCCCGGTATTAAAGACACCTACAGGTGCACCTAAAAGTAGTTCTAATTCTAAACCAGATGGTGTATGCATTTACCGTCACGCAGAATGCATTGTTTCTGGAAATCAATTCTCATTTGTCAAGTAATCTACTTCCTGGCTTAGTTTTTATACAGAGTATACGTACGTATGTACGTAAGTATGTATGTACGTGTGTATGTATGTAGGTATGTATGTATGTACGTATATGTGTGTGTCTGTGCGTGTGTCTGTGCTCTAAGTATCCTCATATTTTCACATTTTGGCGAAAGCTGACCATCAAACATACGCAGAATTTCTGAATTGTCCCAGTGAATTCTCTGCCTACCTTGAGTTAGACAGGTTCATTCTCCGGCATCAAAATGTACCATGCACAGATATACATGTAGCATAGCAAGTGAATTTCTTTTTAATTTAAACTTCACTCTACAGAGAAAGGCTTAACGCTTTGGACGCCTTCCTTATCACGCATTTAAATTTTGTTTTCTAGCCAATCATCCAACACAAACCAAAAACCAAATCAGTAGGACACTAGGGGTCAGGATTGTCGGCTACGTTTTGCCAAAAGTAAGACAGATTAGAACGTATTTGCATTATATATAATACATCAAAGATTGCCCCAATTTTGAACGAAATTAGGATTACGCCTGTCTTAGACAACTGCATTATGAACTATTTTGAAAACACGTGTATCATCAACAGAAAATATGATGTTAAAGAAAACGTCATCCACTAAGTCATCGGTAAAAACTAAAAATAAGAAGGGACCTGATCTGAATCCTTGGGCTACTCCAGATGCTGCAGGGGGGTGGAATGAACACACGCCGTGTAGAGCAACTGGGGTTTTTTTTTGTCAAATAAATGACGTATTACCCAGCGGACAACAAAAGACTCAACGACTAGCTGCCCCAATTTTAAGTGGCGTCCCTTATGTTACAACTTATCAGACGCTTTACATGTGTGAAAACAGATCATTTTTGCTTTATAGTTTGGAGCAAAACTATTTAAAATTTTATGGACAATACTGTGAACCGAGAATTTTGTGTGGTCAATAGATTACTCCTTAAGGATATTTAAATATCAGGTGTTCAAGAACTTTCCACAAGTTGCAAAGTAAAGAAATAGGCCAATTATTCAGTATGATTTGTCTGTCGGAGTTTTTTTTTTTTTTTTTTTTCGTGTAAGAAAAATGTTCTCTTAGAGCTCTTTCAAAAAGCAAGTGTTTGAAGCGGCAAAACTGAGTATCTTGATCAGAGGCGTGTAAAATGCTTCTGCTGTTTGTTAGAAGATAATCTATAATATCCGACCTAGTTGCACACTTACTCTTCAGTGGCGACAATATCTGTAGGACAACTCTTTTCTTTAACCTGAAACATATTGAACTTTTTTCGCTTGTGTGTTCGAAAGTGGACAAGGTAGGGAGATTTGTATCATAATGAAGCTTATTTGGGTTTGCGAAACTAGAGCTGAAGACTTCAGCATTCTTTTAACTATCAGAGATAACTTGGTCATGTGCCACAAGGGGTAGAATAGAAAAGAAAATTTTGTTCCCCAAAACACACTTCGTCAAACTCTATCATTTGTGTCTTTTAGTGTCTTCTTCGTTTCGTCATTTTGCATGGTATTTTCGAATAATTTATTCTTTGAAACTACAAGGTTTCTTACTTTTCTGTAAAATTGGTGGTGGATGTCAACTAAAGTACACTTAAAACGTTGCCATGACCTGTCACTTTTCGTAATTAGCGTCTTTGTGAGAAAGTTGTACCATGATTTGTCCTTTGGGAGTAGTGTTTGAAAGGTATAAAATGATTTGTAAGATCTGAAAATATGTAAGTCCTGGCGCTACTACGTCGCCGATGTTTTTAAAGTCGCCAAAACCGACAACTTATTGGGCCTGTGTAAGTGAATCGTTTAGTACATAAAACGTTACATTTCTAAATTCACTGATTTTTCTCTTGAAAGAAGTATTCCGTAAAGCTGATACTGGTAAATAAAGTGTAATAGGTTACAGAAATATACGAGGCTGAAAGAGGGGGAGATCATCAATGTCCAGATTAAGAAGCGGAGAGACAGTAATTTCAAACTTTCCCGCGCAAATCCTCCAAAAGCGCCCAGATGTAAACTGTCCTTAACTTCTTTTAAATTTGTCAATTTAAAAAAAAATTAAATAAAATAAAAAAAAATAAAAAATGTAGAGATTTGAATATACGACAGACAATTAATGATGGCACTCCCTATGTCAATAGCTTTCCCTGACCTGCCCACCCTGTCAAGAAAATAATGGACTCAGTCGTACTCTGATCAGTAGTGGATTCAAAGGACGAATAAATTTTCGACAGAATTCGGGTTGTTCTGGTAGGTTCCACCATGAGCTGTAATTAATTATTTTGTACAATGGTATTCAATAGGCTGACCCCCAGGTCACTCCCTGATGCCGCCATCAAAATTCCGCACCTTGCCCCTGCAATTAAAATATCCACTGATTATCAAGGAAAGTTGATTTCTATCTAATTCCAAACAAATTCAATTTCACAGAGAATGTAAGAAAGAATCAGTCAATTAGGCAGTTTGGCCAGGTGCACGATAATAAACCCACAGGATTTTTTTCTCTCAGTGAGTTCACAGCTCAAGCCATATACATTTAGTGTTTGCATTTTCCAGCACGAAATATCTGCAGCAAAGCAGCGTGTCACGTTTGTACACCGCAACTCCTCTCCCACAACCAGTCTATCTGTCCATGGGGATAAGACCTTGAACACCATGCGTCATAAATAATTCTACTCGACAAATACTATCAAGCCTGTTTTTATTATGTAATTATTATGACATCAAAGTGTTCAGTCAGAGTCAAAAGAGCTATTTCATGTAGTACCTGGTCACATTTTAAACGTCTGGTGCTAGCATGACATATTTTGATACTCTTTTGCACAGCTAGGGCCGGATTGATTGATTTGTATGTATGTATGTATGTATGTATGTATGTATGTATGTATGTATGATGTATGTGTGTGTATGTATGTATGTATGTATGTATGTATGTATGTATGTATGTATGTATGTATGTATGTACAAGTCCCACAAATCCAAACACCCTTACACCAAAGCCAATTCGAGACTTTGGTGACGATGTGGCAATAAAGCGTACAGAACAATTCACGGAATACGGAAAAATGACAGTTAAAGCCTACATGTATGGCAGGAGAATTGACAATAAGAGGTATTGCAAACAAGAGGTAAACACTGCAATATCGGTGTGTGAGACAGAAATTGGAAAGGACTATCACGACTGCTCATACCCATATTTAGGACACCACAATAATGTGATTACTAAAATTTAGGACTCTAGGTGGCAGCACTTTACGGTGCTCATTTGTATCATTTTGGATATTTGCTTAAGAAAAGCCTCAAAAGGATTTTTTGTTATGTAATAAGTAACATTATGCAAATTTTAACCTTGAAGTGCTGCCCTCTGGGTTCCCAAAATGGTCTATTGCACATGGAAACAACAAACTGACAACACTGCACCGAGCGTCATGAATAGTCTGAGAAATATAAAGACAGTAGGCCTACCGATCGGTTGAAAAACCAAATACATCGACTCAGTGGGCATTCCGTGGACAATGTCATGTTTTACACATATAATGTATCAATTCCATTCCACTTACTCCATGATCTTGAAAGTGAGATTCGCCCATACTGTGATCACCGGCTAAATCAAGCAAGATTTCAACAGATATATATATATATATATATATATATATATATATATATATATATATACATATATATATATATATATATATATATATATATATATATATATATATATATATATATATATATATATATATATATATATACACTCGCTGCAGAGGCATCTCTAGAGTTACATCTCAATAAAAAGTGCCTCGTGTAGGAGTCAGTGAAAAACAATTTGGAGGTTACAAAACACATGTCAAAGCAGTATACCCCCCCCCCCCCCAACGAAAAAATGCTAATAAACAAATCCATTTGCTGAGGCTGTATCAATCTGGAAATGACAACTGAACCCAACCTTTAATTCCATTTCCTCGTATCAAATTTACCCATTGCCGCCCCATATTACACAAACTCGCAGCCCACGGGGAACAAGTATAGAAAATATATTTACCAGCAAACTCGGATATGCAAGAGTATATTTGACTGGCAGCATGGACTAAGCGAATCGGTCAACTGGCATTAAGTGGGGACAAGAATGTTTATCTGTTCACACGCTGAATGAATGGCTTGGAAGAAAACAATATACCTGTGTTTTTGTATTGAGATATGCATGCATTACAGAATACACAGAACACATTGGGGAAAAAGAAAATAGCAACAGTACATGTAGGGTAAACATGTCACTAAATATCACAATCCAAATAATATGCATGACGGCAATGAATTGTATATCACCATGATTCTTGAACTCATTACGACATACCAACGGGCATGCCCACACCTTGGAACACAGGATCCTAGTAATATTATCCATAAAAATCCATCTGCGGACGAGAAATGAGTGAACAACAAGATATCATAACCGAAGAAGCAAGTGATGCCCCCCCCCCTATATATGAAGCACGCTGGAAATCTACTGCACCAAATTAGCTCATTTACTGTAAACAAGTACGTATCTAATACTTCGCCAATGCTAAACTACATATCCGTAAATATGATCACAGCGGCTCAGCACCGGTGATGAGTAGCTACATATTATATCCCAGCAGACAAATTACGAAATATATGTGTCTGTCGCATTGAAAAAGATTACATATCATATTGATCACATTTTGCATTAAATTGCGAGTCGCATTTGGATAATTAATAAATGAGATTTAAGCTAGGACGAACCACTAAAGCTTACAATACAAGGAAAGAAAAATGTGGAGTGTTATCACATTTACCAAATATATTGTTGCCTGTCCCTAAAGCAAGCTTACATCGAGGTCTGCACCGAACTCACATGTGATTTCTGTGCCCCGAAGAAAGATCACGTGGAAATGCTGCATAATTAGCCGGTGTTTCTTAGCTACGAATGTAAAGATATGTAATATGCCAACCACAATAGCAATTTTAGGAAACAGTAGATATAAATAATTAATGTAAATAAAAGGCAAAACTAGAAGGAATATATGATGCAATGGGAAATGGGTTTTCTGGCAGCACTTTGTAACAGTCATGCTGGAATTGACATAAAACAGCGAAGGGAGAGAACCTCCATTTGCAATAATTAGCCAGAAGGAAGGGCATCGTATGTTTTCTTTCTATATTCATGTAAGATGACTCTTTCCCCTTTGTCCAAAGTTACATATCCTGAAACGCTAACAACAACTACTGCATGCTACAAACGAGAGTTGTTTGCCTTTCCATGGTATTCTGCGAGAATGTGTCCTAGTCTACAGGTACTAGTAGCAGAATAGCCCCACACTTACGGCGTGACCAAGTCATGCAGGCAAACATCCACTCGTTGGGATTGGACTGCTGCATTGTATTTTTTTTTCATATGAGGACTGGCGTTTAGGTTTAGAAACTGCAAAATCTCTTTCGTATGAGTGGCACTGAGACGGTTTGAACAGGGTTTTACAATATTTTACAATATTAATTTGGGGACATTGACCTTTTTGCAATACATTTCCCTCTCTGGCATGCTTTCACAATAGTGGTCCCCCAAATCTCTCAAATACCGAGGTTAATGTGTCTTAGAGTGACTCCCAAGACATGATACTGCGGATAAAAAAAAATGTCAGACGTATGGTATTTGCTAGGAACAGTGGCCTTAAGATCTGTGGAGTGATATATTGCGGCTTACGACAAAGGAAGAGAGATACATGTATTAATGCTTGGCTACTAAATTGTGTAACAGGTAGCATAGTTGAACCCTAGGGTTCACCCATCATCATTCAATGGTGTGTATGTGCGGAAGTCTTGTGCCCATATGTCCACATATATATTCCTTGTAAACACCCGCATTCCCTGCTTGTTTGGATCCGCTGCAGATATGGACACAGTTACCCTTGTCACACTCCGCATGCCACCAGTGCATTACACACTGCTGCATCGTAATTGTGACTTTTCAGCGCCAATAGATAGTACATTCAGTGGGCTGACATAGGGATTGACACTGGTCGGTGCTGAGCTTTTTGAAGGTATAGAGGAAATAAATAACACCTTGGTGGCAGACTCACAAGGTTTCATTAAAGATATTGGACACCTGTGTACGTAGCTCTAGCAAAACGGTTTGTACCTCCCAGATACGGCAGTAAAGCCGTTCTTGATCAATCACGATCCATGTGTATGTATGTATCAATCATTGGAATCTAAAAACTATTGACTCTTATCAAAAAGATGTTGCACTGAAACTGGATTTTTTTTAAAGAAGCCTGTCCCCGTCAAAGATGAATAGCCTATAGTTGACAGAGGACGTGTTTGAAAAGATTTGACTGGTAAGGTGCTCTATGCAATTGTTTATATATATATATATATATATATATATATATATATATATATATATATATATATATATCTGTGTGTGTGTGTGTGTGTGTGTGTGTGTGTGTAACATTACAAGAAAAGATGACTGTGGTTGTATTTTAGTGTTGGTCCAAGAGGACACACTAGGTGCTTCTATCCGGCTAAATCCTATGCAACATTTTGGTCCTACAGGATATGAATGATTTCAGCAAAAGCAAATTAAATTTTTGAATTTATATCTAATTAAAACCAGCTCTGCTATATCTTGAGGAAGTTGGCATCAAACCTGACGTATTAGTTAATAAAACAAAATGAAAGGCAATATATTTCACCTGAAGTGGAAACATGAGGTTTGTGCGTCCTGTTTTTTTTTTTTTTTTTTTTGTACTCCACGTTATGTTTATTGTGACAAATAAATTTTGTCTGAAGACACTTCCAAATATTGTCACATGTATTTCGAAAAGTTTCAATTGGGTCAGTTATCCTTAGCTTCCCTTGGGGCTGCGGCTGAGCGACTATTGTAAGCTTCAACTGGCATGGGATTGTTTTGGGTGATGAATTCTGAATCTGTTGTTGCAAATCAACCTTTAACAGGATTTTTAAGTAGGGTATGACAAAGTCGCAAATCGGAAGACGCACCGGTTTCAAAAACAAGCCTGCGTTTTAATGACGAAAGCGTCAACTAAACCTTTATTGGCATACACCTGAAGACTGACCCATAACAAATAAAGTCGTATAAAATATAAGAATATCTTCTGCGGGGTTCTCAACCCCCAGAATCACCTTATGCAATCTATCTGTGCCCCACATTCAATTCAGATAGCTATGCAGTAATTAGGCGCTATTATCATGTTTAATGCGCACATTTCATTAAGCTGGATTAAGTTTTCATCGACCTATATGCGAGCTAATTCCAAGTAACCTTAAGAGGAGAGTTTACTAAACCGCAATTAATTACACATTGTCGGGTAGACCCGATTAGTCATTGATGAGATTAATTCAACGTTACAGTGAACCACACCGCTGTTATAATGATGATAACAACAAAATGCTGGCCTCGTTTCGTTTTGGAACAAACATGGCGTTTCAATGCCAAAGATACGTTTTACCCTCCGAAAGCAGCAACAGACTGAGCATATATATATATATATATATATATATATATATATATATATATATAAATTCTGAAATGCGTGAATCTACGCTCAAAATGTTTTATGTGTTACATTTAGTTACTTAATAGTTAAGGACCCTAACATAAGGCACCTTGTTTCTGACTTTTAAGGAGCCAAACTTTTTTTTGCAATATAAGTCAACGGTTAAACTGTGGGGGAAAATCCTTTGTTGGGTACTTAGATATTATAAGGGACTATAGGAGTCCTGTAATTTGAGAGTAAGAGTGTGGCGCAGTATAGCTTGTAAAAGTTAATCGTAATTGCTTCTTATTACGTCAAAAATGTCAAAAAGCATAACTACCATGTACACAAAAATACGAAAGTGTGAATAAACGTTTGAAAGCCATATTTCAATGCCATGCTTTGGGAGTAAGTGCATAAAATGGGTCTACAAACAAATTTATGCAATCTGTTACGAAATCTACAAACAACAAATCAAAGAACAATCCAGAGGATACCGATTTTGCTAAAACAAACTCATTTAAATGGCTTCCGGTGCAACATTTTGTTCGTGAGGAAGGTAAATGAAACCACAATGACATACTGAATCCTGATACCTTGAGAAGTAGGTTAAGGAAAACCACATGCAACCAAAACTTAGGTTGCACCTAGATACCTAATCCTAGTACCAAATTTTATTACATTGTGTAGAGCTTTTCAGTATTTATCGCACGGAGATCAGTCACGTAACTCTGTAACCTAAGAAATAGGTCAAGGTCAACTAAGAGAAAATCGGTCTCACCCCGACATATAATTTTAGTAAGTTTTATCAAGTTTTATTCAGTCTTTTAGCATTTGCTACCGCAGTAAATCGAGTTCACATAAGTGATGCTGTGACCTTGACAGTTTTATCATGTCATCCCAGATATAATTCCCACATAAGATCTATACTAAATATGTAACCCTAACTGGAGTCAGCAAGTTCTGTTGGATTTTCCAACAGTTGTGGCGTAGAAACAAGCTACACATGAATGACAATGTAACCTCGAGAGCCAGGTCACGGTGACCGAGTTGCAATGGCGACGTCGGCTTCACCCAGCCATAGAATTCTACCAAGATTGATGGAGTTTCTTTCTTTTTTTTAAGCCTTCAGTAATTATCGCACGAGAACAGAATTGATACCAGCCACCATGTGACCTGAAGATTTTAGCCCAGGACCCCCAGACACAACTCCAAGTCGGTTCTCTCCCAGACACACGATAAATACCATCTACATGTAGTTTTGTTCATTTTTTTTTTTTGGTAATTATAGCATATAAATTGCTTTTAGTAGGTAACCCTTGCAACCTTGAGAATTAGGTCACGGTGGCCCGGAGCCAATTCCACCCTGGGTCTGACCTAGACATATGATACTACTAAGGGTATTGTCAGTTCTGTTTATCTCTTCAATGGTTTTTGCATGAAAACTGATTTCACATAAATGACCATACGGATTCGGGGATTGTTCAATCCAAATGCAGATCGTACAAAGATGCACAGTCCTATTGATTTTCATGAAGTTTAGTTAATTCTATAAGGCTTTTCGCGCGAATGTCAAAAGACTTGAAAAAGAACAGGAAGCAAACAAACGAAAATTCGGAAGAAATGGGCAGTAAAACTAACTGTCTATCCGAGTCTACTGGGAGACACAACAAAGACACAAACAAACAAACAAACTGGAAGCAACACAGTGCCTTTCCGTAACACACACAAAGAAAAAAAAAATAGACGGGGCAAGAGTCTATCCCATATTTTCATTGCCTGCTTGAACGTTTACGTGCATGGTTTAAGTGTCAAAGAACTTACGACTTGCTGCTTAGATGGATATTCTCCGGAATTGCGCGAATGTATTCTTGCGGTGTTGTTATTGGAATAAAAGGGAGAAGGTTCCTGATCGTCAGTAGCATTATTAGGTGATCGGCTGGAAGGACTGAAGCAAGTGTGTACACATTATACAGGTCTCAGAAAAGTGCGTTGTGTATTATATGTAAACTAAACACTAATTCAATACGTATACTTGAAATTCCTGTGCATTTGTGCTTACTTTGCATGGCTTGCTTTGATCGCCCCCTATCGTTCATGCCATGAACTGAACTGTTCCCTTGGAGTTCCCGGGGTGCAGCAAAGGAAGCCATCCAGTGACGAGACATGCTCGTGGCAGGGTTCATCAAGTGCGTTCGTTCAAACAGGTCAATGAAAGCACATCAAGGAAAAACGAAAAAGCAGACGACATTCAAAGCTACCGGTCGCTGTCGACCGGTTTATCCACAGTGTCAAGTGTCAATACAGACAGAGAGACACAATGAACGTGTCTGAAGAAAACATCTGCTAGAATTAACTTGGCTAAATATTGATGGAGAATCTTTGAGATCTAAAACAATATAGCGTCCTTAAGAAGTTGTATACCAGGCAATCGTCACAGACATGTCATTGTAGGATATATCAATTATTGTGCATCACAGCCTTTCCAAAATCCGCGAGGGACTGCAGGCAAAAATTGTTATGAGTCACTATAAGTCGTAATTTTTGAAGGGATCGGCCGCATAGCGTCAGTTGTAATGTTTCTTGGCTTTCCCAATCCTACATGTAATGAAATAGCCTTCATTACATGCCGTGCTCCCAAAACAGAGCAAACCAGTCTTGGGGCATGCATTCGCAGACTCATGTTTCACATATTTGGCTAAGTGGGCTAGACACGTAAAATCTGACTTTTTTCCTGAGCTCAGGACACTAGGACAGTCATCCCTCCCCCAAGGGGTACTCAGTTCCCGCTGATAGGTTATGTCGTCTGCTCTGCTGCGGTTCTCGGCCACGATGCTGTCGCGTGATGGTTTCAGTATGCTTAATCTTTGTACACGTCTTACTCCAAAGGACAGCTTGGTAAAGATAACACCTTTGACCTGTCATCTTATGTTTATCCAGACTAATCAATCTGGAAAGCTGTGCCATTTTCAGAGTTTAGGGCCTGTCAACTCTTCTGGCATCCAGTAAATATGTTCAGTCACAGTTTGGTCATAAAGTGCCTTATCAGTTTAACAGACTACCCTTGAGATAAATGTTCTACAGGCGATCACGTTCACTTGGCGTTTATGTAATACACAATTCTGGTTCTGAATTTTGAAGAGACGTCACCTTCATATAAAACCTTTTAACTGGAACTTATGGGCATTGTTTATGTTAAAGCTTGATGTGGGCCTAACACCATGCAGCTGTTTCCTCCGCACACTAGCACTAAAATGTAGTTTCTTCATCATGGTCACACGAAACCGATTTCTGTGCATAGAGGACAGAAGTGGGGGGGGGGGGGGGAGGGCTCTGTAGTTAATCCTTATATTGTTAATTAATTTTAAAGTAGTGTCCAACAAACTTTTACAACTTTGTCTTTTTTTGTTGTTGTTGAAATTTTGAGAGTTTTAGACACTTTGGTAGACACACACACATACATACAAATATATATATATATATATATATATATATATATATATATATATATATATAATATGAAGAAGATAAGGAAATAATTTGAATGCTACCATGAATGCTAGTCAATGGACCGTGTTAACCATTGAATCTTCATTACAGGAGGCAATGAGTATTTGCACCAAAATGTCCAGTTCGTAAGGGTATTTCTCTAAAACTAATCATCTATGTTTTCAAATATAACATTGAATTACTCTAAAATTTCTTTAGAACAAAACTATATCAGGGATTTCTAAGATATGATGTGTCCTTTTTAAATGTGTGTGAAAAAAATAAAGCATCCATCAATTTTGACAGTCGGCCATTTTGCAACTTCTGCATCACATTGTAAAAACACATGTAGTAATAAAGATTCCTAATATGTCTTTATATTCGTTAAAATTCTGTATGAACAGCAAAAGCTAACGATTTCGTACCGCATGTCAATAATTTTCTAAAGTAAGCACCAAGCGCTTAGTCCCTTGCCAGCACCAATAAGAGCCGCTGAATAGATCGTCCAAGCAGAAAAGGGTTAACTACCTGTACATATACCATTGATATAACCCTTCATCATTGGGAACACCTAAACAAGGACTGTTACATGTCAAATGATGGACTCAGCCTTGCTGGGCCTACGATCTAAAATGTTGACGTCTTAGTTAAGGGTGATGATATAAATTGAAGGCACGGAAAAATCTTGTTCAGGCATATTGACGATTGTACTTCATGCCATTTTTTGTTCATGTTGATATATCTCAATATGCACAAGTCATGTGACCAGAACAGACACATACGCAAACAGACACACACACACACACACACACACACACACACACACACACACACACACACACACACACACACCTGCACGCACGCGCACACTGGCACACACGCACGAACACACACACACACACACACACACACACATACACTGCACCGGAACAAAACTAAAAACAGGGGCAACATCATTAAACAAAATATTACCTCCATGCTAGTAAATAAACTGTAACGACATGTCGTGATTAATACATTCATCATTGTGCCCCCCCAAAAAAAAACGGAATCAGACCATTGAAATAACAACAGCAATGATGAATTTTTATCAATAACCTCAAACCAAGTCATGTCGGTTTATGAGGCCACACGTGCACCACCTTTGTGCAATGGGGTTTGGATGATTAGTTGAACAAAAATGGTTTGAAATGAAAAAAAAGTGGAAACATGACTGCGAGCCATTTGCGTGGAAATATTCAAAGGCACGGCAAAATCAACAAATCACCCATTGCATTGACTCGTTTGCAAGTCATTTATACAATAAAATGAAAATAAGAAATAACAGATTGCCCAACATTAATCACCTTTTTATCCATTAGTAAAGGCTCCCTCAGTCTAATTACGTTCGGCTATTCTGGACCTATTATTGATGAACATAGAAATGATATATCAGTTGTGATTAATAACAAACGGCAGATTGTTTGTGCACTTTTCATTGTTGGTATTTTTTCCTCTCGTTTTTCTTCTGTTTTTCTAGCCAGGCTTTAACCGTTTTACACAGAGATCTAGGTTAAGCAAAATCTATTCTTCGCCGCAGGGCAAGCGCTGAATACGTAACTCGTGCCGCGAAAGTTGTTGGCTTGACCAGGAGGGGGCTATCTCCATATGTCCCGACCGTTATGAGATACGCCTGGGACCATGAACCATCAGGTGCATAATTGGTCAGAAGGAATCACTCGACGCTTCATCTCATGCCTGATCATTGAAGACAAAGCTCGTGGAATCGGTTGACCAATGGGGCTGTGTAAGGCTTTTATTAGTTGGTCAATGGTTTGGAGCAGACTACAGCATTTTGTTCAAACGAAGGAAGCTGTATTTGACGAGGCGATAGCCAAGTGGAATATAGCTTCCAGGGTGTGTGCTATATACTGTAATCCAATCCAAACCATTGCCTGACGATTTTATCTAATTTTTGATATTTTTTCTCTGTCCAAAACACCCTTGAGTCAAGTTGAGAACAGCTGTGACTCTTAAAAATGAAAATCTTCAAAATTATCACTCTCCAACCATGGGCATGGCATTACTTGTTGCGGTTGACTCGATGAAGCATTGCCCGGGTCACCGTCGGAAGTGCATTGTTAACCCTTAAAGCGCTTTCCACTGCTACAGTTGATTTCTCATTACTGTTAAACATATGAGGGTTAAAAGATTCAAATTCCTCATGAAGATACCTTTCATTCAAATACCAGCAAGACTAGTCTAAAGCAAAAAGTAGTCTCAGTCAACAGCTTTCCTCGAGACACTTTGGGCGCATTGCACGGAAAGTGTCCGGAGGAAAGCTGTTGACTCAATCTTAAATCGGCGCTTTAAGGGTTAAGGTCAGGTGAAATGGACTTATTTCGCATTCTGGCGGTAAGGTTGTTAGCTTTCTGTGTGCTCTTGGGCACATGACACCACTTCCTTGCATTCAGTTCGGCCAGCCAGTGACGGGCAAATCGCCGTGTGTGGCTAAAGAGTCGGTGAAGGGGCATCAGTCAGAATCCCCCCCCCCCCCGCCCCCATTTATTTTTGTCTTCTTACAGGGAAGCGCGCTTTGCCTTAAGGGAGCAGTCAATAAGTATTGCTGCTATCTTCAACGGGGCAAACTAGATATAGCGATGGGAGGTCATGACCATGAAATGCAATGTATACTGATTAGCTCTCAACCAATCAGAAGCCAATATATTTACCAAAAAATGAGCTGAAATAGTCTAGACTCATCTTATTCCCATCCAAATTAAGAGACCTACCAAAAACGTCAACATTTTTACATTAGTACACATTGTACGCTTTTGGGGGAGTGTGGAGGGGGCCGAGGGTCAGTTAGCCTTTTTTAAATACATGGAAATATTGATTTTTGTTTGCTCACTTATGTCTCAAACTTACAAATTTATGGCAATTTTTCGATGAGAAGCTGAATGAACTTTAGATGCACAGGTTTTAGGGTCTGCACAGGTGGCCAAACAAAAGCTTTGCATTTTAGTTTAAAATATCAACAGTTTTAAAGTACTAATTTCAAGGGGGGGGGGGAGGTCCTATGATACTAATGTGAAAATGTTAATGATTTAGGCAGGTCCCTAACAAACATCTAATAACTGTGATGATTTGAAGCAGAAAACGTTAAGCTATCACTTGGCCTTCTTCCATCAATCTGTACCCAGCAGTATAGAAACAATTACAAAGCCCCAACACGAGGGAAACAGGCCAGGAAAACGTGTGAAACATTGGCGGTGCTTTTGCATATTAACGCATTTAATTGTTGAAGAGTAGTCAATTCCACGTACCTATTATTACATAATGCTAAGTTGTGTCATATCTTTGTTATCTCTTAACTCATTCATCGCTAATTTTAACTAAAGTGGAGGTGCTCTGCCCTTTTGGTGCTTAGCTTTGGAATGAGTCAACAGCTTTTCTCGGCGAGCGTATGCTGCATTGCGCCCAATGCGTGCCGAGAGAAACTGTTGACACGAACCGTTATATTTGCAGAACTATAGTCATACCTTTGCCACCAGAGCGTTTGTTCAAAAAAACCAGCTTGCGTGGAGTTACGATAATTGATCCATGACCCTGGGAATGGTCCCGGTCAACAATTTCCTCGGGACAATTTGAGTAACGTGCCAATGCCGTTGACTCAACCACAATTTAACACTGTAACAGTTAAACAAATGTAACATTACCGTGCGAGTGGCTGCTTTCGTATTGTACAATATTATGTTTTGCCCCTCTGATGGCAGAAAACTATCTTCACTGAAGCCATGTTCAGTATTTTCTAATGCAAACAAATTAAATCTATAGTGAGCAGTCAGGCTATCTATGCAATGGAATTACTTCTGTTCCGTGCGGGGTTTTTTGTGTGTATTTTTGTGTGTGGGGGTGAGTGGATGGGTGTTTGTTTGTTTTGTTCTTTTTTGTACTTGTTAACGAAGTTAGACTAAAACAGATTATAAGAGGTTTGTATTCATCTGATTTACTAAAGATGCAAGAAATCATCACAGATTGACGATGTACACATTCAAGGGACGGTATGCATGGTATGTATTCCAGTCTTACATGCCTTAAAATGATGCTCACAGTAAGATAAACTATTTCATAATGGCTTTTTTCTGAACAGTTTTCTGACCATTATAAAATACCAAAAAAAGATGTATTGTGATTTGCTATTAAAATTGCATCATAACTTATGGACTCTAACAAAACACACAACATTGATACAGCTTAGCGTCCGCTGTGGTTGCCAACTTTGTCGTTTATACCATCTGTAGCACAGCATGGAAATAAAAGACTGTGATAAAGGTATATAGGACCATATGTTTTCAATGGATTGCGAATTGGGATATGTCAATATTGATCCCTCTTCGTGGCACAGATATTGGCGTATGCTTCCCTTTAGTTGTGAGGGGGAGGACACCGAGGACTGGGAGAAAACCACCTTGCACAGTCAGAATAGCAGGAACTTTTTCCACATGTTGCCCCGGGCCTACAGCTCAAGCCGGTCCCCAAGAGGTGCAGTCTATAATAAATCTCCTACATTTCCAGTGGTCAGAGTACGGTGTGTGGTGGCAGGCGCTGATCTAGAAGATAACAATGAACACAGTTACACACACACACACACAAATGTTTGTGTGTGTAGCGGTGTTCATTGATTTTGGACGTACTATAACGCATGCGCGTTATCAGTTTGTACCACTTTTAGTTTTAGTTTTGTTTTCCGCTGATATGTGATGCATTCATCTAACCCATTCGTGGCTTTTTGTGCTGGAGTTGTCTAATGTGTCAGGTTATAAAGGGTAGTCAAAGGATGTCAGAGTACCATGGTGAGGTTATAGGGAGTTCGCTAAAACCGATAGTTACATGTATGGTAGGACAATTATACGAGCAATGTGGAACTTTCATGAAATGATGAAACCCCTATAACATGCACATAATAGCACGAGTTAGGTCACATTGAACCGAAGTTAAAGTTACCAGCATTTTTATTGGCCATGACTTCCGGCCTAATGACTCCCAGTTCACATATAATAGCCATAGGGAGCAGAAATTCTATCTTACAACAACATTTTTGGTGACCATAACCTCTAATACATTATTTACTCTGTTGCAATCCACACAATCAAATTTAATCTAAAGTCACACAAACATCAAGGTTCATCGACATTATCAAGCATGTCTCGTCACCTCCTATAAGTGCGCATGCGTCTTATCGATTGTCTTAATTCCTGGATGAATCTGAACCCTAAAGGGAAATCAAGCCTTCCAAGCATTTCTTGTCAATCGTAGTTACGCTGTCTCGATGGATACTTGAACGGTGGCCTTGTTTTACACCTCAAGTCCTGTAAAATTGCATGATGGACACCAGTGTGAACACAAGCGAAATTTTGTTCCTGCTTCTCCCCTGGTTAAGTTCGCAAAGCTTGCGCTTCCTTCACCCTCCCCCCCCCCCCACCCCGTGTCTATTCACGTGAACTCCTAGGTAGCAATATATGAAAATGTCCACAACCAGTTTTCTACTGTTCGGTTTGAAGTGTTCAATTCATATAGAATGTAAGCAGCGTCTTTAGGATGACATATTATTTTGAAAATAGGCACGAGCTATGGAATTTTGCCTTAATTTTGTTTGATGGCAAATATGCCAAAAGGATTGACTATTGTTTGAATAATGCTAAAATTAAAATGGAAACGATTTCATCAGTGAACAATTGAAAAAAAAAACTTTCATCATTTCTGCTTGGTAATGTAGGGGCTGTGTGGTTTAGAAATAATCTTTGGTCCCTAAGTTAAAAGTTAAGTGCCTAAGTTAAGTTGCCGTGATAACTTTGGATGCGTGTGTCGGAATTAAAGACTCACGACAGCCTTGCAAGAGATATTTTATACCTTGCATTTTCATGCCAAAACCGCTCCCGCAACCAACAAATATACCGACCAAATATGTTCCGACTTAGTCGTCCAAAAGCGCCCGGATATACAATATCGTCTGCTTTAATGTTTTCTGGCGACATAGCAACTCATCTCTTTCAATGAGGCCTGTAAACCACTTTCTGGGAGTCAAGAATGTTTATCATATAACTCACAAAACGTCGCTGACACATTTCGAAAGGCCAGATCGACACTACTAATGTATTTGCATAGCGTTTTTGACCGCAAGCTTGTATTTTCATTTATCCGCGACTGAGTCTCCTCTCTCTCTCTCTCTCTCTCTCTCTCTCTCTCTCTCTCTCTCTCTCTCTCTCTCTCTCTCTCTCTCTCTCTCTCTCTCTCTCTCTCTCTCTCTCTCTCTCTCTCTCTCTCTCATCTCTCTCTCTCTCTCTCTCTCTCTCTCTCTCTCTCTCTCTCTCTCTCTCTCTCTCTCTCTCTCTCTCTCTCTCTCTCTCTCTCTCTCTCTCTCTCTCTCTCTCCTCCATCATATATATATATGTATATGTATATATATATATATATATATGTATGTATATATATATATATATATATATATATATATATATATATATACACGTATATGATTTACCGCTCTGAATTGATAACTATGTATATCTATATATATATATACATATATATATATATTATATATATATATAAACATTTACATACTTATCAAATGAAAGTGTTAAATTCTTTAAAAATTCAACACATCCACCCATGTCAAACGGGCAAGAAAGTTGACCGACACAACTTTATCGGAAGTAAAATGTACTCATTCGTCTATAGGCAGCATTTGTTGGATAGAGTTTTCATTGTGCTATTGGCTATTTTCGCTTGCGCGAAATTTACACCATAAATCCTACCCGAAATCATATTCATCTTAATGTGTGCGGGGGTAGGGGGATGGGGGGGGGGCGGTAGTACGTGTATGAATAATAATTTTGCCATTGTACAGGGTATGGTAAATAAGAAAATGTAGAAGTAATGATTAGTACTAAGTACGGACATTAAACTGGCTTCCGGAACGTAAGTACGCCAAATTAAAGATGCCCATTACACCAGTACGGATAACCCTTAACCACACCCTCCCCCCTGAATATTATATATTTAATATCTAGATTGAGTGTCCCTGTGCTGGTAGTTGATGGGAGCATATGGAGTTTGGCAAGCAGGTGGAATAAAATGAGTCCAATTTGCCAAATAAAATTGCCTTTATACATAAAAGTAAGTTAAATTAAAGTATGCCATGCTAGGTGCAATAATTATCTTAATGATCCCGCTGAAGCTCATTAATAATCTTAAAGATTATTTTACCTGTTAGTTTATGTTTATGTTCTCCTTCATTCCAAGCAGAGCAATTAGTCCTAGTTGATACATCACTCACTGATATTTCAGTCCATGTTATTCATCTTTTTTATCATGGCCCTACACAATTCATTCGAGTTTCTTCTGGCTCACAGTATGCGGGACGTTTTGGCTTTTGGAAAAAAAAGGAACAACATTTACAACGTCTGAAACAATATTTCAATAATATGCCACGAATATTCCTACAAGACTAACTGCAATATTACATTAACAGTGGCCAATCACGCCTACGGTCGTTTTACTTAATTCAACCTAGTCTGAATTATCATTAATATCCCATAGTCGTATACGTTGTAAAAAGACCTTTCATGCGAGTACCAGCATGCCTTTAGCTCTAGAGGTAATACGCCATGGTCTCCCGCTTTCTCGGCGCGCATTGGGTGCATTGCGCCCAATGTGCGCCCAGAAAAGCTGCTGGTTCAGTGTAAATTTTGGCTCTGAAAAAGTCAACGCTTTCCCCTTCAAGGCACTCAAAGAACCCAGAAATAAATACTCGTCTGTCTTCAACCTTTTGCTTAAACTTCTCGTTATTGCAAAGCATTTGCGCTGAAATTTGTGTGTAAACATGTGGTACGCCCTGGGTCAATAGTTTCGAACGCTATTGACTCAGTCGTACTCTGACCAGGAGTGGACTTATTATGCAAAGAGCATATGCCTGGTTTTTGTATAATACATGTATGTACTGGAACCCCAACGATTAGTACACAGGTTAAATTGCCCTCAAATAATTGAATAATTGGGAATAACATTTGCCCATCTAAGAACAACGCTTTCTACTGTCGTTGAGACGTATACTTGCAGTGTCCCTGCTATCAAGTGTGTAAGGGGGGGGGGGGTCAGAGTACACTGGTACGGGCAATAATTTGATGGTAGTACAACGTACGGAAATGAGGATAATTAGAAAATAATCGCTGGTGCCAAGTGCAGAAAACAAAGGTGTGTCCAGTTTGTACGAACGGAAATTAAAAATGGACAGTACGCCAGTATGAACAACCCCTTCACCATGACCCTTTCAAAACTACTGATACATGTGGGTGTACGCGAAAATGGTACAGTACCTATATATTTTGAGCGCTTCTAGAAACTACAACTTTCCATATTCTAGAAGTTCCAATAATTTCCAAGACCCGTAAATGGACCGGACTTGATTTGGATGCGTACAATCCTTTGGTCTCATGTAAACTGGGTCTTGCCTAAAGTTCTCTCAGCTGTGATGAATTATCGGATAGATTGCAAAACAGTTGTCACCCTATCATTGTCCATCATATAGACTTAAGATAGCTATGATAATTTGAACCCTCTCCTGTCCTTTGAAGATGTTCACACCTTGATTTCTTTCTTTTAAGTGGACACTAAAGCTTAAAGCTTCAGATGGAAAAAGCAAGGCTGCATTTACCACTGTGAGCTTTTATTTGTCTGCGTATTGGTTCAAGTTTCAAAGTAAACATTTTTGTTTTCAAAAATATTAAAAAAGGTCCTACCTCGGAGTACATATTTTTGCTGGGCTGACTGGTTTTGTTTTAGCTTGCAATATTTTAGGTTGATGAATCCCTGCAAAGTAGCGCTCTCCTACGAATATCTTGGGTACGGCGCTGCTCTCTAATCTCGGAGATATAGAGATCAAATATGCATGGGATTCAGCCTGCGATATGATTTTGAAAACCGTTGAGCAATCTACAGGCGAGCAAATAAAATCCCTGTAAAGATGAGTAATATTGTAGTTTTTAACCTGCATGCTTTATAAAGCAACTGAGCCAGGTTTCCTATAGTTTACACAAGGAGTCTCCAGCATGTTCTTTTCCTGGCAAAGAGTAAATGTGCAACCGATGTCCTCTAAATTATCGTGATGCGTGTGCAAGAGCCTTAAGTCTAAATTTTAATTGTCCATATTTCCTAGGCGATTTTTGAAATAATTCCTCCACATTGTTGTGTTATTATTTCTTGATACACTAGATGTCACTAAGACATGATCATAAATTAAAAATAATTCATAAATCACTTTTGTCATTCCCGTGTGCCGTCGTGGATATGGTCCTGGCTGATTTCAATGGCCCAGAAAGCCAGTCGGCCTAGTTTATATATGCAGTGCGCAACTGGCTGTGCAGAATTTGGAATCTGAAACTTTAGTTCCATTAAACGTAACAATTGGTAAAATGTTTTTGCGACAGTGTGCTGAAATGAGTTGGGATATGGGGTCGCTAAGCAGACGCAAAGATCGAAAATCTTCATTTTTATTTTTTTTTTTTTGCGTATTTAAATAATAGGCGTTTCGGACAATCCTAGCTAAGTGATGTGTTTTAGCCGTAAGAATGACCCTCACAGCGCTAAATCATATCTGCCATATGCACCTCATTTGGGAACATATAGTCCAGTAATTGAATTGAATAATTTTAGCGAGCAGCTTTTCTTGCCAAATAAAACCGAACAAAATGGAATAGGTACCGAGTAAATTTAGGGTTGTTTTAGATTGTTATGGCGTAGATCTTATACGCAGAAGCAGACAAGTGCTTACCTAATCTTATATGAAGACCTAAATATCATTCCTGACCAGTTTGCAATTTCGGTCTCAAACATAAATTCCCACAAGAAAACATTAATTCAAATCCAATTTGCAAGCCTCCAATTCACCAGATTACAAGAATTTTGGCCAAAAGCTACATTTGGAATTGAATAATGGTTCTCTGGCTGTCAGTAGTTTCGTTGGTCCGTACTTGTTGCTTTTACGATGATTAGGTAAACGGTCAGTTGTGACACAATGCTCCTTTATATGTTCAAAGGAGGAAGCAAATGTGAGGAGGATGCGTTCACATGTGTGTCTAACAACAGCAGCAGCAGCAGCAGCAGCAGCAACAACAACAACAACAACAACAACAACAACAAAAATCATTCTCTGGCTCCCATAGCATATTCTACAATTTAGGTTTTGCTCTCCAGTAGCTGGTATTCCGTTCTAAATGTTGCTAGGTTTCTGATATTGAAGGATATTGTTTTGAAGATAAACAACGTACCATGGAACACAAAATATACAAAATTTAAAACTACCAATTTATCTTCGTCTCTCTCTCTTTCCCCCCCCCCTTTTTTTTTTGGCTTGTTTGTTTGTTTGTTTTTTGTTTTTTTGCTCTCCTCGGCGTTTCCATTACATCCCGAGGAAAGTTGTTGACCTACAACATTTCTTTCAGCATGTCTGAATGAATTGTCATTCACCATGTATTTGAATCTGGAATCATCATAATAATTCGGATGAGTACAATGTGTGTTACTGGAGAGCTACAATTGCCAAAGGTGACATGACCACCGCAATGATAACCAATAATCATAACTTCATTCACTCAGCCACTGTATGTGCCATCAAATGCGTTTCACTTCTTTAAGTTTTTTTTTTTTTTTTTGCGTCTCAGAAGCAGAGCTCAGAAAATTCAATATCATGGATCCATCGTTTAATTTACTATAAGTTAACATGATTACAGCGGCTTCAGGTGGACAAATTGCATTCGTTTGCCAAAAAAAAAAAAAAAAAAAAAAAAAAAAAAAGAAAAAACAAACAAACAAAAAAAAAAGAACAAAAAACACCCAAAAATAAAAAAAAAACCAAACAAACAAACAAAACAAAACAAAAAAACAAACAAAAAACAAACAAAAAAACAAACAAAAAATACAAACAAACCCCCCCAAAAAACACCCCCCAAAAAACATTTAAAAAACAAAAAAACAAAAAACAAAAAAAACAAAAAAAAACAAACAAACAAAAAACAAACAAAAACAAACAGAAAAAAACAAACAAACAAAAAAACCAATAAAAACAAACAAAAAACAAACAAACAAACAAACAAACGAACAAACAAACCAGAAAAAAACATTTAGAAAGTTTCCCAAATCATCTTGCCTCCGAAGCAATGTGATGTCTTACATTGAATTTGAAAAAAAAAAAAAATCCTATTGTAGAAACATTATAGAAACTTAAGGTTAAGGTTCGTAATTTATTTCCTAAAGGACAAAATGGAAGCTTGTTGAAGTGAATGCAGGCAACAATTTTATACTTCTGATAATGATAATGCCGAGGTATCAGAGATATTAATGCGTTAACTTTGACGCCAATCTACAAACTACCGGGTCCAAGAGAAAAATATTAAAAAACATAGAAACCGTGCGCGCTGGTTGATTTACGTTTTATTTTCTTACTTATATCTTGTGTTTTGTCTCCCATAACATATGTTCTGTCACGTTCCAGAAGTGGTGGCCAATGCATAAATCCTTCCTTTTTCCTTCAATAAAAAGTTCTTATTTTTTGTCTTTTAGCAGGATAGGTTGTTCTGTAATAAAAGCTTGTATGTGTGTGTTCGTGTATGTGTACGTACGTACTTACGAAGAGCGGAACTTGTACCACATTTAAACCACATCCGAACACTGTGCAACTATATGTGGTCTATGCACCAAGGTTTAACATATATATATATATATATATATATATATATATATATATATATATATATATATATATATATATATATATATATATATATATATATATATATAAATATATATATATTTAGGTCACAAGTCAATAAATCAATTAACCGTTGGTTGAATATATTCGTAAGACTAGAAGTGCTAGGACTCACGTTCAACATGTTTTGCAAAAGTTGAAATAAAAAAAAAATATATATGTGTTCGCATATATCCGATGCTGTTCAGTATTACCGTTCATTGCGAACTGGCTCGAGCCAGAAAGTGCTGAGCCACACATTTCCATACATGGTCCCTGTGACAAATTGGGAGCTTAATGTTAGCTGTATACAGCTGCTCGCTGCTGCATTATTATGTCGCATTTAGAGCATGCTTCACATGAAATTGTTTTCTGCTATATGCAATTTTCCCATTTTTGACATATCCGGGAATTTACCAGGTCAACATGAGATCTTTGTAGGATATTCCTATTTATAAACCGGACTCTGGCAATGCAACTGGAATAAGATTGGCTCCCTGTGACGCCAGGGTCCAGAACCTGGCGGAACTCTAATTAGTTGCAAGACACGCTGAAAACACACCTTTAGAGGTGGTCGATAAACGATTTCAACTAAAATGGAATATGTCACTGTCAATTGGCATAGAATAACATCCTCTACAAATGCTTTTATTTGGCATTTTCTACCTTAAGGGCAAAGGGTGAGGTTACAAATCAATGCAACAGATCTGCATATATTTCTGACCAACCTTTGATAGGCAACTCATTTTTTATGTCTCCTATAATATTGAGACGATTCCATATCACATATTCTTTTGCTAATCAGAACGTTTTCGTGTGATATCTTCTACTGGGCATCAAGCAATTTTGTCCCTTATTGCATTTGAGATCTGACTGTTGCAACGGGACAGATTTTATTTGGGGGTCAGTTTTGCCGCCCCTTGGTTTATGGGAGATCAGGGAGTTTCTGTGTTACTGATATTGGGATGATCGTGATTTTATTCAAATGTAGATCTAACTTTACACCTAAGGCAAATTTGAGTTTTGGTTGAAATTAATGTACACATTGATCAGAATTTATTACAACTGTCATGTAATTAAAGAAATTTAGCTTATATCGGCAAACTTTATGAACTTGCCCTAAATAATCTTCTGACAGTGATCTGACCCACAGATTGATAACTCCTTTTCTGTCTCCTGAAAACACACACACACACACACACACACACACACACACACACACACACACACATATATATATATATATATATATATATATATATATATATATATATATATACATACATATATAATAGTTTTAATTTTACTAGGGCAAACTAAGAAGAAAAAAATCAAGCAAACAGTACAACTATTTAGAGCTGCGAAGAAGCATCGTCGAGTTAGGTTTTCAAGTAATGGCACGCAACGTGATGTTGATATTCTCTTCCAGTGTTCTTGGGATTGTGGTGAATATTGTGTACTTGAAACATTTCAAAGCAAAGTTAGCTAAGAATTTAAATATGCAACGGTAAAGCGGGTTACATGCGAACGAGAATTATAGCAATATGAATGCACTAAAGACAATAATCGTAAAAAAAAGTATGCCATTAGTTTAAATTGAAAGGAAGATATTATCCAACACGACAGACTTCGTTTTAAGTTGATAAGCCCTTTATACCAATTTGATGATAAATGATAGATGGTACATGCAAAAGCGCGACGGTTAAAGAGAAAACAATAATTGTCAATTTGATACCCAGTGTCTCTCCATTCATGGATCACAAATCGAAGCAAAAATACACCATTTTGCTTCCATTTATGTATTGTCTTGCTATTGTGAATACGACGACGACGGCGAGGATGACGATAATAATGGGATCGTATCATCAATATCATTTTGAATAAACAACAAAAACAAATGAAAAACAAAAACGGTAGTAGACAATTGTTTTCTGCATTTTGAAGTGACGATTTCCCAAGTATCAATTTACTGTTCATACCTGCTTTACAGACAACAAGAACACACTCAGTCATGCTAGCTGACAAAATATGCTCCATCTGGCTTCAAATATGGGAAACTCACAGGTGCCTGCAACAGCCAAGTATATCTGCTTAAAGACTCCACTTCTATCAACATCACACAGCCATATTGTGCAATACATTCCGTCAATGATTCTGCTCATGCTTGCTTATTCTTGCACTTTCACTGCCAGTAAAAGTAATCTTGTGCAATCCCTAATTGAACTGGTTGAAGTATTATAGCTCTTTTATGAACAGAACGAGGGACGAACTTCCCCTAACCACACGGCGAATGTTCCAAGATTGCCTTTTCGTTCTCTATTCTTAGCACATGCCAGTTAGGTATTGAGATATGTGTGCTGGCCCTGTCAATATCAAAGGAGCTTTTAGTTTTGCCTGTAATAATATGCAATTTAGAGAGTGATTTGTCTCTTTCGTCGTTTGATAAAGATGAGTTTCATTGGTCAGAAGATTTCTGCCTTTATCATAATATATATCGCAATGTTTAACTTATTCCAGAGCAAACATATACAATCAGAAGTATGAATGCAAACTTGAGTAAGTAAAACTCTAGAGCTTTCAAAGAAAAAATAAAAATAAAATGAATGTTCTTCAAGGCTTAAGGATGCACGGAAGATTTTGTTGAACGTTTTAAAATAAACACGGTTAAATGCAATATTCTGTAGATTAATTTAATTAAAGGTCCGGTACCAGTGATATTTGCACACTTTAGTTATGTTAAAAGTTAAGGCAAGTAACATGTGTATGTACCCCATGTTAATATAACATTTTGTACATATGTGTCATTACTACAAGGATTCTTTGAGTTGCACACTTCTTGCTCCAGTCCGGATTGCCTAGAGCTCGGCATGCCAATGTTGTGGGGACTTTAATGGTCCCAAGGAGTAACACCATCCTCCTTTTCAGGGTCAGTCCGTTGAACATGAATAAGCTTTTTGCGATTAAGATTACGAGGTCAGTTCTTCTCCCCGCAGTCGTTTCTACCATAAACATTGCATTTGCTAATAAGACGTTAATAGATAAGTGCATTAATATGGTTTGTTCATGGAATCGAAGCCATCTATTTAAAAATATGTGGCATATATATTATTAAATATAGTTTTATTTAGGGGTACATTACGTACCATATAATGGTATTCGTACCTGATGCAGAATCATGCCTCGCCTTTGTTATTACCATGGTAAAACTCCTATTTACGTTGATTGAATTTTTCATTCCCGTACACATACATGTAGGTGAAACCATGCGTGTACTTTACTGGCGAGGTTTGCATATTGGTGCGTATTTTATTTCTTCCGTAGCCAAGTTGGAGATGGAATCAACAGCTCTGCACTTTCACAAAGAGCGCGAGAAGCTCTCCGTGGGAACCTGATGACGTGAACAATGTTGTTGTAAAAACATATGAACTGTGGTACTTGAAGGTTTTTTCCCCGTTTTTAACGAATAATTTAAATCTTGCCTCATTACAATGATTTCGATAAGTGCAACATCTGTGATACATGGCAGTGGCAGAGCTAAGGATAGATATGAAACGCATGTAAATTGCTTTTGTTTCGCTGTATTTTTTTTTATTTTCGTTTATTTCGCAGATGGCACAAAGCTTCAAATAAAAACATTGAAATAGTATTTTAACACTGTTTGAAAATGACTTTTGTCCAAAATAGTGAAATTAAAACTACAGTGAAATGTAAAAATTTAAAAACCCATGAACAGTAAAAAACATACGAAAATAAAGTAATTACAATTTACGGTAAGGCAGTATACATCATGCGCAGAAA
Organism: Hermodice carunculata; assembly: GCA_964020975.1. Taxonomy (NCBI): domain Eukaryota; kingdom Metazoa; phylum Annelida; class Polychaeta; order Eunicida; family Amphinomidae; genus Hermodice; species Hermodice carunculata. The sequence continues at coordinate 42,227,364 of OZ026628.1, read as the reverse complement.
TATCACTTGGCCAAATAAAGAGAAGGGAATGCGTATCTCAGCCAGCTTCAGCATCTCATAATCGATCAATATGCGAGGTGTTGCGACCACATTCAGATGTTTCGTTTGTGTCAAAATTTTGGACAATATAGATCTTCTGAATCGAGAAAAAAGACATTAGAGTTAAGCAATAAACCGGTCACAGGAAATACGGGGAAAATAGTGCGAGTCAGAAACTCCTCACCCACACGCCATGTCCATTGGAGCCATGAGAGATAATGACAATAGAGAGTGTTTGCTTTGTCAATGGAGTCAAAGGATAAGTGTGCCACGTCAAGCACACGTGCAGCCGTATCTGTCAATTTTCCCACCTGTTCCTCGTGTTCACTGTAGCAGGGAGAGATACCCCCCCCCCCAAACAATGCATGCTGATCACCACATTATGCATGCACAGAGGAGCGTCAACCCTTGCGTCCTGCAAAGCAAATTCTCTTGCGACATACAATTTTAAGGTATTTATATGTTTAAGTATCTTGCTCTTTCTTTTTCTTTTTCTTTCTTTCTTTCTTTCTTTCTTTCTTTCTTTCTTTCTTTCTTTCTTTCTTTCTTTCTTTCTTTCTTTCTTGACATTTTGATATTTTTGAGATATATATATATATATATATATATATATATATATACATATAACTTAACTTCCTAAATTATCGATCCATGCAATAAGAAGGGAAGTATACACCAACATCTGTGGCATGGAGAATGATTAATAATATCTGCTTGGCCTTCTTCGCAATATGTTCAAAGCATATTGTTGTATTCTTGTTACCAGTTACTTGTGATTCATATTGCTTAGAGTTGCACAAAACACTTCAATACGTGGCAATTGTATCTGCATTGCGAAACCACGTAACCGCAAATTACAGACACCAGGTTTATGTATGACACTTGTACAAACGTGGTTATGCAACCGTCTACCGGTTGTATGAAGCAAGGGAATGTTTATACATTAATAGATAAATATTCAAGCAATTAGTTTCATTTGTGTTGTGTGTATGCGCTTTTATGGCCTTTCAACCCAGTCAGGCTATATATATATATATATATATATATGCGCATAGACGCAACGTTGATATAATTTACCACACATTGTCACTATATGGGGTAAACGAACAAACATAAGAATAAAGAAAATAGTTCAGTGGTTTTTTCAAAGCTTTTATCTTTCTGCTTCGAAAATATAATGTATAAACCAAACGTTTGCACTTTCGGCATTTAATTTGCAACAAGAACAGTTTATAAGTGGCGTGCAGGTTTTATAATGTCGGGTCCGCAAGTCACCTCAGAGAAAAAGCTCCCATGATCCTTTGCACTGCAGCAAATAAACGCAGTAATCTAAAATGGCAGCCACTATGGATTGTTCGCGCCTCATGATTGGTCTGCTCATGAAGAAAGTGCACGGAAGGCTTAATAAATTTTTGTTGTATTTGTGTCTTTTTGTCTAGAACCACTTTCTGCTGGTCATTACCCTATTCTGAGGTGCTAACTCTTTACTCTCCGTAAGCTTCAAGTGTGTCACTTTTCTTCCCCTTCACAATTATCTTATGGATATTTTACAACACCGACAACAATTCATCATTTGCTTTTAATCGATCGCATTAGATACCGTTGCCTGCTAAACGACTTTTCTTGCTTCGCCGAACGGTGAGAGGGGCAATGAGTAAGTGGAGCCCCGTAACCAGTCACTACGCAGGCAAGAGATACCAGAAGTCAGATACATCGTTAGGAGAGAGAGGTTCGCAACTTCAAACTGGTCCGCAAAATCGGCAAACTAGTTTTAGACCTTCAAAAGGTTCATGGACTGCGTACCTGTAAAGAACGCGTCTTATGATTCTCTGATAGTAAAGCTGACTCTAAAAGTGCTCATTAGCCTCGGAGAATTATGGTAAATATGCAGACAGTTGTTAGCATATTATGGCTTATTGAGCCGTTGGAAAGTAAAAGTAGTGCCAGAAAATCTTTGTGCATTGTTAAGATGCCTTTTAAGTCATGCATTGTGACCATGCAACGATAAACTACATTTGCTGTTCCTATTCTCCTACTGCTGAATACGAAGCCATATTTAAATTTATGTGTAAATTTGCTGTGTTGCTATTTCTGTTAGACATACACATCGCAGACGTAGCCCTGATTTTATTTTACGATGGGCAATGAAACGAAAACAGAACAAAAGCTACGGGAGACATTGTGCCAACAGAATGTTCAGGAGAGTTAAAATACAATATGCGTGATTGACAACGGTCATGGGAATTACCAGTACATGTACACAATATATGAAGAGGCACAATGTCGTGAATGTAGTACCCAATATACATACTACATGATGTTGCTATAATTTCCAAACTTTGAGACAATACGCTGATTTTTTTTAAGTTCAGAGGGAAGAGATACAATTTCTTGGTGCTCAGTACGTTTCAAACAATGGGATAAACATCGCCCTTTGTAAAAAATATGTAAGCATGCACTGCAAACGAAATGATCAAGTAAAATTACCACTGCGAAATCGCTACGCACACCAAAGAACACACGAGTCTGTCCGGGGTTACAAAATGGCCAAAAGTGATTTGATTTGTATTTGACTCATATTTTGCAGCAAAATAAATGCACAATAATTGTTTCAAGCCGGCGTTCATTCCTGTCGACAAACAAAGATCCCATCAATACGTTTTAGGGGAAGTAGTGATGGAGCAAAATGGGCATGTCACTACCACTGCATAATGCAAAGGGACACTCCCTGATGGTATTTTAGCAATAAAGTGGTCCCTCCCAAATAAGGAGGGAGACCACCTTTGCTTGCAACACATGACGAATTTGCATATGGGCGATGTGATCCGTGAAAGCAGACCACATATGCAGATCACAGGGGTTGGTAGGGGCTGCAGGCGTAAACATGAGGGAAACACACAGAATGTGTAAACTTTGTGGAGAGAGTAGAATAGGGAGTTTCTCTCAAGACCAGCTTTAAATTGTATCATTCATTATCCCGGGGCGAGATTCTTCATATGCGCAGTGCGCGTGTCTAAATATATAAAACCGGATGTAGTGTAATTTAGTAGACTCTTAATGAAAAATATCTGATTATTTAAATATGCATACATCACCTTCGCGCTGTAGATCTGTCGTTGGAAAACAATGATGATGATATCGTAAATTTCAATTAATTCAGATGTGAAATGATTTTAATAGATATAATGTCTATTTGAATAATCCATCGATTAAATAGGAGTTCAAGCAGTCTGTCATTTGTTGTTGTTGTTGTTGTTTTTTTTTTTTTTTTTTTTTTTTTTTTTTTGCTGTTCTAGTGAATTCTCAGTTTCCCAGTATTTCAAACCCAATTCCCCATTCAAGCTCAAAGGCAATTATATGACCGCAGATCTGGACACCTGGAGGGATCGAAATGACGAAATGTACGGGTGTTTGGACGAAGATTTCCAGTTATGACAGTTTGAGCTATCCCCCTGGATTATCTGGGTACTGCAAGCTAGGAAAGCCAAATCAAAGTCCGTGGAAAAATAATGTATCAAGCTTATGATTAAACAACGACAACAACAACAACAACAACAAAAAAACTAATATACTTGCAATGATTGCTCATCAGTAGCAGAAAAGGACTAATTAAACTGATTCTTGTCAGACTGATAACTTAGGGATTAGAGTCACACACAACAGGCTCTTTCCACTAGTTGGCGCTATTACTAAATGGCTTTCCTAGTTAAATGCACAGAAAATATCAGTTCCATGCGATGATATAAAACAACCTAAAGTTTCAAAAGCAGTCAAAGAACTACAAGGAAGATTTGTAATCACTAACATCAATAAGACTGGTTACAATTTGGGGATCATCTTCAAACAAATACTATCTGGATGTTTTGAAAAATGAACTTGGTATAAACAATATTTCAGACATAAGAGGAAATGACGTACATAAATGACACAAACAGTCCATTGCTAATTTGACACATACACATAAAGATGAGATGAAAAGGAATGTATCAAAATTTCTGAAGAGGACTCCTATATTCTACTTTTGTACTGGATACCCAAATAACATAAAAACCCTTTAACACTTTCCAGTCTGAGTCAACAGCTTTCCTCGGGGCACTTTCCGCGCAATGCGCGGAAAGTGCCCCGAGGAAAGCTGTTGACTACCCGCTAATGGTAGATATGACATGTTGGTATTCGTTGGAAACGTCTTTCCATGAGGAATTCAAATATGAAATCATAATATAAATATTTTATAATCTGTGTGAGTCCGCATATATGCGGACTCAGACTGGAAAGTGTTAAAATCTAGATTCATAGCTGTTTCTTCAAAATGTACAACAAAACAATCGTCGAAGGGAGTAACATTGTACTTGACTGCAATTAGCAATCATTTCGTAAATACTGTGATGCAATTTCTAGAAACTGTGAAATAAATTGTTTTTGGAGTATTAGAAATTATTCCGAGTTTGTATTTATAATCAAATATGTAAGAGCAAAAAAAAAAATCAAATGTTTTAATTTTTCTATACTGTACACAAATCTACCCGTGGATGAAGTCAAAAGTTCTCTTTTGGAATCAATAAGCAAAATGTTTAAACATAATGGCAAACAATACATTAATATTAATTTATATACAAAGAAAGCATATTGGTCACACAATAAATATTCAAAAAGTAACGTTAAATCTTACACTGCTGAAACTTTGATAGATAGTACTTTTGTTCAGTGCTGACCATTGTTGTTTTGTTTTTTTCAACAAATAAAAGGCATTCCAATGGGTAGCAACTGCTCCCCGTTACTGGCAGATTCATATTTAACCTGGCTCTAATTTAAGTATATGGATAAATTGATTAAAAAGGACTTTCAAATGTCTCCATAATTATCAAACAACGCAAGATATATTGATGACATTGCTGGTGTGAAATTGCTTACAAAATGTACCCAAAAGATATCCCTTTGAAGGGTAACAATTCAGATGGTTTTAGGGACGTGTTTCTGGATTATTTATGGATATTCAGGCCACTAATGAATGTTTTTGTGCTAAAGTTTAACACAAATAGATGAGTTTAACTTTAAAGAAGTAAACTATACTTTCGCGGACAGAAACTATTGGATATAATATATTTTTGTCACAGATTTTGAGATTTGGTCATATTTGTTCTAACTTTCAGGACTTTGCATCTAGATCCAAATCTATTTACAAGAAACTCGAGTCAATAGGATTGAAACATGTACTTTTGATCAAATATTTCTACAACTTTTGCTGTAAATATCCGGGGATGGTTAGAAAGTTTGGCCTCAATAATTTTACAGATTATAAACTTACCTGTTTTGCTAGTTAATTTTCTCTTTTGGCATCATTCTATTTTAATGTTCACCTTTCAGACATTTTAGGCTAGCTTGTTTTCTGTTAGGTTAACCCCCGGGGCCTATCGGAAGCAAGCGGCGGCCTACGACAGTTACAAGTTTACCTAATTGTACTTAAAATCGTGTTAAGGAAAATTGTTTTGATAACATGCTTTTGGCATAAGTCCTAATGACTTTTATTCTTCTCTGACATGCCTAAATGCACATTTACTCAATATAAAAAAATCCCCAAATTGACAGTATTTTCCCAAATGTCACAAACCTGACACATTTCGTTGAAACATTGACTCAGGCTGGGCAGTGAAATAGAGTTTGAATTTGTGGAGACTTTCAAAGTGAAGAGCCGGTGTCATCATGGAGTTTGTTTTACATTTTTTTTGATACAGGATGTCCATCGTTGCAGTCCTTGCTAGGATTTCCCTTGGTTTGTACAGGTGTTCTAGCTACAAGTGTTTATTTTAAAATCACTGGCACTGAATATAATCTTCAGTTTATTTCTACGTCAGTTGTACACCGGCAGGTGGTTAAACTAGGATAGGTTATCCAGATAGAAAGAATACATACTGGTACAGGGGTAAGTCAAATTGTTCCCATCTGAACTTGTACTATACAAGTTTAGTAATTTTGTTTTATTTGGCAGGTATCCTTCTTTCAAAATGAAGCTCTGCATTAATAAGCAAAACTTCACGTATATAGGTAATCCAACATTTGCTACGTTCATAATCATTCCTTATTATTTGGGTTGTCTTTGTTGAATACTAAGCTGAGACAAGGAGTCGCTACTCAGAGAGTCATGTACAGGTATAGGCTCCGAAACATGTTCTGAGTAGTTACCCGCTGACGACCCTCCAATTTATTTGAGCTAATACAGCTTATGTCAAAATTTTACAGAGGAACGTTTGCAATATGGACAATAGTACTTCCATGTATATATATATATATGTGTGTGTGTGTGTGTGTGTGTGTGTGTGTGTGTGTGTGTGTTAGACAGGGGTGGGTTAGCTCACGGACAGTAAAGAGTTCGGACTGTGCAAGAGGACGATGACTACTAGATGGTTGAAATATAGGAGTGATCATTTTTATGCGCAGGTCTGAAGTTTTTTTGTGTGAGAAAGTTTAATACTTAGAAAAGAAATATAATAGAATCTCCATTTTCATACCAGTCCCAGAAAATAGGCCTGACAAAATATGAACAGAGATTGGACCTTAAAAGGGTGGTTGTAACGTAAGAGTGTCGTCTTTATGCGGGTGTGTTTGGCTTATGGGGAAATTTCACTCTAGCAGTGTGGCACAAAAACACCCATACAGATTTAACCAAAATAACCATAACTTTATTTCATGGACTCTAAGCTTAAAGCGAAGTATGATCCGCACACATTCTAAATTCACTCCAATTCGAACCCGTACAGATCCGCATGCATTCTAAATTCACTTCATTTGGAACCCGTACAGATCCCTTTGGTAACTTGTTTTCCAGTCAAAAATAAAGCTGTAGAACAATTTATCGATTCAGGACAAAGTCTGTACAAGAATTTAACTTTAAACTGAATAAGGACAGACCAAAAGGCAATGGTTTATTTTATGTTGGAAATAGAAAAGAAAATATAGTGCTTGCGCAGTTACGCATAAGATCTGGTTCCCGCAATGCTGATTTGTTTAAAATAGGTGTAATTTCATCTCCACAATGTTACTGTGGCACAGCAAACCAAGATATTTTCACCACTTTTTTAGTGTTCATACTATACTGTACAACATTTTTTTTTTTTACATAACACAGTAATACCTTAAGCTTGTTTCACAGTTAAAACTTTATACACGGACCAGAAAACTGCAACATGCCTACTAAACTCAAAATATACCATGCTGTTATTAGGTACATATAAGGAACGATTTCCATAGCAAGTGTTATATTTATTTGTCCATGGTAGGGAATGAGGAAACCCTAACGTGACTTTACTCTCTGTATTGTAAAATGTGATGTGAATCTTTTAGATGTCTGTTTTCGTTCTTGTTTTCTCCTATATCACCTCCACTCTTTTTATTTTCACGAGAGGGGTTCATTGCCTGCTCCCCAATCATTTTTTTCTTTCAAGAAATAAAACAAGTTGAAACCAAGGATGGTCTGCCTAATTTACTCTTCGGATTTTTAAGACCACCAAATACAGTATTCCTATGCTAACGCACTGAAAGACAAAGTTTCCATTTATACCATACTTCCAGTATATCAAAACGAGTTTTAGCCTTTCTGTCAAGAAGGGAAACACCGGCTACAATGCAGCTTATGTGTGCATCATTTCCTAGTTACATAGTATGTGTAGTGGTACTTTGAGTAAGGTAAGCTGCGGCGTTTGCACGCGTAAATGTACCTATATGTTTATGTAGCTGGCATGTTAGTAGGAAAAGACACATTTAGAAACTTTGATGTTCTTGTAACTGGCGGACAGACAACAACCTGATGCGCGTGCCCCTTCTTGTACTTTGGCATGTGCCAGCAATGCTTTTTTTCCTTTTTTCTTTTTCTCTTTTTTCTTTCCTTTTCTTGCCATAAGGGAAATGTATACACATAGTGTAGAAACATGATGTAAACACTCCATCCATGTAAACCTGGCTTTGGCCTTCTTCACTAGATTTACTTTGATTGAAATTCTATTGACGATTGAGCAGACCAGTTCATTGCAGATCTGTCAAATATGTCAAGGAGGAAACTGAATATATAAAAACTGCAAAAAACATGTATCAAATCATTGTTCAGTCCAGTCTAGTATCATTTTCAAATTCTTTGCGGAAAAAAACTTTGTTACATGGTTGTGATTTTATGAACACCCCGTTGACACATCTTTGAAAAGTGGAGCAAGAACATCGTATTGCACGCACAAAATTTAGGATATATGATACGTAATAAAACTAGTTCACAAATTACCCTTACAGAGAATCTTCTTGAAAAGTGCTCCAAAGCATACATTTTCTGTAAGCTTCATGTAGGTGTATCAAGATGAGTCTCCCATGTTTCTTACTGTCAACAATACTCAGGCTTTTTGTGTGTGTACCACAATAAACCAAAATTTCCTTCTCAATATCACACAAAAGGACTTAGGGCCCTGACTGGCCTTGAAAAATACATTTTGGAATATTGAGACAATATGCTCACCTAAAAAAATAAAAAAAAAAAAAACCGAAAACAAAACAAAAACAAAAACAAAAAAAACAAAAAAAAAAACAAAAACAAAGACAAAACAAAAAAAAACACAATAAAAAACAAAAAACAAAAAACCTCAAAAAACAAGAACAAAAACAAAAGCAAAACAAAAAACAAAAAAACAAAAAAAAAAACAAAAAAAAAAAAAAAAAAAAAAAGGAAAAAAAAACAAAAAAAACCCGACCCCACTATTTTTTCTTGCTTTTGGGTCCTTATAACGTAAATAACCGTTGTGACAGAAAACATGGCATTCCATTGAAGATAAAAAATCCTAGCACTTGAATGGCTTCCCTTACAAATCAAAATAGATAAATTAAATATGAAATAAACAAAAAGATAGATAGATAGCTAGATGGATAGATAGATCGATCGATCGATCGATCGATCGATCGATAGATAGATAGATAGATAGATAGATAGATAGATAGATAGGTAGATAGATAGATAGGTAAATAGGTACATAGGTAAATAGATAGATAGATAGATAGATGGATGGATGGATGGATGGATGGGTGGATGGATGGATGGATGGATGGATAATGGATGGATAGATAGATAGATAGATAGATAGATAGATAGATAGATAGATAGATAGATAGATAGATAGATAGATAGATAGATAGATAGATAGATAGATAGATAGATAGATAGATAGATAGATAGATAGATAGATAGATAGATAGATAGATAGATAGATAGATAGATAGATAGATAGATAGATAGATAGATAGATAGATAGATAGATAGATAGATAGATAGATAGATAGATAGATAGATAGATAGATAGATAGATAGATAGATAGATGGACGCCTCCTTTGAAACTTAAACGCTTCATACACTATTCCACCATACCGACACGGGTGTAAACCAGCAAATAGTAATACAATTTTTAGTATTATAAAGTTGACCAGAGGTGTTTTGAGGTAAAGTGTACTAAGGTATTAGCTGAAGGCTTCCTCTTCCACTGTACTGGATGAAGATTAAAAATAAAGAAATCATGCAAAAAGTGAGTATGATCATGGTTTTCCGACTTACGACGGACTAGACAAAAAATTCTAGGTGGGTTAAGTATACTTTACCCCGGGTATTTTGCCTCTTACCACTCTAAACACTTTGAGTACTATACTTTGTCATTTCAAACTCCATCTGGACACAATTTGACTAATGTTCTTGAGTTAGTGTTGTATTTATTAGGTATTTTGTCATATCTCTGGAAGCATTTCAACATTGTTTTCTGTAGTTGTTGCTTTTCATAACCTTTGTGTTGTAATTCATGCAACAAAGTGCTAACCCTTTTGACAAAATCGCCAAAAAGTGTAGTGTTTCTAGCAATACGTATCACTTATCCGACACAAACCCCATATGCTTGTTTCTATGGAAGGTTTCCTGTCAGATCAGCGCAGGGGATGATATCAAATTTGAACTGGTCTCTGTTGTCAAATATTTTTGTTACATACTGGTTGTTTTTTCTTTCTATATCTAAATCAAGGAAAGTAGTTAAATTTGTATCACTTTCATTTTCCAGATTTAATATTAGTTCTTTGGGATATATGTTTTTCCAATTCCCCTTTATTTCATCTCCATTGTTTAAAGCACACAGGTCATCTATAAATCTTCTTGTGTGAGAATATGATCTTCTTGCAGCTGTAAAGTTTGTTTTTGCTAATTCCTTCACCCATTTTGATTCATAAAAAAATATAAATAAACGTTGGCAATATATGGGGCTGGATCTGTATCCATTGGTATGCCTACTATTTGTTGATAGACTCTGGTTCCAAAGCAAAAGTATGCATTGTTGATAATGTATCGATCATTTGGGCACACTCTTGCTTCGTGTAAGATATTCCTTTATTCTCACCTTTATCAAATTTAGCCTCAGTACCAGATATTTTAATATACTGACATGTGCCACCTTTGAACCTTTATCTAACACTGAAATCAACACGTTGTTTAAGTCTGTCAAGTTGATCTTTGCATACAATGTTGATAAATCAAAAGTATGAATTGATTTCCATTCTTATCGTTGATTTTGTCAATGTCTAGAAGAATATCACTTGTGCTATCTGTTATCCACATTCTATTCACTCTGTGTACATTTTCACTTTTTTGAAGTAATTAGTATGTGGATTTTTTACAAGTTTGATGACTTTAGTGAGTCGTTTGGCAACTTGTTTTTATGCACTTTGACAATCACATATATGATTGGTAATTTCTTGTCCTCATTTGAGACAATGCATTTCTACTCCTTGTTTTTATCCACTTGGTCCTTCATAACAGTATCAGAGGTTCCTGCTTGTTGATAACTTTCATTATTTAATTCACTCAGTATTGTATTAATGTAGTATGGTTTACAAGTTAGTGCAATGTTATTGCTAGCTTTGTCAACAGGTGTGATGACAAACCTGTCATGCAAGTCTTGCAATTCCTGACTACAATGTGAATCCTGCAGCACTTGTTTAGTCTGTCTCCACTTTTGAAGAGGTCCTTTTCTCAGGTATTAAAGTCTTTCATCCACTTTCCACATAACTTTAACTTTTCATTCATCAAATGCCTTGTTAGATTTTCCTTTCTTATTACTATGTTTCTTAATGAAACTGTTGAGTCCTCTTTTAATCTCCTTTCTTGCCTTCGTGAAGTTGATGTTATGTCTTTCTTTATAGTTTGGTCCTTTTTGAAACAAATGTCTCAATTTCTTGTTTTTAATGATACTTAAATCACCCGTGATTACATGTTTGTGGTCTTTATCCATATACTTCTTGAAAGTAGTGTCACATTGACAATTTTGACTATTCATATTCCAGCTGTCTTAGTCCACTTCATCCACTATCCGATTGTAGTTGAAGACCTTATTGCAAATACTAAAAGTGTATTTATAAGCAACTGTGACATCCTCCTCAATATATTTGCTGACTGAATTTTCAACTTCCTCAAGTCTGAGAATACTTTGTAGATTTATGTACTCGATAGCTGGGTTTTCATAGTGTACTATCACAGGATTCATGTGTTTCTTTTTCTTCTTAATTTTCCACGTTTGTTCTTTCTTAAGCTCCAATTTATGTTGTCATATCTCGTACTAAACTGACAATCCTATCTGTTAACTTTCTCTCATTTGTTACTTCATGATCCAACAGTAACTGTCTCAGTTGCTTGGGATTTTTTTCTTTCTCTAACAGATGGACAGACAGACAGACTGACAGATAGACAGATAGATAAATAGATAGATAGATCGATCGATCGATCGATAGATAGATAGATAGATAGATAGATATATAGATAGATAGATAGATAGATAGATAGATGGATGGATGGATGGATGGATGGATGGATGGATGGATGGATAGATAGATAGATAGATAGATAGATAGATAGATAGATAGATCGATAGATAGATAGATAGATAGATAGATAGATAGATAGATAGATAGATAGATAGATAGATAGACATACATGAGACCAACTTTTCAGTAGACACTATAACAATGAGACAATAAGATTGAAGAAAATTTCAGGTTTTTATTAGCCGACCTGAGAAAGTAGTTGTAATTGAAAGGTTATGTGCGGTCTGCTTATATGCAAAAAGGGCCATTGGAAGAAATATCGCCTTCAGTGGGATTTCCTCTGTTGGCGAAGCTTTGTTTCATGTTTTATTTCAATCTTTAATTATTTTTGGTATTTTTAGAGATGTTTTGGACAAAAATGACATACCTGGATCCCATCTTTTCTCCAAACGTGTATCACACGTGTTCTGGTGCAGTTTCTCCGTTACAGCCCAATCGGTTAAAAGGACGCTCTCGTAAATGAACTTCCGTGTTTTAGGGATTATAACACCAGTGAAAACAAGTGCGTCTTTGGTCTGATTTTTTAAAAATCTCATGTTCGGGCTAAAATGGATTGAATATGGAACATTGTTCTATACCTGAGGGCCACCCGTGGAGAAAACTCTGTCCCCTTGATAGACCATAATCGACATGGGAACTCGTAATGGGAACTATTCAGCTTCGCACGCACTTTACATTTCTCTGTTTATCAGTTCACAAAGATTAAAGCGGCCATATCATGAGGTACCATGTACATGGTCGGTGAAACTTTGGACTTGATGCGAGTCTGCACAGGAAGCCATTGCAAGCTGTGAGACAGAATGCAATCTTCCCCAAAAATTAACTCTTTCCGTTCATGTTTCAGATAATTAGAATGTTGCACATGGAAGTGTAATGTTTCTTAAGCATATCGTACCTCAAATGTCATAAAAAGGAAAACTTTTAACTTTGCAGTTCATCTGATACCCTTCATTATCCGTGGGCCTCTAATGTCAATGATAAAGACACTGATGAGTCATAAAATGGCCGGTCTCTGACTGGACGCTGTATTTTACGGTTGAACCAAATGTGTTACGACAACTGAGAAATCCCCTACTGGGTCAATGACTCTCCTTATCAGCTTGATTAGCATCAGTATATAGTATGACAATAAAATAAGGCAAAGATGTGATCTGCATCCTCGTTGGAATTTGAAGTTCTCGGAATACGACATGCACGATCTTTGGGCAAGATAAAACCATCATGATGCTCAAAACACTGAACACGGTTAGACTGCGCTGCTGTAAGGCATATCTCTACAGTTTCCTACGGAGAATACCTTTCTAGGCCAGTTTACCGGTACATGACCACAAGAGTGGGGCCAAAGTGTAGCATGTTGGCATACCGGACTGCTTTGTCCTGGAAATTGCCTGTTAAAGTTATTCTTTAGATACCTATTGGGAACATAATGCTTTATTCTGACAGTGAGCATTTAAGACAGGGAGACCGAGTCCATTTACGGCTGGTGTAAGGTCTTTAAAACGGCTCCACGCTTAAAGCTTTGTTTAACGAAACAAATATCTCTTTACAGCTGTCCTGATCACGTAGGACATGGTGCTGCCTTTTCCGTGATGCATGTGATGGTTGCTGTGACAGGCACTACTTGATCATTGGTGCCCAAAATCAATACATACGTTTTAACATTTCTTACATAAGGTTCAGAAGCGCTCTTTAAAATGCAATCGAACAGCTCGAGGCTAGTATAATTAGAGCATCACACCCCTGTGACTGTTCATCATGCAGTGCAGAGACAGCCAAACCAAGATTACAGACTTGACGCACTATGCGACCCGGACAGTTTCTGTACACTTCGTTTCAAGATAAAATTGAATATGTCACACAGATAAAAAGATTACATCGCCCAATCAATGTGAAACTTAGAGATGTCATTTTTGAAGACCACAGTTTTTATATAGCTGCAGGTCTACTGTAAATATATGGCTGCTCCACAATGGTCATAGTAGATGTCTTATTGGAGGCATCGAGAGTTAATTATGACGTACTATGATCAGCAAGGTTGATATAATAGCACCTATTCCTCAAAACGCGTCTTTCGTGTAATGTATCGAAACACGTTCTACAATCAGAATACTTTGATTGTTCATAAATAATGGTTAATTTAGCGATTTTCGATCAATTTTTTAAGTAATCAACCAGCAAAAGTTGGTATTCCCTTGACCTGCATCACGACCGAGGTGAAGTAACAATTAAATGCTCAGAGTGTTTTCCTTGAGTTTGATAATATGACAATAAGTCATCGCCGACATTTTAATCAAATTGGTCATTCATATACCGGTTCATTTTAGACAAATTAATAAATTTTGTTTTGCCTAATATACTATTTGCTTTCAACTTTTTTTTGCTTTGCATAAAACTCAAACAAAAGTTCATTTGGCGGCCGCAAATTATACCGACATAAGCAATAATATATTGTCGTCCATATTTTTCCAAGGAACTTTTGTCAAGTTTACTCTTTTCCTAATCTAAGAATATTATGTCGAGTTTTGTTCAATCGAAACGTGCAGAGCTAAAAACATTTCGTCCACAATCCATTTATTTTGCAAGGATTTGAACATTTCGGTCCAGCAACAAAATGACGAGTTTGACCAAATCGACTGTATTATATCAGGGGGATACTGAATTATACGGACACAGTGCAAATGTACATTATCAAAGTTACTTTAGAGACCGGTCCAAGTTTGTGGCCAAATCGCTGGCCACTGTGTTTTCAGAAAGGTATAAACCGAGGTCTCCGCAAGAGTCTGCACCTCTGGCGGGGCTAGGTTTTTGTCCATGACCATTGTATGCCGCGTGTTTCGTTCCTTGACTTTCACCCGAAGAGACGCATGCCTTTATTCCATAAAGAAGCATCCTAGCAATCCAAAATGCACAATATCTCTTCACTCTCCTCCCCTATTTATCCCCTTTATTCCGTTCTCGTCCCTTATTATTTAACGGCCACGGCTTGCATGCATAACTCCTAATGCGACATCCAAGGCCCGAAGATCACGAAGCTTGTCAACCTCCATAAACGGGCCTTTATCTCAATGTGGCTGTTCATCGCGTATGAATATATGCAATATAGACAGGTGCCATTTTAGTGGAGTGACTCACACGAAAGTGTGATTGGTTTGTTTATAGGAATTGTCGTCTGTCCTGTTTACGGAAGTTTTCCCTGCGATGTGGTATACGTAGCGACTATAGTTCGGTTCTAATGTGCACGCACGTCCTGAGCGTAGTGCTCGGCACTGACTTTCTATTCGACGCTTTCAAACCCGGATTTGGCTCTCTTGTACAAGCTTTTGCTATTCGAATATATATTTTTTTATTTATCTATTTTATTTTATTTTATTTTATTTTCTTTATTTATTTATTTATTTTTTGTTTTTTTGCAATTGCTCCTTCGTCGTTGTCACGATTACTTTTTTGACGACACTATTTAGCAAAACACAATAATAGTTAAAGGGAACATGAGTGAGGCCCTTCTCATGTATGCAGAAAATACATACTTGGTGCCAGACAGTATAAAAAATCCTCATTTTCTGCACGGTATCAAATATTTTTCTGTTAGTGTTGACCATGTTACTGGCAGAACCTTTAATTAGTTCTCCGCCGAGCAGAGGGTAAGCGCGACTTGTTTTATTTCATCTTCCACTTAATCTTCACTAATGAGCAAATCGCAAGCTGTGAGATATCTTTCTTTTTTCCAATTCATCTAAATTACGAAGCATTTTCATCCCAGTCTGGAACTTCATTTACATTCAACAATGGCTTATAACTTGCACCATTTCCTCTGCATTAATATTGTGCGGCATCATCAAAATCATTTGTTTACCATAGTTCGCAGCTCCTTTACCAAACTCAAATACATCTTGGGATCCCCATCAAGGACAGCAGAAAAAAAATTGCGTCACTGCCATTTTTATTTCTTTTTACTCATTTTTACTATTTTCTTCTGCTGCTTCTGCTATGAAAACTTGACCAAAAACTCTTTGAAGTTGTAATAATTATGAAAGTTAAATGTTGCGGCTTCTGCAAATTTGAGGCCTCTCAAATTTCCATGCGAGCTGTTCAACCATCTTTCATGGCCTCTTTGCAAGTGCCTTCTTCCTGCATAAAAGCGTAATTAGTTAAGGGGCCATCCAAAAGCGTAGGGGGGGGGGGGGGCGGGGGTACGCCCAAGTGTATACTTTAAGGCTGGTGGGAAAATGTTGACTTTTTTATCCCACTGTAGTCAATTATATTATCCATATGGGGTTTAAAGCTGAAAAAAAGCTTTGAAGGGAGAGAGACAGACAGAGAAAATGAGTGGGGCAGAGTAATTGTAATGGCCACATTGCTCTGAAAGTTTTTGGTAGTAGTACAATAGCAAGTGCTGTAGACAGAGCAATGCATTTTAACGTACATATAAAACGAAAAGTTATACACAGGAATGGTGTCGCTCTATGAATAAATTTTAAATTATATTCGTTCTGGCGTTAAACACATGTATACAGAGCTGCAAGAGCCTACTTGTCACTGAAGGAGGCCTTATGCAAGTACTCAGGCCAATGCACAAATAGTGTATTCTTGATTGGGATTTAACTTGTTTAATTTTCTTTACATAGAATAAAATTCCTATGTAAAACAGTTGTTAATTTTTTCCTTTCAACAGACTCGTCCCACTAGGCTCAGGCAACGTTACAGCAGCAAAACCAGCTAAGCTAGCCATAAAAAGGTGTTGATTTTATCAAGTGTACGATTTTTAAAGGGGGGGGGGGGCCCAAATAAGTATAACTTTTGAACAGTTGTGAAAATTTCTTAATAGTTATGGATGGTCCCTAACCGCTGACTACATAACGGAGTCGAAATCTTACCCCATCAACATTCCCGGTGTGACATACATGTTAGCTGTATGTGTTTTCCTCAGAGTCTTTGTCCTTGCTTTACACAGAGTATCCTTGTAACGACATATTTCTTTATACGGCAGATCACGCTCACCTTTATCGTGGATGTTAAGCAATCTACTACCCCCCCCCCCCTCATTGAATAAAGGGGAAAATTTTTGTTCAAACGAAACAATACCGTAGAGTGGTTTGACAAATTGCGTCTGAACTCGCGTAGTTTCGGGTATACAATACCATTAATCATACCTTCGGCTATCATAGCAGCGCAACGCCACGTATATTGGTAACATGGAAAGGATCTTCAGTCATTCAAACACCTGCCACTCAAAACCCGCCTTTTTGTTGTACTGCTGAAATTCAAGCCACATACTGAAGAATTTTCATTCCGCTTTGTAAAGATAGGACCATTATTTACTAAATATGAATCTTAGGCCGAAAAATATTTAGTTTTCACTATTTATGCTCCTCACAACTGACAAGCCAAGTACACCCTCCGAACAATACTGCAGCATGATGCAGACCAGTGTTTAGCTTTGTTGCCAAGTAACCCTAAGAGAAACAACATTACTCCAGAATTTTGGTTGGATCTGGGCCGAGGGCTGATCTTTTGTACTTTTGGAAATTGCCCCCGGCCGATTTATTTACCCTTTGTACAATTGCTGATAAAGAAAAAGTTACGAAAAGAAGTAAACTTGGCAAGTGGTAGGGCCAAATATGCCCTAATAGAAAATACAGGACAAGGTGGGGAGGAGGGAGGGAAAATTTTGAATCACCGTTAGGAAAGAATTTGGAACCGTTAAAAATTGATGTTGAGAAATTTGTTGAAAACACGTCTCAAGTCGCTGAAGGCCAAGGAGCAAAAGGGACGAAATCCCAGTTTGAAATAGCCACGCAGGACTCCCAGCCAGTCAGCGTGGATGGCACAGTCGCAGAGGAAAACGGATGAATGGGTGTCACAGTCCATAGACCGGAGACGCGGAAAGAGGAAAAAAAAAAGGGGGGGGGGGGTCACTTTCCACGAGCATAAAAGTCGCTATTTGGGAATAGCTTGGTGTTTCTGTGCACCTTCAAGCATTGAGACTCACAAATAGCCTGATTTGACCTTTTCTTTATCAGAAAACTCGCAAGACGTCGCTGACACATTTCGAAAGGCCAGATGGACATTACTTATGTATTTGCAAAGCGTTTTTGCCCGCAAGCTTGTATTTTCATTTTTTCGCGGCTGAGTCTGCCACGCATCTCTGCCACGCATCTCTGCCACGCATCTCTCTCTCTCTCTCTCTCTCTCTCTCTCTCTCTCTCTCTCTCTCTCTCTCTCTCTCTCTCTCTCTCTCTCTCTCTCTCTCTCTGTGTCTCTGTCTGTCTGTCTGTCTGTCTGTCTGTCTGTCTCTCTCTCTCTCTCTCTCTCTCTCACTCTCTCTCTCTCTCTCTCTCTGTATACATAATTTCACCATAATATCTAAAATCCGGGATAATCGCTGCATGGACATAGGTTGGGGGGGGGGTCCCTAGCGCGTTGGTACAGGTTATAATTGTTCGCAAGTATAAGGTACGGAATATAAGAAAATGTACAAATAATGCTTGGTACGAAGTACGGCAATTAAAAATGCTTCCAGTAAGTGGGTACGGCATATGAAAATGTACAATACGCAAGTTCGGAAAACCCCTTACACCCCCCCCCCCTTAACTGGCAGGCGTATTTAAAAGTCTGCGTTAAGTGCACAACTTGCTGGATCGGTTTCCTTTCTCTTCTTATCAATCCTGTTCGGCAGTTCAAACCCAAAGATTTTGTGCAACACTTGATGTCTCTTTGACAGTGTTCAATAGTTGCTCATGCTGTATCGCACAATCATTCACAGTGACTGTGAAACCATCACTAATACCATTAGATCATATGAGCAGACAGACTGTTTGAGTTTGAGGT
Source organism: Hermodice carunculata (assembly GCA_964020975.1). NCBI lineage: Eukaryota > Metazoa > Annelida > Polychaeta > Eunicida > Amphinomidae > Hermodice > Hermodice carunculata. The sequence continues at coordinate 42,208,616 of OZ026628.1, read as the reverse complement.
CTATTTTTTTTTGTTCTGAAGAAATTGAGAGCATTATCAATGTGCCTCCAGAAATAGTTTTCATGTACATTTTACCAGTCCTTTTCATCTGATATGAGTCTGTGTTTCGCTAAACAACCAAGAAATTTTGTTCCGAGTTTTTTTGGGTGTTTGCGGAGATGAAAGATCACTGGGATTGTGGTTATGGTTCTTGTTATCAGATTCGAAGGTACCTCCGTCTCATCATCATTAGACTTGACATCACATGTAACCTTCTTCTTTCCTTTATTGCTATGTAGATTCTCGAGCTTCAACCTATTGATTACCTCTAGTATCTCTTTCTCTTTCACTTTATCGTGTCATCTTGCGCATCATCTACTTGTACAGAATTCGTTACTGCATGCGTATATATGAAACTTTTGTCCTTTTCCTTTCTTTTTACCCGCTGCTTTCAAAAATCCACAGTACCTTCCTGTCCTAGCATTTTGATCCTTCATCTATGCCATTTGACACTTCACATTTTTCTGGTTTTTCACATTCGACTCACCTTATCATCTTACAGGACACCTACCTAGGCTATCAGCGAAATACTCAAAAGAAAAGTGTATTTCAGGATAACTGAGCAAAACGGAAGCATGACTGCAGAATACACTTGATGCTGCAGACAATAAAATTCATAAATGCATATTCTTAAATTGCGTCATTGCTATTACGATCACGCACATAGAGACCTTCATACGATACGATACGCCATCTCATATGTATGTACACGTACCACTGCAGGCATATGCCTTCATCTTGCTCTTGTTTCATCACGCAACAGACATTGCTTTTCGCAATATATCCTGTTTTGTACAAAATCCGGCTGTACAATACGTTTGTAGACAATACACCTTTTCGCACTGTTGAGGACCAAGTATGTTAAAAACATAATAGAGCGTAAGAAGTGAGTGAATTTGATAAATCGCAGGGATTCAGCCTGTCCCCTTCAATCATACGTTACTGTAATTTGTTTTACCTGGCAATCAATTCAGTTACAAAGTTGATATTTTGATGTGAAATTGAGGAGAAAGTGTATGTCATAATTTATGCTGTCCAGAGCCGGTTATTTCTGTAAACCATAATGGGGTCAGTAAATGACAGTTGCCAGAGCGTGTTTTGGTTTGGCACCTGAATTGATAATCTGTTTCTCTAGTTTCTTACCTTTTATCCTCGCAAATGGAATGAAAACTCAAAGTAATCTTAGTAAACTGATATTTGGCAATTTACATTTTCGATAAGTTATATTGTAATACCTTCATTCTTCCATTGTACATGCACAATGTATATAATAAAAAAATCGAAAAAGCCTGCAGGTGTCGATAATTAGATATGAACAACTGCCTCCGGCTGTACCCAGAAAACAATAAAACGGAGAACAAAAGATGTTATGTTTACGGGTAAAAGGCTCCGAAACATGTTGAGTAGTTACCCGCTGAAGACCCTTTAATTTATTTGGGCTGATACAGCCTATGTCAAAATTTTACAGAGGAACGTGTGCAATATAGACAATAGTAATTCCATATATATACAGGTTAGACAGGGACAGGTTAGCTTATGGAGAGTAAAGAGTTCGAACTGCGGAATAGGATATTGACTACTAGGAAGTGGTTCTGGGCAAAAAGACACAAATACAATGTGTAAAAGGGGAAATAACATCCATGGTAAGCATGTCGTAATAAATTGCTAAGCTATCTGAGTTTGAAGCACGTGCCCCCCCCCCCCTTTTTTTTTTTTTTTTTTTTTTTGTTGGGACATGCTGACAATTTCAGAGCCCTAGCAGTATACATTTTGTGCGTTTATTTACCAGAATAAAAGGAGCACTGAAGTTTCCTTATATACTATATTTTGGGAGGGTCTAAGTTAGTATCATACATATGTGAAAAGTTTAAACCTAATGTAAAGGCAGGCCCGAAAAATTCCCATTTTAATGTTAGGATATACTCTGAAATTTGCCTAATTACGCCCAGTAGCATCCCATGGGAGAACAAAACGGTGGCTTGAGAGAGGATCATGGGAATGTCAATTGTATGTGACAGTATATATACATTCTTTTTCTCATCGAAGCTGTAGATTATTTTTGTACATTTGCAATTCAAAGCTGTCTTCATGGCTTGTTACCCAATGAAATTGTTTTAGCTAAAAATGCATGGTTATGGTTACCATATTCCATATTAAGGTAAATATATATGTATCCAGGACTCTCTGCTTTTTTTTTTTTTTTTTTTTTTTTTTTTTTTTTTTTTTTTTTGTCTTTGGCTTGGGTGATTTGCAAACTCACAGCTGGGAATTGCTTTTCAGAACAGGTCCCTGCTAACACTTACTGCCTCACTGCACTTGACTAGTCACCAGCAAGAGCAATGAATTGACCATTGTCACTATGACCTCTACTGGAATGTGAGAAAACCATTGGCCACAGTTTTGTAACCACACACCCTGGGCAAGAGGAATGGACATCGTTGCAATAAGTGTAATAGCCACATGTATGATTGTCTGAATCCCCCTAAAGTTTGTTGTCATGTTTTCATTGGAATCATTTTATAACACAATTGGTGATTGGTCGGCTGAATACAGCATTCTGATTGGGAGGTTGCATTGGATGGCTTCAGCGTATGGAGGCGTCCACACATTTTCAGCATATAGTGCCTCATTAAATAACTTTTTGAAATTTCGAAATACAAGGACGATAAATTCAAAGATTTATTCCTTATTACATAGGCTTCAACATAATGTATAATATACATGTACTGGGACTTCTGTGTTCCTTTAAGTAATTCAATTATGTTTTGGAAAAGAATTTTCTGTAGAAGGCACCCGGTGCTGAAGTAAATAACAGCACAGAAGGTATACTTTAAGCGGTATTCGTGCATTTTTTTCAGTAAGCAAATTTACATTTCTTTTCATTTTTTAATAAAAGGTTAATGTAATAAGTATAACTTACATGTACATGAGAGGTGTTCACAGACTTAGTAAACATTCTAAATCAGAGTAAATGGAGCAGTGGACTGCATCAATACAAAAAGAGACACAGGGAAAACTTTTATTTCACCATGATCGACTGTGTCTTACTTTGGGCTACCCATGGATACTATGCAGGAAAAGCTAGGAGTCAAACAGTTAACACTTATTAATTTTCTTTTGGTTTTATAGCCGAATGCAAAAGAGTTTTTTTTTCTTAATCGATGACCAAATATGATCGATCAAAAGTATAATAATTATTTTTACATCTGATAATGAGGACTCCAATCAAGATGATGAGCAATCTGCGGCGTTTATCCGTGAACTTTGTGAAGCAAGAGACGGCAAGCTTAAAACCAATCTCTCACGAGCAGAACTGGATGAAATAAAAACTTCGCATGCACATTGTAACATCACCCAAAACGAGTCCATGTGGATAGGGTCATCTTGACCAGTGAACTGTATGAATGACTTATTTTTTATTCCTCTTAATTCATATTGTATACACGTTGTATACTTTTTTGTCATTTTTTTTACATATTGTACCCTTGTGTACGAATAAAAGATATATATATATATATATATATATATATATATATATATATATATATATATATATATATATATATATATGTTCCAAAGATTCAACCCATATTGCAAAAAAAATGGATGTAGAGGCTAGCATCATTTCTATGTCACTTTCTGTAAAGGTGATATGTGATTAAATGCGAAGGAAATACATTCATACATTGAATGCACATGATGATCTATCCTACATCTTGCAGCATTAGAATGAGATTTAACTGTACACAAATACAGCTTGTGGCTTTTGTAATAGGAAAAAGATATCCAAAGATGTGAACAAAGCCACAAAGTACACATCTTTAAAGTATATATTCCTGCTTCTCATAGATGGGAAGCATAAATTAGAATAATGGAAAACAGTTGACATCAGATCAAAAGTAGACAGCTACATTTTCAAGCAAGCACATGTAGATATGTGACATTGGATAAGTTAGGTCTGAAGGATTCATTTACTTCCAATAGATCGATTAAAAAGACGGTGAATTCTAACTCGATTTCCACAGAAAATGTATTTTGATCTCTTTATTTATGGTATTGTCAGAACTTGTTGAAAGCCGACTTGTCTAACTACATTGTATTGGTTTGGCAAAACAAGCAAACTTTCAGATTGATGAACATAAAATGTAAACATATTTGCTAAAGAATATACTGTCCTTTTTAATCCTTCCAAATCTAAGCACATGGTTATTGGCAATACAGATGCATATCCCGGTGTTCTTTTAGATGATTCCATTATTCCAAGTAAAGTTAATCAATTCGAACACCTTGGCAATATCATTGGCAACAACGCTTTGCGGGACAGTATTGAGGCCTGCATCCGACTTTTTCAGATACAGGTCAATATCTTAATGGCTCAATTTGGTAAAGTTTTTCCAGACGTCAGATATCAATTATTCGAAACGTATTGCATGCCTCTGTATGGTTGCCAATTATGGGATCTCTCAAAAACAGAAGTTGAACATTTCTACACCGCTTGGAGAAAAGCGATTCGATTTATCTGGCGACTTCCCTATAGGTGCCATAATATATTATTGCCACTTATTTGTGAAGATATACCTGTTGATACACAACTGCACAAGAGGTTTATGAAGTTTTTCATGGGATTGTAAACAGCAACAATAAAGTTGTCAATATATGTGGGCAACTTGCTGTCAATCAGCAGTATGCAACTCGATGAATTTAATGGTTTCAAGGTATAAAATTGACAAATATAATCTGAAGAAGGTAAACTTAAGTTCTGTTTGAAGCACAACCACAGTAGCACACCCTCTACAGCTGATACCATAGTTGATGGGACCAATTGTACAGCACAATTTGTCAGAGAACTTTGCCTTGCTCGCGATGGCAAATTAAATACTATATTCTCACGGCAAGATATTTGTGACCCCATTACAATGTTTTGCACCAAACCTTTGTTGTGAACCTCACATACGATTCACAGGTCCTTCCAGGTGAAGATTGATATCCTTGATATTCTTCATACTTGCATGCATGTGGTGGACACTTTTTTTTTCTTTCTTTGCTTCAATGTATGATAATTTTTGTATGTGTACCTGCTGAGTGCGAATTTATATATATATAAAGATCATAGAAGTAAAATGGTGTGCTAACTGAACTTAATTTTCGTTGCAAACTAACTTCAGTTTTCAAAGACCAAAACTGTGTGGCAACTGTAATAGTAAGATATAATTATGCACAATATACGCACTTGCTTTTTATGACACAATGTCTTCTTACAGTGCAATGGTATGGGTGACAATCAACGTTGAGACCAATGCTGCACAAGACCTTTGCAACTAGCACCACTTTTGTTTGGACAACATTGCAAATGTGGTGCCTTCTGTACAAATCAGAATTTTTGAAGATTGTTTCATAAGTGAATACCAATTATGTTAGAATAGAAGAAAATGAATAATATGAAGTTTAACATGTTCATGAAAACTTCAAATTCAGTACATGTTTTTAAAACTCAGGACAAAGTTGTTACTATTGCAAAAGAATCTCACGGCCTATACCATCTAGATCAATATTGTGTGTGAACAGGCTTAACTACCATAACAAGCTACAACCATGACTGGGCCATTTCATGTTACATGGAAGCAGCCTTAGAACATATAATGATGCAGGTATGCACCAATTTCATCAAGGGCCTTTGTTGGCAACAGCTTAACAGTATCTGTACAAACACTTTGAAATGCAGTTTTTATCTACCCTTGAGCCCTTTCTATGACACAACAGCAGGTTGTGGATAAAACTACAACAGAACTTCACATGATATTTATACAAATTAATAATCAAAGATCAATCAGAAAATAAAAGGAAAAGTTAAAACATTTGGAGGGAACTGTAAGTAACAGAAATAGCCTTTGCAGCACAGCGTCACAGACCTCCTTACATACAGTGTGTAATCCAGTCTTTATCCACTCCTGAGCCGTCTCGATGAAACAACAACAGACTGTGGATAAAACTGCAACACAGCTTTAGATGATATGTACAAATTAACAATCACAAAATCAATAATGAAAGGAAAAGTTAAAGCCATTGGAGGCAACTGTAGCTGACAATCCTCTGTACATTCATTCTGTAATGCAGTCTGTAGCCACCCTGAGCCGTCTCGATGAAACAACAGCAGGCTGTGGATTGAACTGCAACATAACTTAAGACAATATATATATATATATATATATTATATATATATATATATATATATATATATATATATATATATATATATAGATATATATATTATATATATATATATATATATATATATATATCTATATATATATATATATATATACATATATATATAGATATATATATATATATATATGAATAGCAACAAGTCAGTATGAATAGAAAAATATGCACACAGTGTCCACTGCAGGGTCGTCTGAGTCAAAACAACACCTGTCATTGCAAGTAGCATTTGTGGCAGGGGAATCCTCTAATCAAATTTCAAGCCTCTGTGCTTTCTGGTCTTATGGGGCGATCTTGTGACCAGTGGGGCAGCAGCAGGTGTGTTATCAGGAAAAATTCTGTTGTGTGGCGTGGATGTAGGAGATTGTGTTTGTGGGGAAGACTCTGTTGTGGTGCCTGATGTTAAGATGTGTGGTGTGGATGCACGAGGGTGTGTTTGTGGGGAACAATGTGCAATGTTGGGTGATTCTGCTATGGTGTTTTTTGGCGTGGATGCAAGAGGTAGTGGTTGTGGGAAAGTTAGTGACATGGTGTTTTGTGGTGCGGATCCAAGCTGTGTTTGTGTTTCAGTGGATGTAGCTGCTAGAATTTCATCAAGATGTACAGACAGATCCCGGTCTGTAATTTCTTCCTGATTCCAATTCACTGTCTGTACATTAATTTTTTCCACCGTATGTGGAGGGCTGTTTTTCTGCTTTGCACGATACGCAGAGACCTGTGTAGGTCTTCTTCCCTCCTACATGCCTGCACCTTTCTTTTTTAGCCTCTTGATACTCTCGATCAGCTTTTGCTATGGCTGCCTTCGCATCAGCCAGTTGTTGCCGGAGGCCAAGCTTTAAAATGGCCTGCTTGCCTAGTAGTTCTTCTATTCGTGTGACAATTTCCATGTTTAGGTCTGAGGGAGAATGAGCAAGAAAGTTACTACTTTAAAAGGGAGCATACTAAATAGATCATTAACCTGGGTCAACGTAAAAAGAATAGTGGGGGCTGTGTATAATTAACGGTGGCACAATATGACAGGGTTTACACCAAAAATAAGTGAGAACAAAGGTAGAGAGAAGATAAATTGGCCAGTGAGAGTTGAAATGTATTTCTCAAAGGTTTGGGATATGAAAGTTTTTACCGATGTACAAATACGGTTTTATAGGGTTATCGCTTAATCAAATATCCACACTTTTGCATACTACATTCGTTACCACAGGCCTGGAAACAGCAGTTCCATAAGATATTAAAACATAGTCTGATGTGAAAACTGAAACAATTGTTTAAACTGTGTTCAACCGTATTGGTGATCCCTTTTCTCAAATTGGGAAAACTCTGGAGCCACTCTTCAGGTTCTTTGAGGATACCTGCCAAAAATGAAGATAGATTTTGTGGTAATGCTGCAAATAAACTCTGCATGTTTCCAATGTCTGGCGATGCATGCCACTGCAATGGATCGCAATTGGCTTGCTCTGTCTGTTGGCTAGGCCTAACTGGAAGACAAAAGCTAACTGCTGTGTCTGGAGTGGCGTATGCTTGGCAGCAATGGTGTCTAACCCAGTCCCCCCAATTGCAACAATGTCTTCATTTGATGCCTTGTCAAACAAAACAGACTGCAATTCCAGGTCAAAGCCGCCTGAGTACTTTGGGTGTACACCTAAAATTGGCCAAACATCCGCTGCTGATTTTGGAAAAAGTTTCCAACAGCTACAATGTAGGGGGGGGGGGGGGAACAAAGTTAGCAATACGACCACCATAGTTGTATGGATAGTCTGCATTATCAATATCAAATTTGTACTCATCATACAGCAGATCCAGATGGCAATGAGAGTCCATGTAGACAAACTGCTTCTTTAAGTGAATCTCCGGACATTTGGAAGTCAGTGTCTACTTGCTCCAGCTATAACCCGCTTCGAAATGTTTGAATCAAGTTTATAAGGGCACATGTGAAGGCTCACGCTCTCAGTCTCCATGCTACTACATATTTCGTTTAAACGCCGAGGTGTTTGCCACTGTTTAGGGGGCGATATATTTTATAGTTGTCTCTGCTTTTGGTGTTACTGTTGTGACAACATTATCCAGATTCAGGGCTTCCCCTTTGAAAATGGCATATTTGAAGCTTTATACTCTTAGCCATCGCCTTATATGGGCAACATTTCAAAGTCTACGGTATTTGCAATACTCGAACCTTTTATGAGGATGCATCTGTCGGTATGCGGACATTTTCCCGTATGTTGCAGCTTTGGATCTTTTATATATATATATATATATATACATATATATATATATATATATATATATATATATATATATATATATATATATATATATATATATATGCTATGAGCATATGCAGTGTATGAAAAAGATACCCACATTATTAATAGAGGCTGCGTTTCTCAATCTTTCTATTCAACAACGATCCCAGAAAATGTGATAATTTGCTACTGTAAACAAGAATAGCAGATCGAAGGAGCCAGTAAATGTTTGATCTAATGATTGCATGAAATTTCTCCTGGGGACATTATGACGGTAAATGATTATTAAACAGATAAATTGCTCCTTGATATCCGAAACATTTTTGCGAAAAAAAACATCTTTTTTTTTTTTTTTTTTTTTTTTTTTTTATTGCCACCAAATAGGAAATATGTTAATCATACATAAATTATGCTTATATAACTTCTCATCTACCTGATAAGTGCAGTATCTTGCCTTTCTACTTTGCAAGTCGATGGAATTACTAGCAATGACATTTAACAAAATAGAGTTTTAAGTGTTAAATGTTATCCACCAAAATCAAAAAGTAATTGAGCACAGGCAAGGTAAATATTTCAACCTTTACAAATTGCATAATTCTGTTGCCAAAGATCAGCCAGTCGCTGTGAGAGAAAGGAAAAGTTATTTCGTTCTTTTAAACATTGACGATTGCCACTGTGCAGTTCAGGTTCAAGGATACACATTCAATGTGCATAGCTCTGTTTCGGTAGCTCATTGATTTGACTAACACAAAACTGGCGTTCTGAAGGGGTTGCTATATTTCGTTCTACGCTAATAAGGGCTTGGTCATTGCGGTACTACGCTTTTGAAGTGTACGCCAGTCTCATGTCTCTTTGGCGTAGTTATTGGGGTACAATGTTTTCAATAAGGTCATGAATATCAGTACCGTATTACCGTATCAAGATAAAGGTTACGCAGTCCTAGTTTGCATTCCCTGGAGTTGCTGCAGCGCACGTCTGCTGCATGCCCGGTGTATCAACTTTACACACGTTGCTACTGGAACAGAAGTTGTATTTGCAGGAAATCTGGAAGCACAAACTCTTTGTGTGGGAAAATAAAATGAATGCGACAGACCTTGTAAATTTTACATGTTTTAGAAGCTTTATTCACTCAGCCTATTTCAATAGCTTTCGTTAGTGCTATCTGATGATTCAAGATCTAAAAGTATCCGAAAAGCACGAAGACTTGGAACAAATTTTGAAGTCCAGCTTCTTGTGATCGCCACTCATAGAAATAATTAGCACGCCAGACAGGTGACCAGGAAAGCAGACAACCTGTAACAATACCCGGCTACCCTCGACTAGTTTGAGCCGCACGTTTTTTTGTTTTGTTTTTTTATATACATATTTTTCACCAAAGATGTACATGTTACGCAAGAGTTTGTCAGCTACATTTGTTTACCAATTCGCCACTGAAGGAGTCTTCAAGCAATTATGAAAAGGGTATTGCCAATTTTGACACGTGTCGCAAACCTTTACAATATTACTTAATTCAAATTTTAATTTCATTTCGTGTACTGTCGTTATTTGATGATTGGAAACAAAACACATGGCGGTGACAGCCTCATTTCCCATCAACTAGTTTTTTTTCACCTTGCAACTGGCCTACTTGCGTGAGCTTGCGTAATGCCAATTAAATGTCTGTCAATTTCTTAATTCCGTTGAAGTGCCTCAGAAATTTGGTTTACTAGAAAGCTTGACTGGATTCTAACTCGGGGTTTGGGGCAAAAACCAGAGTTGAGTACATTCTGTCGTGTATTCCCATATGTTTATTTATGATAGTTAATCTGATAACATAAGCAATTAAAACCAGCAATGCATAGTATTAACCTCCTCTTTATTTAAAAGAGAAAGTCGTTCCCTTCTATCATCATGGCGGGGAAGAGTTCTTGTCTACAGTTATATCAGTTTGCATTAATTCATCCCAGCTTACATGGGAGATAGTACAGTCATAAAACGAGTAGCTATAAATTAAATACGTTGGTCTTAGTTTTTAAAGGACAGTATCCAGCATGTGAATGAAAATGTATTTCTTCGCGTATCTGATGGGATTAGAAACCTTCAAGGCCTGGCAGTAAATTCTAAATAGAGGGAAACACGTTTGACTTTGCTACATCCCGAACATGATACTGTGTCGATCTGAGCCAGACCGGATTGAATTTAGATTCTAATCATATTCTACTCTATTGCACTCCGTTGGTTCAAACATATTTCATTAAAAACCTTTGGAATACTTGGCGATGCCCTTTAGTAATCCCTCTTGCATATACAAAAGTAGAGAAAAAGTTGACAAAGACTATTTTATTGTTTTCTAGTGTTAACACATTAATTTCAAAACTGGATTATTCAGCCACATACGTGGCTAATTGAGGGTTCACCAGCCACACACAAGTGCACAGAATCATATACAAAACACACAGGACAATGCACAAAATAATGTTTCCAAGCTGACTTCAAAACAAATGGTTCAATACATCAGCTATAAACAGACAATTCGTAGCATTAGTTATCAGTTGAGAAAGTCTCTTGCCTTAGTTATGAACAATTGTGCTGCAACAAAAAAATCATTATTGGATTCATCCGGAAGGTCAGCACTACCACATAACATAATACTGGAGTTTAGGACGACAAGTGGCGCGAACTAGGGACACAGTTCTACGAAAGACAGCGCCACTGGCCTGTGATAGTTTCTCATGACGATTGTCGAGACAGATAACATTGTATACTGTACAGTTGTTTCAGTGTTGAGTTTTGTCCTGAACTACCACATAGGATGATACAGTGGTCCCTGTCTTAAGAGACCACCCTTTCTTCAGAGACCACTTTGCTGCACAGTAGTACCTGTCTTAAGAGATCCCCAATCAGAGACTAAATATCTTTTTCAGACCCCTCTCTTAGAATACTGTGCTATCTTTTCCATTTTATTGTGTGTCTAATAAAAGCCCACCTGTTTTGTGAGACCACATATTGACTTAAACTAGGGGTGGTCTCTCAAGACAAGGGGCATTGTATCTTAAAACTGGGATCTCATAACAGGTAAAGTGACAAGATTGAAGCAGGACAATAGAGGCAGGTCTTGCATGGTAAATAGTGCGTGTACATCATATTGTGGTTGTACCTGTCTTTTGTTGCCAATGAATGGCTTTTCAACACACGTGGTATTTTATAAATACCAATTGGCATTCAAAGAATTCACCCAGCTAAATACGTGCATATATATATATATATATATATATATATATATATATAGTGCTGGCTGTAGAGTCCACCTGTCATAACAGTCTATGCATTGCAACAATGCATACCCTTAGTCTCACTATAGGGTAGTACTGATTGTTTTAACAAATTATTTTACACTCTCAGCCTTAAAACACAACATTATACCGTTGCATATCAAACAAACTGGGTTTGCACTTATAACAACAACAGACAATGTACCAAGTGGATGTTCTATCTTGATAATCAAAGATGTTAATGCTCATGATTCAACAGTGAGTATATCCAACTGTACTAATAAAGCACAAGCCATGGACTCCTTGTGAACCGAGAGCCATCTGCTGGCCAGCATTGGCGGCTGACTAACGCTTTTGGTGGTGACGCTCTGGAAGCATTGTTGAAGATAGGAGAACATGATCATGAGTCTATCAGCGATGAGCTTTAAAAACAAATTTGGGTGAACACCAGGAACAAGTACATTCGTACAAGCCCTCAGCAGTTTAAACCTAGGTGGTTCATGCAGCGGACAAGACAGTGACTTGTATATTCCTTTTAGTGGTTGCACGGGCAAGCTGATGTGTGATTTGTGACTTCAGGCATGGCAGAACAGTCAAGTTACAATGTAGGGTGGTTTTCTTTATTTCTCTAACAGGATAACAACACCGTTAGATTTAATGGCACAAAAAGTCATGCTGCACATCCGACCCCGAGTGAATAGGCGACCAAGTTCAGTATTAATGCGGGCATTAGAGGCTTCGTGATCATAGATAATCTCGAGAGTGCTAGTGTCATCAGCTTAAAGCCTGATGGCACATGTTATATCATCAACGATGTCATTGATGTAAATTAGGAATAGAATAGGCCCAAGGATATAGCCTTGGGGCACACCAGCCTCTACGGGTAACTGTGAGGAGCACTGTCCGTGTGTGACAACCCTTCGTTGGCGATTATTGAGATAACTGTCTAACCAGTTGATGACGGGAGGGGTGGTGCCAAGTAACCGCATCATAAAGAGAAGACCAAGATGCCATACACGGTCAAATGCTTTATACATGTCGCGAAAAATTACACTGGCCCCTTTCATAGTGAATACACCGAAAGACAGTGAGCTGCTGGACAGTCTAGTTAAGGACTTAGATATGCCAAAGGCAGTTTGTTTGTGTAGAATGTTACACGGAACATCTGGACCCGTTGCAGAGCTGGTTTTGAGTCAGATTAGAATCTTGTCAACATTGAGCCTTCATGATCATAGATAATCTCAAGAGTGCTAGTGTCATCAGCTTAAAGCCTGATGGCACATATTATATCATCAACGATGCCATTGATGTAAATTAAGAATAGAAGAGGCCCAAGGAGATAGCCTTGGGGCACACCAGGCATCCACCGCGAAAGGTTCCAATCTGACATTAGTGCAATATTCGAAATCAGGTAAGGGGAGTGGGTTGTCATCAACAGGGGTTCTACGGTGACTGGTAAATTAATGGTGAAAGACTTTCTCGTTATTCTTGGAAATAATATGATCGTTCTCAGTAAAAGAGGGAATGTTAATGTTAGGACGCAACTTGCATCCAAGAACGTCTTTACGGGGGATAGGTTCGTTTGCGCTATCAAGAAAAAAGTGGTGTCCTGGATTCCACGGGATCATTTATTCAAGCAAGTAAATCAAATCCAATGTCCTAGTGAGAATCGGGCAGAGCCTCATTCAGATCATCAAAAGCCTCTCTTTTATAATCTCAAACGGTTGTTTTGAAAGTTTTGTCACTGAGAAAAGAAATTGAGACAGTACAAAATACAGCAGAGTGATTGTAGTTAGATATGGACGGAGCACACCGCTGTTAACCATAAACGCGGGTGAGTCGGAAAAAAAGGAGATATAACAAAGTGCTTGAAAAATTGGTCGACCGAGTGGGTTCGTTAATAATTCGGAACGCGCACGTGAGAACATGCGTGCAGCAAGGTTGACAAGCTTTGCATCCAATTCACTGTTGGCGTGAGCAGAGTCCCATCCGAAGCAGCGATCGTTAAAGTCGCCAGTTATTATTGAAACTCTGGGGTTTAGTCCATGGCTTTAGTTATAGAATCAGACAGTTCATGCAGGAATGAATATCTTTCGTTTCCTACCTGACCAGGTGGACGACAGAACGTCCCAACAAGAGCGAGAACGTGATTAGTAAAGCAGTCAGCCCACACGCATTCACAATGTTGTGATTCAAGATCGAGACGGAGGGTAATCGGAAACGAATCCTTGGACCAATTGCCGCCCTATATTGTTCAAGGCAGCAGCCCATGACTAAGTGAATTTAAGTGATCCATACCTGCAATTGCTGAGGTCGGTTGTGTGCCAACATCTACAAGTACCAAATTTTTTCCAAAAGTTTTGGATTGCTTGGAACTTGGGATTATTAATGATTTTTTTTCAAATAAACAGATGTAAATGATATGGTACATATGACACTTGAAAAGCAGAAAATTAAAATTGAGAAACATATATAAAACAAAAGTGAAAATAACCAACGTGGGGGTCTATTCTATTCTATTCTATTCTATTCTATTCTAATAGGTTCACAAACAGAATGGAATTTCTGTTTGTGTAGAAGTTGAAGATAAGGACTGTTCACTTCATAACTAATATCTATTGCAAGACATAAAAAGACACCTTCCATCGCGCAAAACACGATACCGTAAGGTGGGTAAATTGTTTGCAAACATATTAAAATCACTGCGGAAAGCAGCTTGGTTCACTTCAAACGTCACGTGATATATTTAGAGGTGTGCAAAGGCCATTCAAGAGTCTAAGAATTCGTGCAAAGTCTACATTATAATATAAGATTTACTCAGTGTACCTAGTAACAAACGTAACCAAAGAAAAACATGTACAAAACATTAAGTTTGTGTATATTAGATTCCATCGTTATGTCCAAAACAAAGGCCAACAGTTGTATCATTACCCCCCCCCCCAAAAAAAAATGGCTGTGTCGCTTGGGTGCTACAGGTAGTCTATTTTTTGGTCAAGCCATTGTACTCCATTGAAATAATGATGGTGATAGTGATGATAATGGTGACGATAACAAGTATGATGCAGAAGACAATGATGACGACAGTGATCTCGATGGCGATGACAATGACCGGGGCATGACGACGACGATGACGATGACGACGACGACGACGATGATGATGATGATGATGATGACGATGACGATGACAATGACGACGACGACGACGATGACGATGACGATGACGATGATGATGATGATGATGATGATGATGATGATGATGATGATGATGATGATGATGATGATGATGATGATGATAAAAATATTCCGGGAATTAGAATTGTGTCTGTAGAATTGCTATCGCTGAAATTACTTGCTAGAATATCATGGACTAGTTTTCAATGTATTAAATAAAATTATTAAACAAAGAATCTATAATAAGT
>OZ026628.1:42150945-42188445 GCA_964020975.1 Hermodice carunculata | reverse complement strand
ACTTGCATGCTGATAATTATATATATATATATATGTTAGCCATATTTGTAAAAGAAAAGGTAGACATGCATGCATTAAGTATCGTGACAGTCTATCACAGACATTAATCTGGTTCTCCGTCGCTCAGCAAGAGGTTGACTCTAATTTTGCATTGCAACGGATGGATACGCTCCCTGGCTCCCAACTGTTCAGTTTTACTCGTCCGGAATATCTAAATTTATCCTCACAGGTCGGGCTACTGGGACTCTTTTCTTGATTGTATATTTTAATTTTTTTTGGTCAGTTTGATTTTATTGTATTGTATATTATTTTGTTTAATTGTATATATTTTCATTAATTAACTTTATTTATTTATTTATTTATATATTTATTTATTTATTTATTTATTTATTTATTTATTTATTTATTTATTTATTTATTTAGTTAGTTAGTTAGTTAGTTAGTTATTTACTTATTTATCTATTTATTTATTTATTTATTTATTTATTTATTTATTTATTTATTTATTTACTTATTCATTCATTCTTTTATTTATTTACTTTCTTACTTGTTTTCCTTTTTTGAAGGAGACAAAAATTCCTACAAAGAAAGTGCAAGGAAGAAAGTTCAGCGGTTTCATTGACCGAAGACATGTACCTGCGAACATGCCCCGACTAATATCGAGTGCAAAAATATTTATGTCCATTCACTGGCTAATCTGCAAAATAACAAGGTGTGTAACAATTTCTATTGCCACCGATTCTCTCAGGGTATACATATTTATGATGGACAGGGATTCGAAATAATAGATATGCACAATGACAATGTCAACGTGCAAAGATTTATATGCGGCGATATGATTGATTAACGGGAGCATGAGCTTTTAACGATGAACTTCACAAGAGTACTACAACGTTTGCTTATGCGAAATTAAGAGTGATATAATCACGGACATTGACTTTGATAAATATTTTAGAGCTGCACTCCATATATTTCATCCCCATCTTTCACCGAAATGATGATACTAACTATGACTTAGAATGACGGCTTAGAGGCTTCAACTCGGCCGTACGGGATTCTTTAATAACAGATAACGAATGGGTTTAGCTCAGTGATGAATTATGGGTATTCAGCAAGCAATGACGCGACGAGATGAGTAACGAGACCGTGAGACATACAACAGTCGTTCTCCTTACCAAGATACAAAAGCGCAACTGTGACCTTTTCTTGGTATAGAGGTTAGACAACGGCATGTATGTTGAACCTTCCCTGTTGAAATGAGAGTGCCTACAGTTTTGCTTGGTATAATTTGGGCACTTACAAGTCAATAAACCTTGTTGAGATGTGCAAACTGTCTTGATATGTTTCGATTACATTCTTTGTATTCATGTTGTTTTTCATTATTGTCGAGATCGGTCAAAAGTATTGAAGCAGACGACGGTTGATCAGCAGCTGATTTTGGTCGGTTTAAGGGCGGGGGGGGGGGCGGTGGTAGCTAAGCTTTTGTCCTGACGTCAGCCCTTATTGACTGGCATAACCTGAGCTGCAATATACTCACATCTATATCAATATATGCAGGAGCATACCTAAATATTATGGCCAAAAGTAAATTACTATATTTGCTTCATTGACTGAGAGTAAAGATAATTTCAGTCTGACAACATATTATAAATACGAATTTCATCCCCTGTGTTGCACTGTAATAACGGGATTCAGTTGCTTCTCTTAGGTCAATATTTGAGGATTGACCAAGGTAAGTCACACGCCTATAGAGAAAACGGTAAATGCAATAACAAGGAGTGTATGAAACACAAAATTGGTATCGCCTAAATTCACCTGTCGATTCCGCGCTCAGTGTATGGCATTTTCTTATTTGCTGCTTAACGGAAAACCACTTTGGCAATAACAACATATAACTGAGTCTAACAGATCAGAAAGTCATCTACGTCGCAGCATGTGTTCATTTAATCAGCACCAAAGATCGTAATTCAATTAATCTAAGTATGTCAGGTATTAGCCCATGCTCAATGCTTGACCTATTACTGTCGGTGATAACAATGAGTAGACAGTCCCAGTTGTGAAGCGTGGAGTTGTGGCCGAAGAAATTGATGGTTGAAGTCGTCCCGTCTTAACAGGCGTCTGTGGAACTTTAATTAACTCTTTCATCGCCAATCGCAAAATAAAGCGTCGGTGTTATTTTAATTGATTTATCGAAGCTAGACTCCAATTCTTTGCAAAACGACCTATAACTTTGGTACCCGTATGCCTTCAATTACCAGGAGGGAGACGAGGCGACAAGCAATGGTCCGAGCATTGAGGGTAGACCTCTATCCTCCTTGGTCCAAGTAAACAAATTCTTTCGGAGCGCTTTGGGCACATCACCACCAAAGCCCGCCAAGGAAAGCTGTTGACTTCAAACGTGGTGCTCAAAGAGTTAAGCGGTTTTAAGCAAGCACAACGTTGGATTCAATCAATAGAAAAGCGAAATTTAATTCCACGCCCAACAGCACGCGTACAGAGAGAAACATTTTAAAAGACATAGGTAGATATAATCAGTGATGGGAAATGCAATCTTCGGCAACTGCCTAGGGCAACAATAAGGCATTAACTCCGTTGATAGGTATCAAGATTAGCACAAACTTACAGTAAGAATACTTAACACATGAGGGCCCTGAAGATAGATTCACTCCAATGTGTCTCGCTTTAAGACCAACACCAACACGAGCATTTGACCGATACCACTGTGGTTGTATGCCCAGCCTCTTGTCCAAGCCAATCAGTGGATACATGCAATGAATTTACACTTCTGCTTGCAGGTTCGAACGAGCGCAGACCACCTGTATTGCCACATGAAGAATAGTTTGCAGTAGTATTAGTGTGAATAAAGTTATTCACAGCTAGTAAGGTAGGTGGATAAGACAATAGTATTAGATTTTGAAAGAACTAGTTTCCCTTCAAACATATGTATGTATGTATGTATGTATGTGTGGGTATGTATGCATATATGTATGCACGAACGTACGTGCGTATGCATATACATATGTTAAAGGACAATGGGTTTGCAGCAAACAGAACAACTTGGTATAGATTATGTTATGTATCTCATCTTGTCCTTTATTTGGCGGTGCTTGAATGTATGACGTCTTGGCCTGTATTCCGAGGAACTCTTTTTTTTGTATCGCACGAACCTGATGTTTGGCGGCAGGGGTAAGTGAAGAGCTTTGTTGCTTCCTAAGTCCAAGCAAATGCAACATAAAATCACCAGTTTGTGCACCGCTGCAGAAAAGGCATTATTTTGCCCTTAATCAAGGTATCAATCCCCATCTTGATAAATGTAGAGGTAGACAAATTAAGTACTAAGACAAGTGTCAAATCACTTGGTGTTCATGTAGATAATAACATTGATTTCTCAAGTCACATTTCCTTTCTAACTCAACGTGGCAGCAGACAGGTCGGCTATCTAGAACGATCAGCTCCGATTTCGGATGCAAAATGCAAGCGACTTGAACCCTTTTCGCCTTGAATTAAGACTGAGGCAAGCATGCACCGCAAAGACAGCTGTTGGCCAGAGACACGTGACGTTGAGAAGTAAGAGAAAAGAAAAAAAAAAGCAGACGATATTTGACGAGCAGACTGTCTTGGGGATGGTTCAACATTACCATCATTTTTAATTAGTACTTAGGGTACTAAATATCATGAGCCCCTCCCTCCCCGAACCAAGTACTGAAAAATGATGATTTTCCAGGAAATAATACCACACTGCCAGAAAATCTGGGTTACAACTGACCATCATTTTCCAATATGCGTAGAAGTGTACAGGTCCATTTACCCCTCCCCCGCGTGCTAAAAGTACTAATTCAAAAGTGATTAAAATGTTGAACCATCCCTTGGTGCATTAAATGAGGAAAATGATGATTAGTTTTGGCCAGAGTGCTGCTTGTGAACATGATTCCATATTCTGCGATTTATTCGATTTCCATTTCTATTCCTTACATCTCGGGTTTGATGACGTAAACGTATAACTGGTATACAATTACGAGGCAAAATTCAACCTATAGTCTATAGTTATTGCTAACATGTTGCCTCCGTCTTCTGGAGACTTTATACAATAGCATCTATACATAGAGAAGTTCTGTTTCAGTTTCCTAAATACAGTGTTTATGACAGACACTTATATTGTGCTTAATAATACCATCAGAGCATGTTACTGTTCCTTCCAATCTCTGCTTAACCACCTCATGATCAGAATATGACCAAGTAAATAGCTTTCTTCGGCGCGCGCTGGGCATATTGTTCCTGATCTACGCTCAAGAAGGCTGTTGATCTGGCTCGTGACATCTTAATGAATCCTCTTTATGGTGGTGAGTGTATATTCTATTGAATCTATTGACATGAAATTTGCATTCAAAGAAAACAAACAATAATAAAGTTGACTACAATTTACATCCAAGCACTTTTGGCCGATTTGTGCAGGGAGGGGTTAAGGCACCAACAGACCAGACACTCCCATAGAGCGTAGGCAGACCGGGATGTATATCAACGTGCGGTGCTTATGGGCCCCTCATCTTCCTTCTCTGTGTCGATATGGAGAATTGTGTTAGTGCATTTGAATCGGTATAAGGAGATGTGCCCCCATCTCAGCGGCATTACCGTGACATCTCAAAAGTGTTTACTGCAGCTTTAACAAAATTTGCATCAGAGATGTAAATCATAGTGGACCAGATGCGACCGAATACCAGATGTCTCTGATCATTTTTATTTTTGCTTGTGCAAATTTGAAAGCCTTTGCTTGGAGGCCGTCTGGCTGGCACCCCATGGGGCGATGCGCCCTCGATATCTCAAGCTGGATTACCCGAAGAGCCAAAATTGGTTGTCGTAGATACATTTTATTATAGACTAAAAGCCTTCCTTTGATTTTTGTTGGATTTTGTAATGAATATTTAAAGCATTTATTTTCGAACCGCCTGAAGCAGGCCTCAGTGGACGACATTACCGCAATATTTCTAGAAGGATTAATCGAAATTACGCCACATTTCTTTCTTTGTTATATGTAATCTTGGGATTTACAGGAACCATACTGTAAAGTGGCTTCCTGTGATAATTTATTTATTTATTCATTTATTTATTTATTTATTTATTTATTTATTTATTTATTTATTTATTTATTTATTTATTTATTTATTTATTTATTTATTTATTTATTTATTTATTTATTTATTTATTTATTTATTTATTTTTCCACTCGTTCATTCATCCGTTCATTCATAAATTAATGTACGTGGGGGTGTTATGCCTTTTTGTTTTGGTGTTTACCTTTGTGTTATGTAACTTTGTTGGCCTATGTTATACTGATATCTGAACAAGCATTGAGGATAGATTTACAACAATTTCGGCACACATTTTCATGGACAAGAACCCCACTTAGACTGATATAGCTTCACAGTTAGCTGACAAGTGAGCTGAGCTTATCATATGTCCTTTTTCAAGTGGCATTAGTCTGTCGTCTTCTTTCTTTAACAGGTTTAATGGACTTTTGCTCACAGGAAAGGCAGCTGTGGCCAGATCCTCTTCAAACTTGTAGGGGTACACCTTCGGCCAGTTTTTATCAAGTTTTGTTCAATAGGTTCTGTGTCATTTTTTATTCCTAATGAAAATTGTTTTTTTTTGTTTTTGATAATAATAAAAACAATCATCTTAGAAACAGCAGTCTTAATAACTTTAAAATTGGAAAGAAACATGTCTCAGTGTGCCTGGACCACAATAATCTTCACCAGATTCTGCTGATATTTTTTCCAATATGCATCTCAGTTATAATTTATTTCTTCTGCACAAGTGCATTGATTCATTGTAACCCTTGCGAGAGTGATCGCTTCTTTGATTCCCACCAAATTAGTAACTGTGAAGTGCTTCTATCATTTCCTGATTTTTAACGTAATTTTTGAATCACTGAATTATCAATTAGGGAACATTTTAAGATATGACGAACAGTATAGTGATACTAGTACAAATGCTATGATCACGTAGTTTTCACCAAAACTGTTGACAAGATCCATTTCACACTTGGTGATGATTTACCTTGCTTGAGTTTCTAAAATCATCATCATCATCATCATCATCATCATCATCATCATCATCATCATCATCATCATCATCATCATCATCATCATCATCATCATCATCATCATCATCATCATCATCATCATCATCATCATCGTCGTCGTCGTCGTCGTCGTCATCATCATCATCATCATCATCATCATCATTATCATCATCGCAAAATTTTAAAAAGCCGTTACTCTGCAACCAATGGGCTAACTGTCCAGATACTGCAAGGGAACATTCCAGGTTACTACGTCTGGACATGGATAATTGTTCGCCACTTTCCCAAATATCTCCCGTTTATTATGTCTGTGTGCCAACACAGACATACTATTTATCTCCCTTTCACTCTTTCTTTCTTTCTTGCATTGAAAAACTATCATACGTAGAAACTCTAAACTTGGCATGGTAATACTTCTATACATGAAGTCCTGAGTTTTTGTAAAGAGGTTGAATGGTTTTGAAAATGATACAAATTAGAGCTATTTTGAAAAAATAAATAAATTTCGAAATCCCTTTATTATAGAACAGCGAACCAACCCCCCTTGAATTCATATGTTTGTAACACTGCACAGTTTTTTTTTATTTATATGTGACTTATAAAGGTCAAAGCTCAAGGTTATTTTACAATTTGAAATTTTCTTGTAGGCATACCAATTTGGATCATGTTGTAGGTATTGCAACACGATATATTTTTACATTTGCATGTGAATTCTAAAGGTCAAAAGTCCAGGTGATTCGGACCTTTGAATTTTTCATCCAGTCATAGCTCTGTCAATTTTTGGACCAAACTTGTAGGTATTGCAGCACGGCATATTTTGGTAATTTTCATGTACCCTCGAAAGGTCAATGGTCAAGGTCATTTGGACCTCTGAATTTTTCATCTACCCGTCACTTGGTCAATATTCCTCCAAATGTGAACCATGTTGGACTCAAATTGTAGGTATTGGAACACCGAACATTTTCTGTGATTTACATGTGACTTCTACAAGTCAAAGGTGAATCTCATTTTGCCATTTGGAAATTTCATCTAGTCATAACTCGGTTAATTATTATCAAATTTGGGTCATGTTGGGCTCAAATTGTAAATATGGTAATACAAAATATTTTTGTTACTTTATATGTGAACTCTAAAGTCGAAAGATCAAGGTCATTTGGCCTTTTGAAAATCTTGTAGCCATAGCTTGGTTAATTTTCATCTGATTTGGTTTATGCTTAAAAAGGGATATTGCAACAGTACATTTTTGTAATTTACATAGGACTTCTAAACGTCAAATGTCATGGTCATTCGGACCTTTGAAATTTACATCTAGCCATAACTCGGCCTCAATTCTTATCATGTTGCACTCAAATTATGGGTATGGCAACACTGCACATTTTTGTAATTAATATGTAACTTCTAAAGGCTAAAGGCCAAGGTCGGTTAGCCCTTTGATATTTTCATCTGATCATAACTTGGTCAACTTTCATCTGATTTGGCCCATGTTGTGCTTAAATTGTAGATTTTGTAACTCTATACATTTTTGGTAATTTATACGTGACCTCTCAAGGTGAAACGTCAAGGTTGTTTGGGCCTTTAAATTTTCATCTAGGCATAGCTTGGTCAATTTTCATCCAATATTAGTCATGCCAGGCTCAAATTTTAGGTATTGTAACATTGCACAATTTTGTAATTTACACATGACATCTGAAGGGCAAAGGTCAAGGTCATTTAGTTTATTAGAAACTAGTAACTATTAGTTCCGCAATAAACATATATTACAGTTTGCACACTACAAGATCAAGTGTGTCTTCCTTCCATCTCGGTAACTGCGGCCAATTACTAAAACATTGAATGGACCAAATTGGCCAATTTGCAATGTTTAATTACATACTCTACTCCTTCACCACCCTCATTTTTTTGTATGTATGTGCGTTAAGGAGAAAGCAGTAAAAATTTCGACTCTTTTGGCATACAATACAATATATTTATATTTAGTATATTAACCGCAAACCTCCTCTGTTCCCCTCAGCTGCTGGGAAACGAAACCATGCTTTCGGCATTACGAGGACATTTGTACAAGTTATATTAACCAACTAAATATGGTGGGTTTTTTTTTCCAACAAACAAATCAAATAATGTGAACATATTTAGCATTTTGTACGATTTACGAAAACTTAAAGAATGGCTTTTTGGGAAGCTTTTTGCTTTCTCAATTTGTAACTTTTATCATGGAAATTCATTTCGCCCTGTTCAACACACGAATCTGTCCTGTTTCCTGTCAAATTCCTTATTGCAACCTTGATGGCAGCACAGTCCAGTGCAGGGGTATCGCCATTTCATCAAATGTGGGGAAAACGTTCAGTTGGGGAATGCACCGGGGACTAAGTAGAATAGTTGAAAGGCTTCGTTTTGGGGGGGGGGATTCTGAATGGGTTCGGACCAGGTAGAAGGGTGGTGATCATATCCTCACATTGTGCCAGGTGTTTGGATTGGCAAGACAAAAGCGGAAGAAAGTCTTCATGGGTTTCTCAGCTGTGAGGAATGGCCTAATGTGCGCGGTGGAAAGTTGTTGGTCTCGATTGTTGTATTCTATGTAACTTCAGTCATGCCGCTACATGAAAGAAAGATCTATTTACAAGGAATGTGAATCTAGCACCCTTATTATCATTCAAAACTGCTTGTGTTGAGTTTTCCGACTGAAGTCGCGCTTGGCACTGGAAGAGTTAAAGGGAGGGTTAACATTGAACTCAGAAAACAACGTGGAGCAGCTGTCTGAGCATGTTAAGAGTATACCGGGTCATTATCCCTCTCCCTGTTCTAAGCAGGTAGAGCTCGGGTCCTAGGATATTACAATAACTGGCATCGACAATTAACAAGCTGCAGTTGTTATTGATAGCTAAATTCAACTTATTATACCAATCAAAGGTTGAAATCCTACACGCAACAACCAATGGGAGACGGTGTTATCGAAATTCAATGTCTTGTATCTGTTGTATTTGTTTTGGTTTGAGGTATAGGGGCGGGACATAAATTTTCAAACAAGGCACTGGAATAGACAATAGTAGAGGTATCATGTCTATTGCACGCGTGATTGTGGGTCAACTTCAGAGTCCCTCATAGTTTTTACGGCGGTCATATTACTGTTGAATGTCACATTAAAGCACAAAGTTAAATAATATACTTGTTATTTATTTATTTATTTATTTATTTATTTATTTATTTATTTATTTATTTATTTAGTTATTTAGTTATATATTCGTTTATTAATTAGTTTATTTGTTTGTTTGTTTGTTTCTCTGTCTATCTATCTATCTTTCTAGCTATCTGTATATCAATCTATCTATCTATTTATTGTAGTATATTCTTCGTCTGGAAGAGATCAGACAATTTGAATTTCATGGTTTTTTCAAAGCAAGTATGGGCAGAAAGTAATATCATAAAGAAAAGTACTGTACTAATTCAGGTCCCAGGAGCCTGGTCCTGGCCACCAACGGCACATGTCTTTTTTCCCCTTTTTAATGAACAAATCACAATAAATACTATTTTAAATGCCACGATTATGCTAAGTATCAACATAGCGAGGACATGTAATCTTGCCCATTGATATCATAATCTAATGTTGCTGTAAAATCATCAATGGTTCTAATTGTCATTAAGTCAAATGACAAACATGATCAGTTTTGCATGATAATTTGAAATGAATGTATCGCATGAATGTGACAGGATGGTTTTTTCACCTAAGGGGTATTATTTGTGTGGATTTTTTTTTTCTGCTCAAGCTTATTATTGGCATTATCATGATAGATAAAAAGGAATAAGTTTACATGACAACATCTTTTACCAGAAATCAATTTTTGCATATCTTAATGTGGGGGAAGTTAAGGAGGGGGGGGGGCATGTGCCAATTTTTCTTTCTTTTTTTTAATGGCATAAATTACTGTTAACTTCAAAACGGTATATATGAAGTAAGAAATGCTGTTCATTATTCTCCAGACATAAAACAGGTGTGTTGGTAGCGTGAACGTAAATGAAGACTTCACATGAGTTTCTGTAAACAATATATATATACAGCCAAGTCCCATCATTCTGTCCTTATAATCGACGTTATTTAATATACTTTGCCAGTTACAGGCATAGGGACAGCCCTCTTTGTGGCTAGTGCTTTACCCCTGTATGAAGCCAGCCTAATAGGGGTCATCTCAGTTGCTTTGATTTCTTGACACACAGCCTTTGGTTCCCATGTACATGCTTGTGACACCCAGCAGCCCTTGCCATTTGAGGTCAGGTTGGCCAACAAAGCCCATCACATCACAGTGAACCTGAAAGTTTCACCCTGCATATGAGGACGATTTTTGGAATAATCATCTTGTAAAATACCTGAAGTACACCTTATAATCTTTCAAGTGAACCAAGGGGTGATAAAATGAAAGTTTAATGCTTATCTGGCAACACATAGAGAGGCTAAATTTATGTCCGCTAATTCCCCACGTTAATATATGGAGAAAAAGTGAGGGTCATGAGAGGCGTCCACAAGATGTGCGTGGTCAACCATTAGCAGGATGGACAGCACCACCTTCAGGGGAATTTAGAACTAACCCAGATATAGATTATTGCAATTCGCAATATTATCTAAAACTGGATCTTGTGGCGCCATCCTGCCGGACCGTGCCGTGTCACTCAGGAACTGTTGTACCACATACGCGTCCGCTCTGCTGCTATTGTGGGTAATTAACATTTAGGCCACAAAGTACATTGTATTTTTACGCACCACTTCAGAGTATTTAATTGAAATACTTTGCCTTATTTTGGAGGGCGTGTGTGGAGAGAAGTCAATGAGACATTTATTTAATTACAGGAACTATTTCTTGTGTTGTCATTTTGCTGTCTCGTGCCATGGGAGATTGAAGGCTGATCTTCGCTACTACAAACCTCCCTCATGGTAGGATTGCCATGGGAAAAGGGCTTTTTCTATAATAAATACTCCATTTTCGAAGGATTTTTACTTTAGCATTGAACGTCGCGGTTAGGGAGTTCAGAGTAATCGTGATTAAATTGGCAGTTCCCTTTATATCTAATAGGATGGGGTAACGTTCAATTTGGCATATGCAGAAAACATACAGTTTTCATTCCGACCGAAAACTCCCAGTTCAATAGCTCAACACACACACAGACACAAACACACATGTATGTAATATGGTCACGTTTATTGCCACTCTCATACATGAATTTAGTTGTTAAATTGTGTATGAAAGTGCTGGCAATGATCAATATTCAACTCCAGGCGTTTAGACGGCCTTCTATCTTTACAGTTTCATTTGTTTTATACAAATAATTAGTCTGAGTATCTTGCTCCATTGGGTTGTTACACTGCATGCTTAAAACGTAAAATACACAGGTCAAAGTGAACATATAGACAACAGACAGAATATGGTACACACCTGCAACAAAATACAACCAATGTTAACGTTCAAATGAGGACAAAAAATGGATTATTTTTAACGACAGATTATCTCTGAGACACGCATGGACAGTATCCAATAAAAAGTTATAAATATTCAAACGTGCTGTGTCATTGATTCTATTATGTACTCAAACTGCTACATATTTATAGTGACCGAGTTCGATCTTGTCACCAAATGTACTCGCATTACTCACTGTCGTGCCCCTGAACATTCCATACCATACCATACCATACCATACCATAATATGAATAAATATTTTTTCCCCACAAAATTGCGCTGAAAAGGGCATAACACTGCACAGCACGACGAATACATGCGTGCTGAGAATAGGGTGTTAGCACGTTCCTTCCTGTCTATGGCATACTTGCAACCTTAATTGACCTTCATTTGAAGCGCGCAATGCTACTTGCGAAGTGAGTTTCTACCAGCAGCACTTTCTGACGCCCGCTGCCATTGCTGGAGCAGCTCTTTATTGTTTGTGTGTGTGTTTTTTAATCCTCTTCCTGTCTCAGAGGTGTACCTTATATAAATATAATTAGCTTCCCTTCTAGTATAACGTGTATTTGTAACCGTAAAAATGATTTTTAAAAAAGCACCCTCAGCGGTTCTCGTTTGCGTTCAGTAATCGTATTCAGGATTGAGTTTACTTTTTATTTCAATTACAAGATACCCTTCGCCAACAAACACATCATTTCGATTTACATTGTATCATGGTGCTCTTAGGGAAGGCATGTTATTCATGATGACAAAGGAGAATCAGAGTACAATTACAACATCAGACGTTTCTTGGTAATTCTAAACGGGGGGAATTGTTTGCCAATTTATCGGCCTCAGTCCTCTAATGCTTAGCTAATGAAAAATACGTCCTCTTGAACTCGACTTTTTAATCCCACCGTCTCATTCCAAACTTGTATGGGAAATAGATCTGCTTTTTTTCACCGGCTTATGATTTTTAAGGTACAGTGTAACATGTACGACGAAGATGAATCCACCAGAACACCAAGGCTTGAAGAAAAAACAACTTTTTGGGGGGCATAATGTAATATGGATCTTGATCTCTTGTATTATATAAACGTACCAGCCTTTACGAACAAGATTACTCTGTGCTTCCAAAATATTCATATAACACCAGAGCTACGGTTCCATAATGAGTTTTATATTGCCATGTTACTAGTTTCAACTTGCAAGCGTTGCTGACTCGTATGTTTTGCCATGTTCGTTGGTCTCGTATGCAAAATTTAAGCACGTAATATACCTGAAATTGCACCTTCAAGCATACTTTTTGGCAGAGAAAGAGATTTTTTTTTAAAGTGAGCCCCACTTAGAGACATTGAAGACGACAGTTCAAACAGGCATTTCAATATTTACTTTTTTGACTGTGATAAACACCGATTTTTTTTAATTACTCTCTCAATTCGGCCGTATCAACTTTTCTCTTCTATGAGAATTTAACCATTTGCCACAAGAAATTTGATGCTTCAAGGTAGAGTGGTTTTCAAGTAACATAGGTGCAAATTACGATGGAAACTGATGGAAATACACATACCTAGCCCGCCTGCCTAGACAGCCCTCTGCTGAGAACCCACCTGAACCAGTTACCTTGGCTTTACCTATTTCGGGAAAAAAGCGAGAATCATCCAAGTACAAAAACTCTTTTATACTATCTTTCAAATACTTTTTGCTCCCCCCCCCCCACAAGGGAATACAGTGTAAGATATCAAACTTTCAGCGTTTATGAGCCATAGACTTTAACTGTGTTCTGATACTATTATCAAGCCATTTCATCAAGTGCATAGCAACATCCTGCGTACGTTGCCGTTAATTTTACAAATTGTGTAGTGATAAAAAAGGTCATTCGTCCATTTATGTTTTCATTCAGTCATTCGATTTCAATTATACTATGTGGCTTTTCCCCTGATAATCCCCCTCATTATTATTTGACGTTTTACCCACTCCGACCGCTCGGCTGCAAGCCAGGGTTACATCTTTTGCGGACGTCTTCAATTTGGTCGTTTGATGTTGCGCTTTTATCAAAGCCTTTGACCAGGTACATTTTGCGGTTTATCATGTGCTCACATGCTTGACGCGCATTATGTGCTAAGTGCTGAGCAGTCGACATCCGGTAAGCGAAAGTTCTGACAGTCGCGTAGAATGGCGCTTGTATCATTGACTTTGATTTTTTTTATTAATCTAAAAGGGTAGTTTTATAGATGCAGGACACTAATGTATACATTTGCACGTTGTCACTTTCATATCTGTCAAGAGTGAAGCTCTTCTAGGGCAGACGTTTGGTATGCGGCTTATTTCCTCTTATGGCTTCGATTATAGTAAACACGCGCAACAAAGTACACACACACACACACACACACGTACCTGTACATACATACACACATACATATATATATGTGTATATATATATATATATATATATATGTATACACACAACTATATATATATATATATATATATATATATATATATATATATATATATATATATATATATATATATATATATATATAAAGTATAAATTTCAACATTGCGTTCAGACGGACAGAATTGGTGTTGTGCATAGTTTATGTTGCCACCATTCTTCTCTTGTGCTAATTTTTTAAAATATTCTTTTAACATACGTGGACTGATTCTTCTTGGTTTCTGGGGTGTTAAAGATAAGAAAATCTTAAGCAGGTAACGAAGTACAGTAAAACAGCGTAGATTTTGAATACATTTTATTTCATATTTCGAGTACGAGCCTTGTAAAGTAGGAGAATGTGTTTTTAAAAGTAACGTCTTACTTTGTATTTGTCTCTTTTGGTCCAGAACCAATTCCTAGTAGTCAGCACTGTATTCTGCAGTTCGAACTCTTTACGCTTCACAAGCTAACCTTTCATTGTCTAACCTTTACAAATATGGAATTACTATTGTCCACATTGCGTACGTTCGTCTCTGTAATTTTGACATAGGCTGTATTAAGCCAAATGAAGTGTCTTCAGCGGGTAACTACTCAGAACATGTTTCGGAACCTATACCAGTACATGTCTCTCTGAGTAGCGGCTCCTTGTCAAGTTTGAGTTGGAAAGAGACACAATCGCTGAATAAGATGAAAATGGGTTGCTGCCCAACATAACTGTATTGTGTTTGGAGAAACACGACAAGAGTCTCATAAAGTGTTTAAACAAGGGGCAGTACGGAAAGACCCGTCCCCAGCTGACGTTGATATTTAACGCAAATAAATCACACCTGTGTCTAAGGGTGTCCATATGTGCAATGTTAAAGGTATTGACTAGGTTTTTTTGAAGATTTTGCAGTACAAAAATCGTAAAAGATCAAAACATCACTAGACCGCAACCATTTGAACAATGCAGTAGCGGTCTGCCCAAAGTAGATTCCAACTAAATTTGGACTTGATATGGCTGGCGGTATTTGAAAAGTCAAAAGCTTGAATTGTGGATAGAAGGATGAACGACGAACGAAAGGCTACTCACCACTCTATAAGCCCAGCTGACTGATATGTCAGCTAAGCTAAACATCCTGCTCAAAATTAAAGTTTGGCAAAACAAGGAGGTATATATACAAAATGTGCATTATTACATTTGTCCCCGTCGCATTATGCTTGGCGAAATTGTTTTGTTTTGCTATTCAGAGTATGTGCATTTTAAGAAAAATTTTACGACGGTGGAGGAGAGAGGGGCGTTATAAATAAGCAAACAGACTTCCACGTAGCGCAAAACTTAAAAAAAAGCGTCGTGCCCATGGCGAGGGCTGAGTATCTCTCTTGCGCCTCCTAATGCTAAATTCTCATGTACTCTCTGGTCTTGGAGGTGCGTGTTGGTACTTGCTATAAACCTGTTTCTAGCTTTGATATCTATAAATTGATCAATTATCAGGCATTTATCACCTCTTTAGGGTCAAGACAAGTCCATTTTGATATAAATTGTGACACATGTATTTGTGAAAACTTGTTGTTCTGTCTTCCCAGAAATAAATATTTTTGTGCTTTTCCTACCTACAGCCCTAGAGAATTACCAGACTGCCCGGCGGGGGGGAGGGGGGGCAATGTGTGATATATCACCGCGCTACATGAATGTGGTCCATTCTACCTATCCTTTTCTCAAGTATCGCCATAGACCATGGGCAATTTGACACAATATAATCTTCGTTGCTTCACTGTTTTAACCACAGGGGGGTATTAAAGATATAGAGCCGTTCGCATTCATGTAATCACTCTTGGTGCAAGACTATTTGTGAAACAACTAAAACTGAAATCGTTAATTAACATTACATGATACAACAAGCCATTTTGACAAATATGTCATTAAAAGTGACAATCACTGAGACACTGGGTTTTCCAAGCCGATGCGAGCAAAACTGATTTGGGTTGTTTTGCGAAATGAGTTCTCGACAGAGGAAGTCTGTGCACAAAGTCTGGTTTTCCTGATGCCCAGTGGACAACGAAAAAGATATTTTAGAATGAGGGCCACGAACAAGCATGCAATCGACTGTATGTGGTAATTGTAAATTTGTACATAATCTAATCAGCAATGATCATGATCATTACAATTATCATTACTATACTATTGGGGATGGATACATGCTTCTAGCAAAGAAATCACTCATACAGGAGTCAGATAAATCAAATGTGTCATTGTTAGCAAAAATTTAGCAATTGCCTAACTGGATCACGAGTTTTGATGTACATTTAAGACACTGATTCCCTTGACATTGTTCGTGCATACTTGGCCCTCTGGGTTTGGACAAACAAGCATGCGACATTGTACAATTTCCGGCACTCGAGTCACCCTGAGCGAATCCGCGTTGCATATGAGATTTGATTGTCTCATACATGAAAGCAATGGAAGTTAGTAACACGGACTAATGGTAGTAATTCATTCTTATAGAGGTAATAAGCACACCTATACCCACAGTTATACGAAAAGTAGGCATAAATCATCACATTAAAATCGTAGAATAAAATCACAGGGTACTTAATTGGACTTTAAGGAAAATGTATAGATTCCATCTGAAAATAGAATATGTAACGATTCTTCTTCACTGGACGCTATTAGACTTGAAGAGATAAAGCTATCTTGATTTTCGTCGTAAATTCTTTTTGAAAGTCAGAATGACCTGTAATGTGACAGTCCCCAAACTGAGAAGAAACGGATGACGATTCTGTCGTGATTTTCAAAAAAAAATCATTCCGGTCAATGCAATGGAACCATAATAAAATCTCAGAATAAAAGTGACAAGATCCAAATGCTGTCTTTGTTCTATGTATCTAAATTTGCATCTGTAGTTTTTGGGCGACTCGTTCCGACTTTATCACTAGGAAAGTCGACAAAAGGTCTGACGAATTTTTAAGGGGGGATGATTATCAAATGGAAGGAGTAGTATATTTCCTTGCCATATAACCGCGTATCAATCATTTTGAATAATTGTTTTGCGTCACCTGAATGATGACTGATCAGCTTATTTGTAGCATGACTTTTTTACCACTACCATGAGATCGTTTACGAGACAACATTGAGAGGAATCAGATGCGTTGTCGAAAACGAAAAGTGATTTTCTGCAGTGCCACTGGAGTCCACCGCTGACACTACGAGCCTCACTGATGTCTTCTTAATACCAGAGTGCTGGTCGCCTGGCAGTTCTTGTGCAATTTTTCACAGGCATGTGTTTGTCTAACCGCTGTGGCGAGATTATCAAGGTGAATTTATAGACCGGCAACCGAGCATTTAGCCGAAAGGAATGTCATACATGCTGAGAAAATCGTGGCTGGAACAGTATCGCATATTTAACAATAGTTTGATTCCTCATGCATACATATAAAGGCTTAGCTCTCTCAACATTGAATATGCTGCATTTCGACATGAGATATGACGGGATCATATATTTCAGCGATGGTACTGACTTGTTTAATTGTAGATTTGGTACTATCGGACCCAGTGGCTATACGTGTACAATCGAACAAGTACTCTTCTCGGTGTATAGTGGGTAATTGTTTATGTCATACAGAATATAAAAAAAACAAGGACAATCGGAATATCAGCAGGTTTGTTTTCAGTGACTCAACATGATATGTTTGGCAACAGTGACGGGAGTTCCCGCAGCCACAGTTGCAATTGATCCTCATCTGGCTGAATGTGCAGACTTACTCTACATAAATTAAATAGCCTAATTCTCTTCAGGTAG
Organism: Hermodice carunculata; assembly: GCA_964020975.1. Lineage (NCBI taxonomy): Eukaryota > Metazoa > Annelida > Polychaeta > Eunicida > Amphinomidae > Hermodice > Hermodice carunculata. Next base: position 42,170,730 of record OZ026628.1, on the reverse strand, counting down.
AATTATCACAGAATATGCTACTATCGCTCGGGACCCTTACACAACGCACTGTGAAGCAGACCACAGTGCTGCCCGTTACCTAACAAGAAGATTTTTTAATAAACCAAACGTAAGACAATAGCTCTCTGTGATGTTGCGGTGGCGCTCCCTACCAGCCAATCTAGGCGCACGGACACCAGTCAGTCCATGCCTATTTACATATAGAAGTCAAATGATGATCCGATAGACACTCCCCTGGCTTGGCCTCTTGTTAAAGCGGACCGACCTGTCATGCCCATAGCCTTAGCTTTCAAATCCCGCAATGCCAGCCTGATTACCTTCAGATTCTCTTTCTTAGTATCCTATCTTGGAATTCTTTAATCCCCGACACTCCCATGCCAAAACGCTGGAATCCTTTAAAAGCCAAGTGCTGATCATCTTTACGTTTTAACCACCGACTCACTCCTTTGCTTTGTTTCACAAAACACTTTTAAACAACCGCGCAACCTCGGCTGCCAGAAAATTTAACATTCGAACATGAACAATCACCAGAAAATGGCAAAATATGGGTAAGGCTTTCTAGAAGTGCAGGAATTCACCCGAAAGAATTAGAGCTCTTAGTGTTCTTTTTAGAAGGGGAGGCCGTTGGTGGGGAGAGGCCTTTCCGTAAAGGTCATATGCACCTGTAATCACCTTGAAGGTCACGGAATTTCATATTTTGAAGGCCGTGAAAGGCCATAAAATATAAAAAAAATATTCATTGAAAGGGACGGATTTTCTTATTTTGTAGGCCTCGGAAGGACATGAAATTCAAAACTGTCCTTGAAAGTCAAGCTGGCCAGGGGAGATGAAGTACATGACCAGTGTAAAATGACATCACACTTCAAGAGTTTGAGAGAGTTCCTACAGTTATTGTTTTCTAAACAGATTGAGCCCGATAGTCCTAGCGTCGATGCATCCTCTTAAAATGTTCACAATTAACAAATTACCATAAATTATTTTTGTTGTGGATATCTTCTTTTTCTTCTACTCTTACTTTAACTTTGTCTTTTTTCCTCGTCGTCTTCGTCCTCTTCTTCGTCCTTCTGCCCTTCTGCGTTTCCTTCTGTTTCCCCATCTGTTTATTGTTCTCCTTCTGCTCCTCCTCGCCCTGCACCTCCTTTGCCTCCTTTTTCTCCTCTTCCTCCTCCTCCTCCTTCTTCGTCTTTTTCTTTTCTTCTTCTTCTTCTTCATCTTCTTTTTTCTTTTCCTCATCGTTTTCTTCCTCTTCTTTATATTTCTCGCCTTCTTCTATTGCTCCTGTTTCTCCTTCTGATTCTCCTTCTCATCCTCCTGCACCTCTTTCGCCTCCTCCTGTTCCTCTTCTTGCTTATCTACTTCCTCCTCCTCCTCCTCCTCCTTCTTCTTTTTCTTTTTCTTCCTCTTCTTCTTCTTCTTCTTCTTCTTCTTCTTCTTCTTCTTCTTCTTCTTCTTCTACTTCTGCTTCTTCTTCTTCACAGCCGTAAATGCGTAAATTTCCAAATAATTCAAGCAAAACCTTAATATTGTATGGGTTAGACCAGATCCAAAATCTTTTGGACTGAAAAATGACGGATACTTGGGGGCAGAATATGCCCCCCCCCCCTCCCCAGAAAAAAGCTCATATGCCCAAAGATTTGCCACACCAGGCATACACTTGATAGTAATGATGTAGCCAGGCCGGGAAAAAAAGGTCAAATGAGGTTATTCGTGAGTTTTAATGCTCGAACGTGCGCAGAAATAGTAAATAAATAGATACTCTGCTGCCTTAGAGTTTTACTTGGCAGATAAGGGTTCCCTCTTTGCACGGCAGAATTTGGAGTCTACAGTATGTGGCTTTGGTAACGAACTCATGGATTCCAGCATTACAGCAAAAAGGCGGATTTTAAGTGGCAGATGTTCAGATGATTGAAGCAGATCCTTCCCATGTTGCCACTATATGGGGAGGTGCACTGTTCATAATGCTATAGTAAGCGAAGGTCTGATTAACAATATCGTTCACTTTAAACTGCCAGACTTCAGAAGCGAATTGGCAACCCACTCTACGGTATTGTTTAGTTTGAAGGCAACTTTTACCCTTTATTCAATGAGAGTGGCAGTAAATTGCATAACATTAATGATAAAGGTAAGGGGATCTGCCGTATAAAGAAATATGTTAAGTTAGAAAGATATCATGAGTACTGAGTACAACGACGAAGACGGATGGTAAATATATACAGCTTACATTTAAATGTTGACGGGGGAATGATTGAGACCCGTAATGTTATCAGCTGTTAAATTAATACGCTGTTTGGCAGGAACATAGCACGAGCAAAGAGGGGATGGAAGATGGTTCAACAACTCACATGGCAATTAGAGATATCTTAAATTCACCCGAAACGGAATATATATTGTATTTGCGGAACGAGCGGGACTCGAACCTGCAACCTTAGGCACCAAAAGGAATTGTTCAATGGAGGTAGTTATGTGTGAGTGCCATATCAACACGGTTATGCAGTATAAGTACTGAGTCGGCACTTATTTCCAGAATCGGGGACTTAAATCCACCAGCATTAAGGAAACAGGGAAACTATTTTTTTATGTTAGGGAACGAGCGGGACTCGAACCTGCAACCGTTGGCACCAGTCGCCTAGCTGAAATGCGAAACGAAGAGTAAAACGATCCCAATAGTTACAACTTCACAGAGCTTTTATTCGAGCTTTAATAGTAGAAGCAGAAGGGAAAATAGTAAAAATAAGTTAAAAATGATACAAATGGCATTGGTATAAAAATATGTTTCCTAGATGGGATTTCCCAAGATGTATTGAGATTTGGTTTATTAAAGAGTTGAAAAGAAAGAGGGAGAAAAATTTCATGGTGCCTGAGATATCATATCCTATATTGAAATAATGTCCACTCAATGTATTGACATAATGGTATGAGTAACTCATATTGTCGATACATGTTGTATGTACTCTTTTAACATTCTATGTGGATAGATTTTCAAGAAAGTATAATGGTCTACCCTTTGGATTTGAAGCTATAAGATGGTGTACTGTTGAGTTTGTTTTCTACAAAATAAACCGAATATAAAACACGTTTGTGCTTGATAATCAACTGTCTATTGAGCTCAGCATCCATACCGGGCATTGCGTGGCTTAAATATCATCTGATATAAAGTACACGTCAAAACTGCCAGCAGTTGTGATATTCAATACCCCACAGCACCAACCTTGACGTAGTAATAAGCCATGCGAGTGACCCCTACGAAGTGTAAGAAGTTAGTTTCTAACGCAAACTGTGTGTTAGTGGGGAGGTAATTTTGGATGTCCTTTGTTTTGTTTTGTTTTTTTCAAACGCAAACTGTGTGTTAGTGGGGAGGTGATTTTGGTTATCCTTTGTATTGTTTTGTTTCTTTTTAACGCCAACCGTGTGTTAGTGGGGAGGAAATTTTGGATGTCCTTTATTTTCTTTTGTTTATTGAACTCTGCAATGGACAAAAAATAAGTTCTTATATTCTCTCAATATTTATCACGCCTACTCACGAAAAAATGGTCTTTAAATTTAACAGAACATCTCATGAAATCGTGCATGTCTATTTTTCGTCGACGAAGTACACACACACACACACACACACACACACACATATATATATATATATATATATATTTGTGTGTGTGTGTGTGTGTGTGTGTGTGTGTGTGTGTTTGTGTGTGTTGAACTTTTTAAACATGGCTTCCTAAATGACAATGACAATCCGGATCACGAATTGGCAAGTGGTCATGACTAAATATTTTACCATATAGATGTTTTATTGTTACCACAGTGGAGCACCATGCATGTATCTAAAATTGGCCGCCTGTCCGTTCGCTGCAAAATGTCCATTGCCTACAATTACAAATCGCTTTTCAAAATATGCGTAATGATGCTATGGTTGTTTGGTCATGGTAATTCGGGTATTTATGTAGCAAAAGTTTTAAAATGAAGCCTCAGTTCATTGCACGAGAACATCGGACTTGTTTATGGTGTTGCAGCCGTCATGTGACGCGCAGTCCAACTCACGCAACACAACTGTTTCAATGCGTCTTTACTCTGTTGTATTTGGGCTCCATTTTGGGGCGTCCGCCCTGGCATGCTAGATAACAAATCCCCCCCCCCCCCGTTACAGTCAGCTATGTACTAAATTAAAGGTAAATGTGTCTACTTTCTTTCTTTTTCTTTGAGAATAAAATGAAAATATTTATTCAACATTATTCAATCCTGTAGAAATCTGAGAAGCAATGGTTTTGAATCTCATCAATTCATTGCCCAATTGCTTGCGCTGTCACAGATAATTTACATGATGTATGTGCCGGAAGACACTTTAAACACAGTAATAAAAGTTATCATCAGTAGTCTCACAGGTTGCAACATAATTCACGTGGCATAAACGTACATTGTCTTGTCATGGATAATATGTGCACAGGATAACTGCACTTCGTCATAGGAATACTGATTTGGGAGTTATGTATTGTCATGAATCCGAAGTACGTTACAATTATTTTCAATCATCTCTCTGGCCATTCATGTAGTTACGCGTGAAGGCGGGATGTTCGTCACGCAGAATCCCATAACGTTGAAAAACAACATGCCCTACAGATTAAAAAGACAGTTAATACACTTATTCGCCCGATGGTTTGCCATTCTGCCACCAAAACTACCTTTTAAATATATATTTAAACAATACATTACGGGGAATAATGAATAGCGCCAACCTTTGCTTATGACTACATTAACGGTATTTAGCATGTTACGGTGACAAAATAGAAGCTTAACGGGCAATAAAAATGACTTTCCTACAAGTTATGGAATGTTCTACAGCATTGTCATATTATATCAATGCATACATTTAAATTGTCACCTATCTGGTACTATTTCTTTAATTTATAATATTTATTGACAATAGTAATTAAAATTAAACAGAATCCAAACTTAGACTACAAGGAAACATGTCCATTGCTTTAAAGATGTGCTCTACACTTTGATAGGCCATCCTTCTAATACAAACATGCTCGTTTATTTCGGTGTTTGCGAGAAAGTGAAAAAAGCATATTGGGAAAAACAACCTTGGTTATAGGTTGTTTTCCTATTTCAGGTGTCATTTTATAAGTATTTACCAAAAATCTTCAATTGTAATAGATATGCATTACTAATAATTGCATGGGTTCTAACTCATCTCTCAACCACAAAATTTGAACATATTCAGAAAACTACCCATATCAAAACTTGTGGCAACAACTTGCGAAATTTCATCTCCTGAGATAGTTTCACGCAGCTGACTCCGTCAATCTCTCAATATGTATGAACAGCTAGGTTAAAAGTGCACGTGATCCTCCCATTACCAGGTCTCAGAGAATAGGCATAGGTTATTTTGTTTGCTTGATTATTCTCCAGATAGCAGCTTCGCTAGGTTGCATTTTTTATTTTGATGGTTTTTTATTATTATTTTGTTGTTGTGGTTGCTGTTGCTGTTGCTGTTGCTGTTGTTGTTGTTGTTGTTGTTGTTGTTGTTGTTGTTGTTGTTGTTGTTGTTTTGGTGTGTGTGTGTGTGTGTGTGTGTGTGTGTGTGTGTTTGCTTTTGTTTTTGTTGGTTTTTTTTTTTTTTTTGTTCGTTCTGTTTTTGTTTTGTTTTCTGGAGGGAGGGCGTGGCTTCCTGCTGCATTGTTAAAATATACCTTAGTACCTTTGATACAAAAGAGATCCATGTACAAATTGTCGTAGGAATTGTGCAAATTGAACATTTCTGTCACGATTTTCTGGAGCACTTTGTCCACAACGAATACACATGATAATAAATCTTCTGAGTTGGATATGGCCTCGCCTCTTCCTTCCAGAATATTTTTTTCTAAACAGAACCTAGTTGGACTGGGTACCATGCGGCGCTCTTTTATCTATATTTATGTCCTTTCAAATTACCCCAATTTGTGCTGCAAAAAGCTAGGTCAAAGGTTTTAAGGATCGTAATCTCAGATCAAAAGCTAGTAAAAAGAAGACCACGTCGGCTAATTGGGCTTTATTGTTATGAGATGGAAGCAATTTCCCGTCACGGAAAAGGGTTTTGAGTCTCTTCTGGTCAGGCGAAATTGCTACTTTTTCACTATAAATCTGTATCACGCTACGGCCATAATCGAGGGGACCTAACAAAAAAAGTGGGACGCTTCCAATTTGAATATCCAGACATATCAGACGTTTTGCTTCTAGTTATGAAATACATATGTCAGGCGTGTACAGTGATAATTCTCGAGGATTATTAAATGACATAAGCCGTTGTGGCTTAAAAAGATGTACAATAAACAATGCTTTAAGACAGATACATACACATTTGAAGAACCTTCAGTTTTAACATGAACGCGCACAAGCGCACACACACATACATATTGCTTCTATGTTCGTGCCTTCAATGTAATTCTGCAATTGATTATGTTATATATATATATATATATATATATATATATATATATATACATATACAATATGGAGTGATTTGGAAATCCTGGTAATATGCTTTGGATTAGCATGTAGTCTATATACCTCTTGTACGTCGTTTGCTAAAGATATTATAGTATTCGCAGTATTAAAATAACACTCTTTATACAACAGTAAAAATGAGTTAAAAACTGATGTAAAAGGATACAGAATGAGTTTCCGTAAAGACAGCTACGGCTGTGAATTGCAACAAAACTGCATCATGGCTAGTCATGAAATAATAGTGGCTATTTTCACCGAACAATTTCAAGTTACTGGACCTGCAAGAAACGACACTTTTATTGGTTGTTCTCTAACCACAGCTTGTGGGGATACCTGGATTAGAAATCCATTAGGGTTTCTTGAAAAAAATCCCTGTGACTAGACTTGCATAAAACCTTACATGTGTTTAAAGACCATCGGGCGTATTCTGAGAGAATCCTACCATGAGGTTCCTTGATGTACATAATATTCAGTATACTTATGACAAGATAAAGCGAAGCCTAAAACGTTTCCCTGCCAAACATTTTGTTCTCAGAGCTATTCGTTGCTCGTAAGTGGGTCACGCTTGGACAACATATAAATTTCCTAAAAGGTACATAAACATGCTATCAATCCAGGGAATCTGCAGTGATCGTTTTCTACAGAATGCCAGAGATAGGCACTGTAGATCTTCACAAAGACGTTTGGCTTCTTTTGAAGTTTAATCTTTTGGGTATATAGGTCTATGCGTTTGGTAGAAACGCACATGTATCACACCCGATACGCGTGTGCTGATATATATATATATATATATATATATATATATATATATATATATATATATATATATATATATATATATATATATATATATCACGTTTTGGTTGATGTTAGTACTGCAAAGCATGTGCACATGTATAAATACAATACAGGTCAGCCCACCGTGGGCTCTATAATAAAGTCATTAAAAAGTGCTACAAAAGCCTACTATACGGCAAAAGCCTACTATACGGCAAATTGCCTATAATCGGAAATAACGATGCGATATGCTATCATGCCCTAAGCTACTTCTCGGGTAAGGATGGCGCAGTCTGCTGTCAGCGACACTGGTGAATCTCTGCTGGAACATTTGGCATCTGGTGCGGTACAACTTGTTGAAGTAGGCAAACATGAGGTAAACAGATCATAGCACGGTATGTTGTCGATACGAAGAATATCAACTCGTACGAGATACCATTCAGCATTATGGCACCCGGTGCTCCTGGATTTTCTTCCTATCTACAACAAACAATATATATATATGTATCGGTGCTGAGAAGATATTAGTTAGACACGTAAAGAAGGGAGCCAGCAGTGGAAGAGATTTTGTCCGGCCACTTTCATCAACTTATCATAAATTAATATCAGCGTGATGTATCTATAAATGTATACCCGTACACGCATGAATAACGAAAAAATGACAGCCCAAACAAAGCAACAATATAGGAGTTCCAAGTTAGCAGGAAAGGTAATATCTACAAGTATAATCGTTGGATTACATACCAGAAATTAATACTTTCTCAGTGAGACCTGTCGATAACATAATATCTCATCTGCTTTCTCCCCTAAGTATTGCATATCATTGTTTTCTATCCTGAGTAAAGTTTCTGCAGGCGGTCCAACGTCATGATCAAACGTTTTGATAGAAATGTCAAAGGATATCTCTCATGCTGAGACTCTACATGCTGTAAATGGATGGCTTTAGCAAGCAACCGCTCGGCGTTCAGCATCAGACTCAGAGCATGCTGGGTTGAACTGTAGCTTAAGTGTTACATCACAAGTGTATAAACCTGGTAATGATTAATTGGATCGATTGGAGTCTGGCAAGGAAGAAAAAAAAATGTCACAGGATATTTATATTTTGTCGTTTATACAGTAACGGAAATTACTTTGAGATGGACAACTCGACATGACATTTGGAGATTCGCACAAGTGGTGGCGACGTCACTCGCTGTTTGCAAGCTCTCAGATAAATATAAGCCTATATTATGCACGTCATATGTAGTCAACACGTGTATCAAGCACACGAGGTAGCGAGGGCCAGCCCAAGAGGCATGTATGTATGTATGTATGTATGTATGTATGTATGTATGTATGTATGTATGCATTTTGTTAATTCTAAGGTGCGTGCGTTACGCGGATCCCCAAATTAACAATCAAGTTCATAAATTTTAAAGTCAACATCATACATACAAAATTATATATGGACACAAGTAAAAAAGGGTTGAACGACTGTTCAGGTCACACATACATACGAAATTGGTCTGACCATGGAAAAGAGCCCCACTTTGAATCATGTTGGATTGATGTTGTTACATCAGCAAAGGAGAGCAAGTTATTTTGTTCTGTGTATCGATCTCCTGCTAGTTTCAAGTATTTCAATGCTATTTTAAAAAGTATTGAAACGCCTTGGTCGAACAAAATGAGTTGGTATTACTAGGTAATTAGAATAATGATGAATGTATTGATGAATCTTTAGCATCGAACCCTATAATATACCTTGAACATTTCTTCCAACTGCGTCAAAGTAATTTAGAACCAACCTGTGTTACCACATCAACATCTACGATTATAGATGTAATTCTAACAAGTTGACGTTTGGTTTGTATCGAATGTGGTGTTTCAAAGAGTACATTAAGTTGCCATTATCTTGTTTATAGTGATATCGATATACATAGCCAAAACAAAAGTACTGAAAATAAAGTTATTCAATTCAGAGATTATAAGAATTTCGATGAAGGTCAAATCAGGCGTGATACTGTATGCTGAGCTTTTCAACATGTTCAATGTAAATGGATTTTATGGTAATGAACTAACCACACCATAGGATAACTGGAAATGTGAATCTGAAGAATTGTGACAAACACGCTTTACTGAAGGAAAGACGGGTAAAAATGTAAGAAACCCGTGGTTTACTGGGGACATAGTTGAACTGATGTATGAACTTGATGAACAAGCAGCGCTCACCAAAGACAGTGGGTTATTTGCCATTTACAGAAAACTTGGTAACTAGCCGAGAAAAACTGAAGCAGGCAAACTTTATTTATTTTGAAAAAAAAAATGTTACGTGAGAATCGAAACGGGCCAATTCGTGTTCGGAAAGTTATAAACAAAGTGTTCCGTGGAAATGACATCAAACAGACTGCCCCTTCGCTGATTTCAGCTGATAAATGTAATACGTATTTTAGTGGCACCGGACAAAGCCTTGCCGACCATTTTAGAAATGATCGCGATATGCATATTCTGTGGAAAGGTCCGAAAGGCACTCGTATGTTTGCATTTTGTACAATACATGAATATGTTATTACATCTCATTTGAAAACGTCACCTGATCGCAGCTATGTTGATATTCTGGGTATGGGTGCCAAATTACATAGGTGTGCTGCATCTGAAGTGGCAACGTTATCGATGAACCTCCTTAGCCTGTAATTAGAGAATGGACAAGTATACCGATGGACTGGAAAACTGGTCGACTTCTACCAGTGAGTGCATAAAGGTGTTAGTTCAGTCAAGGAACAAATCTAGCTATCGCCCTATATGTGTTGTTGGACATGCAACTAAATTTTTCGATCAATAGGTTTTAAAGCAGCTACTATGACAAATATATGACAAATGTATGACAAAACATTGCAGTTTTCTCTCTGGCTCAGTCAGCTTATTCAATTTTTTTTCGACCCAAACATGTCTCCGCGATGTTCCGGATGAATGGTATACGAGGATACGAACGATGATCTCGTGACGTGTGTGTTTTTCGGATGTAAAAAAGAGTTTTGACACGATCAATCATAATATAGTCTTTTTGAAAAAAAAAAAAAATAACTATGACATTGTTGACAAAACACTAAGTTGATTTAAGTCGTACCTTAATAAAAGAAAACAATGTGTATTTTACAATGAACAAAATGTAATGTTAAGGAAGCCAGTACAGGAGTATTCCAGGGGTCTGTGCTTGGGCCCATTTGTCCCTTGTGTATAGTCACGATTTATCTCAGCGTATTCGTTGTGCTCCTCTGAATACGTTCGCTGATGGCGTTTCTTTTTATACTATGTGCAAACCGTGAATGAGGCCCAAGCTAAGCTGCATGAACACGCACATTGTATTGGTACATGGTCTGAAGTGAACAAAATGCATATCTGAAAAATCAAATGTTTTGTTGGCACACACGAAACGGATGAATAACGTCGATTCTTTGAATATTGTTTTAAATGGAAGCAAAAGTCTACAGTCAAGTATATAGGCCTTCAATTTAATGAAAATCTATTACGGAAAAATCATGTTGATTTTGTTTGTAAAAAGGTAGCCCCCCCCCCCCCCAGCTTGCAGCTCTCAGAAGGTTATCTAGTCATGTCCCAAGCAGCATTCTCACCAAGTTTACCAAAAGGTTATTCAACCTAGTATTGACAATGGAAACACTGTGAGGAGAAGCTGTCCTGATGTGTAAACAACATGTTTCAAGGATCAGAAAATAATGCTGCTTTCACGCACATACACTATTTTTTTTAAATCCAACGCACCGTAACGCAAAACAAGTGTGTTAAAATAATGTTGCGCAAGTTATGTTCCAACGTACATACCGAAAGTGTCAAGTTTTTTTTTCACTTTCAAAAATAGATTCATGGACGAAAAATGAAAGCCGCTTGCCTTTTTGCACCTGGCATTTTTGGAGAAACCTAAGTCATGACCTACTTGCTTTTTTCAGAACTTGAGGATTTAATATCTGGGTGTGACAAAGTTGACTTCCTGTAATCAAGTTGATTTTAAAAGGTACACTTCACTAATTCATGCATGATAATGACTGACTATTTATTCAATGCCAAAATCGATTCAGTTTTTGAAAACAATTGCAGTGTTGTCTCTTTGAAATTTCAGTCCTTCGTCTAAGGGCTGTCCAATTATATTCTTATGTCCGAGACATACAACTGAATTTTGGTATTCATCACATTTATAAAGGTACTTCTTGTTGTCCTTAGATTAAAAAAGTTTTGATCCAAGGATATTGAGATTATATATGCCAAGGGCAGTGTCTGATGATTCTCAAATCTTGAGAAAATTTAAACTTTCTGAGCTAATTGTTTAACACACAGGACTGCTTTAGTAAATTTAGTGCTCTGGGTAATAACTGGAGAACGGTTCAGTCGGTTTTTTTGAAAGATGACTTGAGAACAATTGCTCCAGTAATGGAATATTTGATCCTGATAATGGTTATAAATAATGGTGACCTTGCTCTAGTTCCGAAGGATTATTTCAGCCTGTGCACATAAAGTCAATTTAACACAGGACTGGCAAAATCCGTTTGTTTCAGTCGTTTGATTTCAATTTTTCAGCACATTCCTAGCAAACCAGCACAAGCACATGGCGGTGTGTGGAGTACATCAAAGAAGCAAAAAAGGCTCAATTGTGGAATATATACACGCACACACACACATGCTTACATACATACATACATACATACATACATACATACATGCATGCATACATACATACATACATACATACATACATGATAGCCTGTCGAGGTAAAGCTATTGTATAAGCAAAAAAGGCCTTAATTACCTAGTTCTACAAAAAAAAAAAAGGAACATAAAAATTTAAAAACAAATAAGATGAAATAGCCATCAGCGGTAAAAATACAAATAGCTTTACCTCGACAGGCTATCATGTATGTATGTATGTATGTATGTATGTATGTATGCATGTATGTATGTATGTATGTATGTATGTATGTATGTATGTATGTATGTATGTAAGCATGTGTGTGTGTGCGTGTATATATTCCACAATTGAGCCAGTGTTGCTTTAAAACTGAAAACAATACAGACTTAGGCGTTAGGTGGCCCATTTTGGGCAGTTAAGTTCTGGTATATGTTGGTTTATTGTTGTTTCGTTTCCCAAAATCCAGGCCACTATCATGCATGTTCAAAAAACAGCTACAAACACCGTCAGTTCGTGCATAGTCCCCGATGCAATTTAATGTGGGTATATCACCATAACCATCACGAATGGTCAAGCAGTCAATTGAAATCAGTTAATGGAGTCCAAAAGGTGTTAGTGAAAGAGTTAAGTCAGCCCTTCCACAAAAGGAGAAAAAAGGAGATAGTGAGCTTACTATCTTGTATTGTAATCCTACCAATATCTTTTAACAACTGGCTCGTCTTCCACGAATCAGTGATCTCCAACCAGTTGCCTCACAGCTTAGAATGTCGTAGCGGATGGACTTTCCTTTTTGTCCGGCAGCATGAAATAATTAAAATGACCAGAGAATGCCAGTAAGCACCAAGTCAGGTGGAGACTGGTAGTTTTTTTTCTGTGAAACAGATATATGCGACAACAATACACACCCCTCCTTTGTGTCGCAGACCCGTCGAATGACGCCAAATGCATAATCAACAATATGATTATAAAACAGCATGTCATATGCATACAGTCTTGCAGCTTAAACTTCCAATTCGTAGAATATATTAGGTGTGTGAAATTTCAATACATTGCTCTACCCTCGGAAAGGTGGTTCTTTTGTTGAAATAGAGGACGACGGATTGTTCAACTCGCCATACCTCCTCCAAAGTAACTGATAAAATGTTCGTTACAGACAACGATGTGATTACCTGGGGGAAATAACAGTCTGTCACAAATAAACCAGTTGCCTTATATAGGAATCAATCATCCAACGTGCCATCAAAATGGCATGTTTTTACGTTTATATTTGACAAGTGAGTCTGATGCACAAGTAGATTATATCGTTTTCTATACTTTTGTAATGTTGTCTTCTGCCTCCTGAATTAACCTCACGTTGGACAAAATGTAAATTCTTATAAATCGTGGGAAAACGATACTGCAAGCTGAAATTACTATTTTTTCTTTCTCTTGTGGATAATATGTAACAGACGCTTATTGAATTGTATAAATTTGAAACATCGTAGAGCAGGGAATGTGTGGTGGCTATAAATCTCTACTAATGTCTATTTGCTGCAGGAGTTACTTGCAGCTGAAAATAAGATTAACTCTTCCGATGCCTAATGTAACTCAAGTCCAACTACTAAAGATGCTCTTATTTATTATATTTATATATGATATTGCAGTATGATACGGATCATTCCTTGTAAACAATACCTGCCATTCAAGTACCAGCATGCCTGATGTTCCAGAGAATATAATGGTCCGGGTCAACAGCTTTCTCCATTCAAGTACCAGCATGCCTATAGTCCCTATAGATTATAATGGTCTGGGTCAACAGCTTTCCGTGGCTCGCTTGGGGAGCATTGCGCCCCAAAACGCACCAAGGATAATTGTTGACTTGGTCAAAAATGTGGGGTTGGAGACCTAATGTAATAAAGCATACCTCTAGTTTCTTAATGTTCTTATTTTTCACATCCGATGCAACATTGTTATTAGGATATTGTAAACTTTGTTAAAAAATATCCAGGGATAAGATTACTTCTTTAATGCAGAGGGTATGTAAACCAAGAACACTGAAATGTGTGGTGTGTTTGTCTTCCGAAAAAAAAGCTTTCCCGCTGCCTTCCTTATTCGTGGTACATAACGCTGGAGTTTTATGCATACCTGGAGCTATTTTGAGCGTACACAGAAAAACGTCCACATCAAAGTATACAATACGCATTCAACGCACGTAGGTCTTAACCTTCTTCAAATGATATATTTCTGTCAACCTCCAATTGCAACACTTCAACGATTCCTTGAAAATACATTATGACACACGCCCATGTTACACCAAGTAACTACTTTATGGATCACGGTCCTGAAGAAGGGAGAATGTTCATCAACAATCCCACACTTTTGTTTTTAATACTTCAATACATACTATAGGTGCATAAAACAAATTGATTTGATATCACAAAGCGTGACCTTTAGACTATGGAATATATATAAAACCTGTAATTGCAGATAGAAATAAAGTGTAAAGCCATTTAGCAACCAGTCGTCAAGGGATTGTTCCTTTCCCTTGAATTAAGACCGACTTAACCCCTTTACTTGGAGAGATAGAGCTATGCGACCTACTCCTACTAAGAGAAGCTGTTGACATGGAACATGCTATTATGATAGTATCAGATATGATCTATTTGCAATATAGTACAATAATTAAAACCGCCGATGTGTGGACTCCAGTTTGGTTTGACCAAAACAAACTTAAAACGGGGAGAAGCTAGCCGTATAGGGTATATTCTGTAGGGCCAATAAAACCAGCTACGACGAGTAAAAATAAGCTATAGACATCTATTTGCAGAGGTACATGCCAGATGGAGCCAATTGTAGAATATCACTTGGCCAAAAAATAAAAAATAAAATAAAACAAAATAATTGCACAAGACTAGTATTATCTATGTGCAAAAGAGAGAGAGAGAGAGAGAGAGAGAAAGCAGATCCATGCACTTATTCAACACAGACAAATGTATAGACCTTTGTTTTTTCTTCTGAAGATATTCCTACATTTACTGCAGCAAGCACTGCAGAGATCCATAATCTGGGCGTGAGTGACATGGGACGGTCTAGAGTCAGCAAACGGCTAAGAAGTGTCTCATGTAACTGTTACATAGATGGATGAAGATGAAAGGCAAAACAATGGCAAGAAACGACATTCTGGAAAAGGGGGGGGGGGCAGGGCTAAATCCTGTGATGATTCAAATATATTTTCCCTGGTAAAAGTCAGAGTGGTGAATATAAACCAAATTGATGGAAAAAATATTTTCAGCAACACAAACAAGAGCATTCGCGGGTATGGATTTTAACTACCCGGGTACCAGACCTTCAATTAGCTTAATTATCCGTGTCCCCTTCGGATATTACCAACCCATGACGACAAAAATACATATAAGCACAGACACACACACACACAGTCGAGCAATTCAAAATATTTTAAAAGTCGTATCAATTATAAAAGTTTATATTGAAAACATTGGCTATGTCGGATAATACTTGCTTTTAAAAAAAAGATATTTTGATCTTAGCGAGAGTTGATAGCGTCAATTGAAGAAAAGGAACAGCATGAGAAATCTAACATGATTGAAAAAAATAGTAATTCCTTAGAGAACTTTATTTTTCAAACATTGAATATGATATGTGATACTTGATGTGCTTTTCAAATGGTCTTTTAATATGAATATCATCAAGGTCAATTGACGTGATAAAACCTTAATTCTGTTACTATATCACTCTCATATGTTTCCAGTAGTCACCCTATTAAAGTCACACATTTCTCCTGTTGTATGGAGAAAAGGTTTCTACCATTTCATATTTCTGTGAGGATTTTTTTGTCATTGTGTTTCTTGCGTCAGGAAAAAAGTCGTCGCCAGGGGGCGCCAGTAGCGGGAGTACCAAAGTACTTCTGAGCTATAACTTTGCCAAAGATTTATAAGATATTTAGTGTTCCTGATACGACTGCGGCAAATTACTGTTTAAATCTGCAACTAGTTCAAAGAAGTATCTGTTCAGTGCCTGCGCTGAATCAATGATGTTTCGTTGTTTATCACATGCAGTTACTGATTGTCATAACAGAATGTTTGTACAGTATGACGTATCCCGGTAATCTGCGCCTGCAAACCGGCAGGGTGTTTTTTTTTTTTTTTTTTTGTTTTTTTTTGTTTTTTGTTTTTTTTGTTTTGTTTTGTTTTTTTTGTGTGTGTGTGTTTTTTTTTTGTTTTTGTTTTTTTTTTTTTTGTTTTTTATTTTTTTGTTTTTGCTTTGTTTCGTTTTTTTCTTGCTTTTTTTCGCTTTTTTTTTTTTTTTTTGCTTTTTGAAAAAAAAGGGGGTGGGTCTTGGTTTCTCCTGATGGCTCTGCGCTTTCCTGGTTTTCACTAGAGAGATCAACTAAGGTGTCAAAATTCTGTCTAGTTATTTCATATGTAGCTTTCTTTGATTTTTGATCGAAGGGTGGCAAAATCTGTTTAAATCCTGAATTCGAAAATTCCGTTAATAGTCGTTTTGCTGTAGCAATTTTCTTGCAGCATTTTTATATTCAACAGTTCCAGCATTCTGCTGGATGACGATCCATCGTATCTTAGAGCCACTCAGCATATTTTGCAGGTCAATTTATAACCTTCCTTCATAAAAGATGCCCACGCTGGTGAATTCTGTGCACTCGACATGGTGCTTTGCCCTTCGACTCTGGCAGCTAACAAAGACAAAGGCTGCAAAGCCCAGGATCGTTCTTTTTTACCCAGGCAAATGACTACTACCTGAGCTATCACATGTTCCTATGAGGAACGTTCTTTCTCCCCCCCCCACCCTTTTTTTTTTTTCACGGGTACTTGAAAGAACTACGGGAGTACCAGTTTTACCTACTACCCGGGTATTCGACGCGTACCCGTTTACTCGGCAATGTTCCAATACAAACTGATTGTCATGCTTTGGGTTGCTGTTAATATCGAAAACTATGAGCTAAATCGGAATGCCAAAAAAAGCGATTTGCGTGATTATGAAATTCACTTGAGAGCAATGGCTGTCCACGTTTTCCTATAATATAGCAGCGAGATAATACTTTTGAGCATGCATTCCCGCACATCTATCATTATTGCATCACCCAGCAAATTCAATACACTAATGGCAAAGTATTTAAATTTATCTAACTCTTGGACTAGGCAGTCAGAGAAAAGATTACACATCCTTTGGAATCCTTAACTGATGCACAGCTGAGGCACGGCGTCCAAGTTGGCGCACAATCAAGCAGGCAGAATGATATGCCACGCTGGGTGCTAAATTGTACAAGCTGATATTATAAACAGACATACTTAAAGCAGAATCGATCTCTCCCGTCATGTTTCATCCCTAGAAACAATATTCGCTTTTTAATCAATCTAATGGATACTTGTACAACCTTCCATCGTGTTATCTCATATACTAAAGATATTTATGCGTTAAGATCACCGCACGAAGGGCTCACTACGAAAACTAGCTGACAAAACTCACTTTTCGCTGGCCGCATTTCATTATCAAGTGGAAATGAATACTTACATATGTAGATTATATATAGCGATCTACAATATTTAGTTAATTTTTATTTACATTGTTCATGTTTACACTTTATGTATAGATGGCAGGGAAAAGAGATTCCAGACCACATGCCTCACGTGCTCTTAAACCATTCTTGGAAAGCTATTAACCTAGGGTGTGACATCAGAAATGGTTGTATTTACAAATCTCTGCAAAATACTTTTTGCTGAAGCAACATTAAAGTGAAAACAAAAAGGTAGACGACAACTTATCTCCAGCCGATTTGAGCGGAAAAGAGTCAATATGTGATTGTGATGTGAGCGAATACCATATGGTTGTTGCCGGTTTCCTAGCAGCAGAATGGCAGAGCTGTAATGTGTTTCTGCTTTTGCATAACCTCCCGCACTTGTGTTGACACCCCGTGATGACCGGAACCAGCGATCATTAGGCACTTTGTGCATCGACCAAAGCTTGAATAGCTAGTCACTGCTCTTTAACTCCTTTGGGTTGAACCATTTGTGTATTTCTAAATGTAAGACCATAGCCTTACCAGCTACAAAACGGCTCAGGTGATCCCGAAAAAAATAATGGCGATTTTATTTCCAATATGGGCTAAACTCGGCTCAAGTAGAGCTCGAACTGATGTCATAGTGAGAGATCGAAGCTTTGCCGAATAGGGCTGAATTTTGAGCTGAGAGTATATAGATATCATTTTCCGGATGCTTAAGTTTATAACCTAGTTTGTTTGTTTATTTGTTTTTCAAGGACGCGCTATACAGTAAAGCATGCCCCTGGTTTCACATAGACGTGTGTTTTAAACCTGTTGAGTTTCTTAGAATTAACACAATTGAAAGAAATACAAATTACAGCGCGAAATCAAATAAAAAAAGATGATATCATTATAACCCAAATACTTGACACGGTTCACCAGTTTTAGCACTCAGCATAATCCGTTTGTCTTGTTTATTGTGCATGTGTAAGTTTTCAGAAAACAAAGTAAAAGCGCAGGGAACTTAAAACCCATAGATTAATAGTTCGCGGCGCAGTATGTGGTCCAGATGCATGACATGCCGATCTGCTTTTAATTCATTGCATATATTTAAGACGTAAAATATGACCACGTTACGTTTCATTGCACTGGGTCAAAACACAAGGACATCTGGTTTAGACATGAATATGGATCTATCGCTGAAGCAGATAGTTACACTAATGATCTAGATTTAAATCATGGTATGTATCTGGGTCTCACAGCTGTTTCTTGTACAGTGTTTAGTGAAATAAGAGAGCAAGAGAAAGATTATACTGACACAGGAAGAAAAAGAAGAAGAAGAAGAAGAAGAAGAAGAAGAAGAAGAAGAAGAAGAAGAAGAAGAAGAAGAAGAAGAAGAAGAAGAGGAAGAGGAAGGGGGGAGGGGGGGGGAGGGGGAGGGGGGAGGGGGAGGGGAAGGGGAAGGGGAAGGGGAAGGGGAAGAGGAAGAGGAAGAAGAAGAAGAAGAAGAAGAAGAAGAAGAAGAAGAAGAAGAAGAAGAAGAAGAAGAAGAAGAAGAAGAAGAAGAAGAAGAAGAAGAAGAAGAAGAAGAAGAAGAAGAAGAAGAAGAAGAAGAAGAAGAAGAAGGAGAAAAGATAATTGGTCTATAAATACATCACTATGACCCAGGCGTTTGGTCTATCACCCCACCAAAACAAAAGACAAAAAACAAGACAAAAACAAAATCAAAAAATGCTTCATGATGGACAACCGACGGGCGAACATTCAACGATATATCCGAATGACTGTATATATATATATATATATATATATATATATATATATATATATATATATACATATGCGCGCACGCGCACGTGTGTGTGTCTGTTTGTATGTGTTAGGGACAATATGCTTAGTGGACTATATTATTATGATAGAATAAACGAATAAACTAATTATAAAACACATTACAGACCTCGTGGTTGCAAACATGTGACACGTGTCGCCCCTTTAACTTGAAAGAACATGTGCACGTGTACAACACGAACAACTACAGCCCTACCATTACATTGTTTCCATTTATGTCTAAATGTCTTTTTCTTCTACGTTATGCCCCTGCCGTTGCGGAAACATCCAGTAATTCATGTCATATGTCTGCAAGCAAGAGTGAACATACAGTATTGCATGGATACACCCCCCAGCCCCTTTCCCTTTCGTTCCAGACTCATCTTAACTCGCAGTTGTCATTCGAAAGTCATTATGATCCCTGTATGTATGTATTTATGTATGTATGAGATATTTTAGACATATGTTCATGCTTGCATGCATATACGTATGTATGTATATATGTTTGTATGTGATGTTTTATACA
>OZ026628.1:42147245-42150745 GCA_964020975.1 Hermodice carunculata | reverse complement strand
GGTGACTTGCTGTCTTGTGTGGAATTCCTGTCTGCGTTTAGTGACGTCTGCCCTGTTTGCTGTACAGTGTTCTATTTGTCCTTTTTTTATAGGCAAAAGGTCATATAGGTATACACCATTTTCCCCGATCGTTTTCTGTAATAAAAAATATATTTAACCAAAAGAAGGCAGGCCATCTTGCGCTGTTGCCAGTACCGGCTCCAGACTTTGAGACAGCCAAAACAGGAACACCTCCCCGGGCCACCTACTGTTGCGTGGCTAATGTGTATTCAACCTGCGGTCAAGTGATTGTGTATTCCCTTACTTTTTTTAACTTTGCGGCATGCTATAGTGGTCATTATTAATCCGTTTAGGTATGCACCGGCTTCACAGATGCTTTTCAATTCGACTCTATAATCTCACGTACCCCAGGCCTTGTTATAAATCACTAAACAGCATAAAACTAAAAGCCGCCTGCACGTAGGCCTCTGATTTCAAGTTGAACTGGTTAGTCTGTGATGTCTGTGCGGGGTCGAACTGTCGCCAGTGTCGCCTGTGTTTAGAGTTAGAATTACACGTGCCTGTGTTGGCGTTTCATCTTCAGGCTTTGTGAATATTGTGGGTACAGCGTTATTAAGCAGCTTTAATATCATTGTCAGTCCCATTTCCGTCATGTTTTGAATCGTCCTGTACTTATTATCAGCAAAAATTTTTCGGGTCAGAACACACTTCGGTTCCATGCAGTAAAGTTCTACTGAGTAGTACGGACTTGCTGTTGCCACAAAGCCTTATGTCTTGCTTCATTTGCAAAGTGAAAATAAATTCATGGCTCTGGTTGTTGGCGCATTTTTCTGCACAACATTGGTTCACCAAGGCGGCTGAGTTTAAACTGGACAAGCGGAAACAGTTTCCCATGCCCATCCCTATTTTAATCCTGTAAGTCAGTCATTGCGGCAAGTCAATATTTACATTCCGAGTTGGTATATATATATATAATAAAGTCAATACAGTATAAACATAAATATAACCCCAGTGGCTTATATCTTTGTAATGGTAAATCCTCGGCCCATGGTTAGTGTTGATTATTACAAGGAATGTTCCTATGGGTTTTCTTTTGGTGGTCTTTATTTTGATTTTGAAGGACCTGCATAGCTCGCACTAACATATTGGCCTATACTTTGGAAACTAATAAACCTTCAGTCAATTGTTGATAAGTACTACTGCAGTTCATGTATGGATTAGTTCAGTTTTCACTTGCGGAAGCAGATTCCAGTCAGCAGAGCACAGAATCCTCATGATCTTCCTGTTTTGTGTTTTAACTCCAATATGCATTTTTGAAATTGTAAATGACCATCTAGACACTAATTTTGTAACACGTTTAGAGTTTTGTGGACAATTTGAGATCAATCAGCTTGTGAAGTGTATGTACATGTATAGTTTGTTTCGGTTGACAATCAGCCTGCCCAGTGTCGGAACATATATCCCTTGACCTTGGGGTCATGTGTTGGTCAAGGTCAATTCCGGTACAGCTGGTTAATGGATCCCACATACCCAATAGTGCAGTTCTGTGGTTGGTGGTACATGGTTGTCTATTGCAACCTTATATATATATATATATATATATATATATATATATATATATATATATATATATATATATATATATATATATATAATATTCAAGGTATCAAAATGCTCAAGGATGACAGCATGTTGCATTTATCTGCTGGACTGTTTCTCGTTACTCATTTAGGATTGAGGGTGAAGGGACGGAAGTCAGATTTATTAGATGATCGATTCAAGAATGTTCGGATTTTCGTGGATGAGATTCAAAGGATGTGTACATTCTTCACTGCCTGTAATATATTTTCGAGTCGACTTCGGTTTTATAAACCTCTGATGTAGCCGGTCTATCCTACCAGTACAATAATACGATCAGACAAGCGCCCATGCACGAACATGCTCTGAAGCGTGTTCCTTTTTTTCAAAAAGCCAGCCCAATTGATACAGGTTAAATATACTGGCAGCTTGTTGTAATTGCGTACGTTACATGCGATAAATCACAAATAACACGTGTGTTTTTCATATCAGCACAGTAAACGTACCTGTTGCTATTTGCATATAGACATACTGATGTGCAACAGGTATACATCAAAATAGTTGATAATACATTTAGTCATACGATCTATATGACGGGCAACAAAATGTCAGATATTGCACAAAAAGGACTCTGCATAAACAGTTAAAAATTATGTCACCATGCTTTACTTCTGAGTAGTGTCCTATTTGCAAAACGAACACAACAGATCTAACAAAAGGTAGTCATTTTAGCTCAGCTGACTTTTCAGTAAACTGAGCCTTTAGGATGGCTTTCGCGTTTTCTCAAACATTCTTGGCCGAATTCACGTCATATTCGCTGGGCAGATACCACGAATAGGTGTCTCCCACGTGTGTTCAAATAGTCATACCCCTTTCTTTCTTTTTCCTTGTTTTTGTTGATATATTAATTTGTTTGTTTGCTTCGTTTGTTTGTTTTTTGAGGGTTAATTAGTAACAAATAAATACAAAAAGGACAAAACCAATCTTTTCCGAACAGCTGGGCCAATTGCTTCGAAAATACGTAAGAGCACTTTGGAGGACCTCCAGACCTCAATTCGCACAATATGTGGTGATTGGATTACAAATAAGGAATTCTTTTATTAGTTTGTATGGGAATTTTTGCACCAGTTTGCTATTTGTGTATTTATTTAACCCAAAACTGCCCCATAGATTATGCTCAAACTTGGTGAAAATGTGTCCTGTGGTACGGTAAAGCAAACTTATTCACTCCCGGGCGTTACCTAGTTTTGGACAATTTTGGGTGGGGAGGTACTTATCAGTTAATGCATATACTCCTATTGGTTACGAGAAAAATCGATGGGCTTTGCATTTTCACTTCATATCCAAAACCGCCGGCAAGACCCACTTCAAACTGGTTGGGACGTATTTTTGATGAATCTCGGTTTATGTTGTACAAATAGTCATGTTCCAGTAATCTCCAGTATTTGTTAAGGGTTTTTATTTTTTCTTAAGTTTTAGCAACATTTTAAAAAAATAAATAAATAAAAAAAAAACTTTTCTCACAGACCAGCTGGCTGATTTGCTTTTTTATTATTTAGGTAAATTGCTGGGCATGAAGCCTCACACTGCAAATGGGTGACATTTTCCTCAATACCACGGCTACAGGACCACTTTATAAATATTACTTTTCATTTTACAACTTTAAAACACTTGAGCCGCAACTTCTGTTTTGGTGGGCCTGTGTATGGGACTGGCTTGCAAAGTACATGAATGACATGCAATTTATGTCAAAGGTCATAGGGTCACTTTTATGAATGTAACTACATTTGAAAACGATTTCACCTAGGACATTGATTGTTCTGCCAGTACTTCGATGTGTGCGCGGGACATGTGATTTTGTGCCAACTACAAAGTTTACCGGACCACATTATTTTGTGCTTGCAAAGTCGGCTGAGCATAGG
>OZ026628.1:42054745-42142245 GCA_964020975.1 Hermodice carunculata | reverse complement strand
CAAGGGTTAACGTTCTGAGTTTGCAACCATTCATTTCACCAAAAACTAATGAAACTTCAACAGGAAAGAAAATGTTTATTTCCATGAATCTACTTTGTAGTTTTGTTTTTGTAAATTTGTCAACTTACCAAAATTCTGTAATTACCATGATTATTTGTGACTACTACTGTCACGCATTATTATTATTATTATTATTGTTATTGTTATTGTTATTGTTATTGTTATTGTTATTATTATTATTATTATTATTATTATTATTATTATTATTATTATTATTATTATTATTATTATAATAATAATACCTGGCATATCATTTGTATGATGATTTGGCCAAACGTGCTGTCTTGTATCACCAAATATACCAAATTTTCAGTGTGAGTCATAACCAACTAAGAGTGGTCTACTCTTTAGAAATAGTTGTCTGGATTCAAGGACAGGAAAATAAAATTTCTGCCCAGCAATAACAAGAGTAGCATGACAGTGAAATTGATGCTAAACCTGAAAAAGTAACTTTAATTTGTTTATATGGCCTTTAGCTCTACCCAGTCAATATTCTTCAAAAACATTTTTTATGATGCTGATATCATACAGTTCCTCAGAAGACATCACATTGCTAGTTGTTGTCCACCGGTTTATTTCAGACGAGGGAGTCTATCACATTTGAGAGCAAGGCCAGGTCGCCCCGAATGCCATTTGTGAAACTGATAACAATGGCCATCAAAGTAACCTGATGGATTCCTAGTACACGTTCCATTTGGTTGTTGCAGAAGTTTGCCACCAAAGTAAAACAAGTAAAATTTAGAAAAAAAATGGTTTAAACACACTGGTAGTTTCACAAGAAAATAAACAAATACATAAGTAAGTGAGTAAATATATATATAAAACCGAAACAGAAGAAGCCAGTGACGACAAGACTTACTCTTTGAGCACAAGGACGACAAGACTTACTCTTTGAGCACATGGACGACAAGACTTACTCTTTGAGCACAAGGACTACAAGACTTACTCTTTGAGCACAAGGACGACCAGTTTGTGTGGAAAACATATGCAAGGATTGTATTTTACTTATGTAATTATTTTTTTATTGTTTTGTTTTGTGTGCTATTTTTTTTTTGGGGGGGGGGGTGTCTCACGAAAATAGCATCTCTGTGCGCCGGTAAATTTCAAACACAGTCATTGTAATTTCTTAGGGTGCAGAAGTCCTCATCATGATCGACTACAAGCTGCATAATCCGAGCCTTGTGACCACTAGTCGGGCTAAATACCTTGATGTCACAATTTCCCCAGATCTGTCATGCACCCTTCATATAAAAAATAAACAATGAAACTCGTCAATTGCAGACACCATTGGGACTGAGCAGAAATGTCCGCAATTGACCGGTGTCCACATTATAATAAAAATAATAATGATAATTTTATTAAAACCCCCGAGGTTCGGGGAAAATGACAAAACACATAAACCAGTTCACAGTACATAAAAATAATTAACCTATATGCAATTAAATTATATAATTGTACACATAATTTACAAGAAACCGAATAAAACAGTGAAGCAAATAATATTCAGTACAGGTAAGAATCCACAAACTAAAAAGAAATAACTGACGACTGCTGAGCACTAGTCTCTGGTGACTGTAGCCACTGCAGCTGGGTCTGGCGCCCAGAGGTGGACACGGCATGGAGAGACCGGAGTCGCTCCGTGCAGTGGACAGTGGACTTTTCCAAAGATGTGCTTAGACACCCGAGGTGAGACTTGGGTATGACATACCAACCCTACTAAGGCCATACATAGCTCTGCGGGCAGATGCTACTCTTTTATCCACATGACTTGCAGCCGTCCCGTCACTAGAGAAGAAAACCCCAAGGCTTACTAGGCTGTCGACTGCTTCCAACGGATGACCACAAAGGAACCACTTAGGTTCTTGCATAAGACGACATTTGCCAAAAACAATGCATTTAGTTTTTTTCCGGGCTAAATTTAAAACGCCACAGTTTGGCGTATTGTTCAAAAATATGAATAAGAGCTTGCAAACCAGTAACGGTGGAACTAAATACAGTAATGTCGTCAGCATACGCGTATGGGTTATAAAGTTCAACACCACCCCGTAAACCTACATCAGCAGTTTGTAATTCCAATAATAGGTCATTGATAAAATAATTAAACAGGTGGGGAGAAACTATACTCCCTTGCCTGGAACTACGAGAGCATTTAAATTCAGTACTGTATTTACCCTTCCATTTAACGACAGCATGCAGATTCTGGTACCACCTATATAAAAATATCCAGTGTGACGTAGGCAACTTAGCTATTAATTTATAAAACAGACCTGCATGCCAGATACTGTCGAAACATTTCATAGCATCAAGATTACATGCGTACACTGGAGAGCTGCCTTGATAGAAACACTGTACAATGTCATGAAGAAGGGCACAGCCCATATTAGCACCTCTCCCATTCCTGAAACCAAATTGATTGTCAGCAAAGTTATCTTCTGGTATCAGAAACATTTCAAGAATCTTGGCATGGAAAGAGCTAAGCATAATGGGCCTATAACTATTAGGGCTGTTAGGATTTAGACTACTTTTCTTAAGAACTGGGATCACAATACCCATCTGTAGTACCCGAGGGATAACGCTCCAAGTCATAATTGTAGAATACAAGGTCGATAAATGTTTAGGAAGTACTTCAGAATTACCATTAGTAAGGTGTTCAGTAGAGATACCGTCACAACCTGGAGAAGTATTACTCTTCAACTTAAGAATGAATGAATTGACTTGGTCAGGGCTGATAGTGACATGTTCATAAACTCCCTGATTTTGAGGGAAGAAAGACTCAACCTTAGCGATGATATCAAGCTGTTTGCTTGAGAAAGGTTCAGTATCATTCACGACTTGAGAAAAGAACATCATAAACTGCTCGGGTTGAACAGAAGAGCATGGGTTCTTCTTTTTATGTATTTTAATGGCATTCCAAAAAGCACTCATTCTACGATCTCGGAAATACATATAAGGGCCTCGTATCTACGGTCAATATGACCCTGTATGCGTTGTCTGGACAACCTACGGAACTCTTTTTTTAAGATTATTTCATAACCTCATAAACAGCACCTTTATTAGGACGGCCGTTTTTTACCCATAAGTGCCACCAAAATCTTTTACGTTCCCTTAAAACACTCAGCTGAGGGCATCAGTACCACTTAGGGCGATAGCGTCTTCGCGGCACACATCCCGACTCCACAGCGGCCTCGAGCATAGCATTGTTAACCCTTTCTTCATATTCATCAGTCATCTTGGTCACAGAAGAGTGCTCATTGACACATGACACATCAAGTTGGCAGAACTTGTGTGACCTCAAGGTAAAATGAACATGTACATGCACATGTACTGAGTAACTGTGATGACCCCACTCAAATGAAGAATTAATCTCATTTGATCGTGGATTAAGACCCAAATATTTTTATACCTTCTCCACAGCCTTATTGGTACATTGACTATGGATAACTCAGACGCAGACTCAGACACAGTTTTATTTGACTGATTACAATATCAAATAAGCAGATAAAACCAATACAAAATTATAAACAAGTATATGACTTACATATAGAAAGGGAAGAATGTATTTTAAGATAAAAAGCCAGGATGAACCCCGCTAAGGATATTCAATCCACTATCGAGGGGCCACCTTTGGGTATGTTTACATGAAGTGTGAATATATTTATATAGTCGTTAACATTATACAGAAACTGAAGCACAAGTGAAAGTCAATCAAATATTAGCCATAATATTACACGAAGAACTGAAGTGCAAAATGTAATTCAATCAATTATAATTACAGACAAAACAATTTGTTATGGTACAGATTTCAGAGTACTTATTGATAAGGACATTTTTGACATAATTGGAGAAACCATAGTATGATTAGGTTGTGACTTTTTCTTTAATATTTCGTGGCAACTCTTTTAGAATTCCATGAATATGATAGCGAATACACTTCTTGGTGCAAGCCTTGTAAGGGATGGGATGAATTTGTCGATGTCGGGTGTTATGCGTGTGAGTAATTGGTAAGGGAGCAAACATATTATCAATATATCTGGGCAACTTATTTTGGTTATATCTATGGTAGAATTTAAGTACCTTTAGATATAATGGATCCTGGACCTTCAGTGAGTTAAATTGTTTAAAAATGGGTTCCGTATGTGCATAATAAGTTAGATAACTTACAAGGCGGATTGCCTTCTTTTGTACTGTTACAACTCGATCACATGAATGACCCCAAGCAAGAAAAGGATAGTTAAGATGTGGCAGGAAAAAAGAGTTATAAATGAGCAAGAGACCTGAAGTGGGTAAATAATCATGAAATCGTTTTTGCGTACCTATTATACGAGAGAGTTTACTTGATATATTATTAATATGAGCTTTCCAGTCAAGATTTTCATGTATCATGAGTCCCAGGAAGTCAAATTCGGTTTGTTTTTTTTTCTATGGGAATGTTAATGCTCTAACTTCAGTCAAGTTTAAAGGTCATCTTCATTGACCATGTTCAAATTTATTACATTTGTGAATCCTGTGTTGTTCTCACCGTACAGTGCGATTTTGAAAAAATGAATGTGAAAATAATACTTTTATTCACATTTTTAGTTTAAAAACTCACTGTGCCTACAATCGTCGCTTTCCGTTCATTTCCGACACCCACAAGGCGCGAAAGACTTGTGACGTCACAAATGCAACACTACTGGCTAACAGGGAAAATTCCGACCATGCTAACGACCCATGGCTGTCAAGTGTTACATGGTTTAAACATATCTTATTCACCCTTTATCAACAGGATTGTTTTCTTCCGACCAGAGGGGTTAATACAGGGCCTTGCATGCCCTTCTCCCCAAATTGTTTTTTTCTTTTTTGAATAAAAAATGTTGAATCTTACAGGATTGAAAATGCATGTAGAAATATTCATTTTCGTCCCTGTTCCCACCAAGGATGGGATGGTGTGTTGCTGGTAATTGTAGCAATACAAGTTCTACAGCTTGTGTATATTCCCCCAACGACCTGAAATTACTGAAAGCGTGGACCCGCACAGTCAAGGTTTACAGGGACAAGTGGCATGGCTCTGGGAACAGATCTAACCTATGTAGCGAATACTTTGTGGAAAGTGACTTTGATTTGTCAAATAATACGATGTTTTGGATAGGTTTGGCAAGAAAAATCTGCTGTTGTTGCCAAATACGGTCCCATCCCTGCCCAATGGAAGGATCCATGAAACTGGCCAGAGTAGGCATTACTCATGAAACCAGAAACAGTAATTCATTTTTTGAATAGCATTTACGAATTAATCTTCAGTATGATTCTCAATTCAAAGCTTACATAACAGCAAAGTAAAGCTCCAGTAATTCTACGAATGTTACAATGTATCACATAATTATCAATCGAATGTCACAGTGAAAACGCTGGTCTAAGATGTTGTTACAAAGTAACATTGTAACAAAACTTCAATGTGTGTAACCATTTTGACTCAATTGATGGATAAAAATGGGTGGAAAACATGGACACAGAATGACCGATCTTGTTCCATACCCAGGTCTATGATTGAACAATCTATAACAGGTTGACTTGGCTGGCCACTGTTATGTGTGTGTTCCATTACCACTGTATATTGCGAGATGTTTAATCCCATAACCAGAAAACATTTGTTTGGATATATTCACGCCTCATCTACACAGCTGCCAAGACCAGTGGGCGGCTGGCTTTTTATCTTTTTTAGTCATGTTCCACTGTTTGTGACAGTCCACGGCCAGCTCCCAATAAACGGGTGTACAAAATTCCATCTCATTGTACTTTTGTCCTTCATATGGAACCTGAAAATAAGGCAGTCACAGGAATATATTTAGCATTGTTAAATAATGGATACTATCTGAAATTAAGGATATCATAAACACGTGCACTGACGGCAATGTATACGGAAACGTAAATGATTGCCCTCCTAGGGTCGTGAGGTTACTGCCGGGTAGGAGTTATACTGATATTGAAAGCTATATTCATAAATGCAAACTGATGTTTAATTTTCCATAGATTACACACATGGGAAGGGGAAATTAACTGTTTGTTAAGACTTTTATATAGCGTAGGCGTAGTTCGAAGCTGTTTCCCTGAATTCTAGAATTTAAAAACTACAAGACCTGGGCTATAATGGTTTAAACATATTTTATTAAACGATTAGAGAAAAGGGCTATGTCCTATATAAATCTTACCGCCTGGCCTATACTGACGCAAATTCCAATTTATTGCATTCATGCTTGCTCTTATTAAATGAAATTCTATAAGTTTTGATAGGAAATATCTCTTTTGCAGCGAATTATCATCGCCCAGACGGCAATTTGGGATCGTCTGGGTGTGCCACGGCTGCACCCCCTGCTGCACTGGTGATGGTAGGGTTCTGGGCGTCCCCTCATATGTTGAAGGCTGAATGATCTTTGCCTCTGCTGCTTCAGCTTTTCTTATAAATACTTCTTCATCATAGTCAGACCACCTACACAAAAAACCCATCTCAATTCACACTCTCCGGAATCACTATGCTCTGGTGTATCTGCCATAACTATTGGCAAACTGAAGGTGTCCTGGCTTAGAATACATACACCATGGCCAGCGGGTTGCGTTTGTGACGTCAGTAACGCTTTCCCACATCGGGCCATGATCGGGGAAGATTTGCGCGCTTTCCTGTCGCAAATGTGATGCACTTTTGGAGCTGTAAAAACCTTATTCAAAAATGAAATTTTAACATTTTGGTTCTCAGATATCATTTCTAACGACCCTAAACATCAACTTTCTAATTTGTGGTGCCCATTCAATCAATAGGACCTTTACACATACTAGGGTTAGTGGCCTCTGAATGCGATTTCAATATTTTTTTATATGTCGTGTCCACATTAGGCAGGTTACATTCGCATTTGGGACTACGAAAAGTGTCTTTAATACACTTTAGATGTGTCCTCGTTAGGGAGGTGTCCTTTAGATGAAAATAACTTTAAAGTATTTGGGACTGAGGAAATCTGTCGACATTACCGAAGTGTCCAAACTACGAAAGGGTATCCAATGACAGGATATACTGCAACTGCAAAAGCGAATCGCTCTTTAGGCCTCAGCGGGGGAATCCTTAAAAAGGCACCTTTAAAACGAAGGCTCTTGCATACAAAGTCCTTGTCCTTCCTAATGTAGAGTACCGCTCTACTCTATGGGACCCACACACCCAAAAGGAAATCAGACAGCTCGATATGACGCAAAGGACAGCCAGATTAGTAACCAACCGCTGCCACAACATCTGCAGCGTCAGTGATATCTTAAAAATGCTTGGCTGGCCCCTTATTGAAACTGGAAGAACGTACGTCTGCTTAAGCGTCATGTACAAGATGCTAGACAATTCAGTTGCCATCCACTTATCAGATTACTTCACACCTAAATTTCCCCTATCATGTGGATGCCACCCCCTGTCGTCTGCCAATACAAATCATCAAAACAATTGCGTCAAATTCAACTATTTCTTCCGAACAATACCAAACTGCAATCAACGCCCGCCATCAATAGTCACTGCTACCTTCTCTTGCGAGCTTCCAGTACAGACTGGCAGCTTTCAGGCCTTCCGAGGTGGGGGTTTTTTTTAAGTATTTTTTTTTTTGTTTGTTTTTGTGGTTTTTTTTTTTTTTTTTTTTTTTTTTGGTTTGTTTTTATTTTGTTTTGTTTTTCATTTTTTGTTTGTTTTGTTTTTGTTTTTGTTTTTGTTTTTGTTTTTTTTTTTTTTTTGTTTTTGCTTACATTCTTGTAGCTTACTAACCGACTGACATACCTGCATTATGTACGCCACCCTCACGCTGTACAAACATGTCCACATTTTGTTATTTTTTTTTCATGCTGCAGAGCACAGCTAGTAGTGTTCAGTTTGCTGAACGAATTAGAAAACGTGTGAAACAATAAGAGTGTCAAGTATACGGTAACGTGAGAACCAGCAGACTAAAAAAAAAAAAAACAAAAAACAAAACGAAAACCAAACAAACACCCCCAAAAGACACCCACACCACCACCCCAAAAAAACAAAAACAAAAACAAAAACAAAAAAAAAGAAAAAAAAAACTGTTGCTCATATTGATATATTTCCTGCATCATAGATTTTCAGGTCAGAAGACTTATCTGTCATGTACGTTTAGAAACTATATAGTTGCCGTTTCGTCCTTGATTCTGACTTTTAGCGAAGTTAAGTTTGAGTAAAAACTCGAGGGATTTTAGGCAGAACTTTGAAATCGTACCTACATAAAAGTGGTAAAACATCCACAAGTCCAGGTTGAGGTTTCATTTTGATAACCACAATCCAAATCTGCACAGATGGTAACATAGCAGATGTTCAATTGAGTTTAGAATGATAACTCTAGAAGTGTTTCTTTAATGACTGATTGTGCAGATGATGACGTCATTCTGTCACACTTAGACTAGCCATGTTCCTGGGTGACCTTGATTTAGTTCAGAATGTCATAGGAGATATTTCAATAAATTTGAATTTCTATATTGCTAATGCTGATGGTTCACATTTGAGATTGATTATTGGTGACATTGGCATTGGTTGACTGCCATCGTTTTATTCAGGACTTGAAACTTGTTTCATGATAATGGTCGTAAATAAGCAATAGCTGAGGCGTGCAAATAATTCGCTTTTTGCCAAATTCCTAAGGTAACAGGTTATACATCTCCACAACTTCCTTCAGTTAAAAAGTTACCAAAGCAGAGACTATTTTTGTGTCTTCACTACCTTGTCGATTTTCTTCAACTCTTAAAAACTACCAGTTCTCAAAAAACGGAGGCAATCAATATAAAGGTTAATGCAAATTGGTCGCTCCAAAGTATATGTACTCTCTTCAAATACACCACATTTTTCTTTCATTACCACGTTTTACTCTTTTGAACTTCTCATAAAGCTAAGGCATAGTACTCTCATATAAATATTCGTGTAGTGAGCCGTATGCATGGCTTATAACAATTTATAAATAGAGTAAAGAACGTTGAAAAAGACCGACAAAAAGAAAATTACAATCACTTCTAAAGGCACATATAGTCCAATAAAATGTTTACTTGGTGCAGAGAGTTTCAAGTATAGGGAAGCATTCGACTTTGATAAATCGCACTGTTCAGCAGTTGTCGAGTAAGCACAGATGTTGTAATCAAATTCTGTTCCGATTAAAACCAACCTGGTTGAAGGACAATTAACCGTTCTTGCTAAAAAAGACGAGTTTCACAGGATGGACGGAACAAGTCAGAGCATTGTACTCTGCTCCCTGAGACGAGTAGTCAGGCGTCGGAAGTAGTGGACTTTACAAAATAGAGAGCGGAGTAAAATTCTTGTCAATAGGGGTGATGCAGCTTAAAGAAAAGATGATTTTGAAAAGATAAAAACGTTCACGTGAATTTGCGTAATCATAGTGAAATTATATCAATTTGCAATCAGAGCCTCATTTTCGATTTCTCAATCCAAGATAGCCGCCCACAATTGGTTTATGGGGTAAATTTTCAAATGGACGTCATTCCTTAAAAACAAACGATTTTAGCATGATTTTTGTTTATATTATCTACTAAATGAGCGTTATTTTCGTGTTTCACCTATTTCACATACCAATGTATGCCTGTTATGTAAAGCTGGAATCAACGAACGCAAAATATCTCTTGTATTTTTTTTTTTTTTTTTCATTTTTGGGCTAATTTTAAAAATATTGTTTTCAAAACGTTCTTCACTAAATTTTACACAACTTGTTATCTTCGCTTTTTTTATGATTTCTTAAATGTGTCAAAGAGACGGAAAGAGGCCAGAAACTACCTATCCAAATCACTAAACTACCCGTAACGTCACTTCAATATCATCTCACTGTCACAGAACATGTCCATGTTTTTCTAATGGTATGATCTGTAAACATACCAAGTTTCATCAAATATAGATTTCTCTACCAAAGTTATCCAGCTTATCACCCAAATATGGCTATTCTAATGCCTATTTGGCTTCATTGACCCAGTGTGGGAAACACTGGTAACAAATTGGCTTCATTCCGTTGGAGCACCCCGTACTTCATTTTGCGTGGAAAACTGTTGGTAATCGTTTGCCTGCATAATATCATTTTATATGTGTGACTGCTTAAATATCATAGTAGTTTTGATTTAGAATTCAGAGACGGACTTGCAATTTATTGTTTTAATGGCAATCGGTTCCAAAGTCTTGTGTTAGCAGGGCAAATTAATTATTGTAAAAACTATTTCTTGCTCTGAAATGTGGTAAGTCCCCAGGATGCGTGGTATATGTAGTATACTTTCTAGTGAAATGTGGATCATTGGAAACAATAATACTGGCGTAACCTGAAACTTTTTTTTATTTGTAATCTTATACATTTGTATCGGTTTGTGCATTATACTACACTTAGCCGATAACACAGGATTTTTTTCCCTTATTAATCATTGGTGTGGAATACATGGCATTACAGGTGATACGGGCAGTTCCGCACGGAATACTCTTTAACCTGGATGCAATTTCTTCAGTGCAGCCATAACACATATCCAAAACACATTACATAAAGAGTTTAATCAATGAGATATATATTTTTTTTTAAGTATTCCTGTCAAGAGTGGGCTGTAACGCTTTTAAGATGAGATAGTTGTTGGCTTTCCTGGTTATTTTATTTATGTGATCGTTCCACCGAAGACCTGATCTAAAGATAATACCTTAATGTCTGTGTTGTCAACAGTTTCCGATCTTGAAATACTAGAGAGGGGTGATTTACCGTGTTTCCTTTCCCTGCAATTAACATTGCGCTGTTTTCAAGACATTGAAACTAACCAACTAGTCTAGAGACCGGACTTGCTGGATATCAGGGCATTGTTAATCAGCATTGCAGTTGAATTTTGAAAATCGACAGTGAGAAAGAGGGATATGTAATTTGCAATGATTTTGTGTTGTACCGAACTATGTCGATATGTCATTTATGAATATTAAAAACAAAAGAAACCCCAACACAGATCCATCAGGCACACCAGCATTTATTGTGGCCTAATGAGACGCCCGCTGTCATGACACGTTATTGGTGGTTAAGCATATAATTTCCTCACCAGTTGATCTAGGAGCCTGATATCCCATAGCACTGTACTTTATAATATAGCTTGAGCAGACTCGAAGACGTTAAGGTAGATTGAATAGTTAAGTAGTGATACGCATGTGTATGGTGCTCTTTCCCCATGAGAGAAGGGAACTAATACCAGCCAGACCAGAGGTCTTTGTGACATTTTCACGTTTTAAAATGTTGAGAACAGTATTATGGTTAATTTGGTTAGACTCGAGGATATCCATAGCCATTGCTACAGCTTTGCGCCTCGAGGCCATGGAGAGCTCAAGGTGACACTGGCTTAGAAAAAATATATGCATGGAGAATTTCAGCTTTGAAAAATTTTTCCGTATTCTTACGCTTCGCGTGTGCTGATGGTGGTATAACTGGAGTTTGGTTATGTTTCATGAAGTGTTTGACGGTTCGCCACCAAGCCATTTTTTTGTGTACGAAACTTTCGATCAACGCATTAAGTTTATCGTTCAGGATTTCTTCTGCAGCTTTCAGGCGATCCTTGTATTGGTCACCAAGTGTGTCATAAGTGGCCCAAGCCCAGATATCGTGTTCTCTCTCTTTTACTAATTTCTAAGCTGCAACAACCTGTCGCTTGTCACAGGGGAATTTGGAATCATACCATGGAAAAATAATGGGACGTACCGTTAATAATTCATTTGGTACAGCGTTGGTTGCCACTTGAAGTGACGATTCAGTCCTGATTTTGTGAACAATCATCAATTTTTTTCAGAATTTAAAATATCGTCCGAATTTATTTGATCAAGATAAATTCCCAAAGGCCGCTTTGTCACATTGCTAAAAATGTCTTTTCTGGTGAAAAAAAGTAATTTTACTCCTGGTCGCAATTGGAAATAAAAGAGGTAAAGCCCGAGGATCTTTTACATAGTTCCGTATATTGGGTATAATTTGATCCATATAGCCCTGACAAGAAAGAGCCTCTGTAATTCTAGTGTGCTTGTTGATATGTAACACACACACACATATATATATATATATATATATATATATATATATATATATATATATATATATATATATATATATATATATATATATATATATATATATATATATATATATAGTAGGGCACCAGAGGCGGTAATTACATTAGAGTTTAAGTCACTGGCTAAATACAACGAGTTGTATGTTGCTGCTTTGAACGAGATCGAAGCTTTCCTGTAATTTGTCCCAGAAGGAAATTGATGAGTGAAGGGTCTGTAGACCACAAGAAGAAAATATTTATTATTATGAGGTAGTATCTCTGCCCATACTAGTTCTAAATAAGGGGCTTTTAAATCAACAGGGCGAAAAAAAACAAGCGTTTGGAATGCAAACAGGGCTATTCCACGCTAAAGGACATCGGCACGTGACTTTATCAACGTTCTGAAAGGCAGGTAACTAGAAATGAACATCAGCATCAATGGTAGCAAGTCATGTTCCTGAATGGATAAAAATGTCAAAACCGGAAACTATAGTGTATGTTACTTTCATTGCTAACATATCCAGCCGTCTGACTGCTACCACCTAAATGACAAAGGGCATTATCACAAAGCTCACTGGTCGGTCTGGAGTTAGTATAATTCCTCCAGACAACAACAGTGCCGGTAGAAATGCCAAAAGGCACTCACTAGAGCGAATCATGCGTTTATGACGTACAAAGTATAGAAACTACATAGCGAACAATTGCTTCATCAGTTTACGCGGATAAACCACGATGGTACCTGTGCGTATGTGTGATGTATTTAGGACAAAGTATCCAAACAAGTATAAAAAGGGGACAGGAGAATATAAAGCGTGCAAAAGTGATCCGGGTTGGCTGCAACCGACCAAAACGAAGGGACGCTTATACTATACCTGACGACTATGAGAATTTTATCGTAAATGTGACCAATAATATTTTGACCTAGCAAAATATAGTATACCCTATAATAACATGCACACATTTCTATCAAAAATATAACCAATTTCAATGATAAATGAAAAATGGTATTCAGTATAGGATACAGTAACAAATTTTATTTGGCCTACTGAACAGAACCACTGATGCAAGCAACTTAGAATAAAGAGTGACACAAAATAAATAGAAATTATACCAGCGCTTATGCCAAGAAAGTCTTTGCAGAAATGGTACACTTTCTGGAAGAATAATCTAAAAATGTCAGACGACCTGTTTTATCAGAAACATTCCGCTTGATACCATACAAGAAAACGATATACGATGAAGTGGGCGACCATACAAACACATGTTTAGAAACGTAATTGAAACGCTACTAATTCTCAAATAACACTTAAAGTGAGTTGCTCCATTTGTATTGACCCGATACTGATACGCTGGTAGAAAATTATTTGTAAACAAAATAGCCTGTAAGTGGAATAACAAATGCATCATAGTGGAACGCCCAAACAAATAGTCGTATTCAATATTATATTCTTTTACAGTAAGAACGTTATTTGGGATTTGTTGATTTTCCTATCGGGCAAAGAACACGGAGTGCAGTAGGTGAGAGAGGTCAGAACAATAGATATGTCACCTAAATAATTCATTTTGCGAGAAAATCTGGGGAGTTTAATACTGTAGACTGGCTCTCAGCAAATAAGAGCTTGACCAAATGAGAGACTACAGTACTTTGTCATATCAAAGGAAAAATTGGCACACATTCATACCCTACCTATTATACATATGTCAAAATATATTTTTCTTAATCAATATTCTCAGGTTTGCGATGATGCAAATAGTTATTTCAATAATACATGTTACTCTCGCCTACTTAATAGATCCCTTCTTTCCCTTTTCCTTTCTTCTTTTTGTGTCCGTAATAAAACTCTTTTTTAACAACCGTTGTATATTGCATGTCGGCACGGTGTACGTTTATCTGGTGAACTATAGTGGACAGCTATTGCTATAGCGGACATATATCCTAAGCAAGAATCAACTTGACTTTCGTCTTTTATAAAATTACATTGTGCTATTGTAGGAGAGAAAACCTACTATGTACCAGTGAATTCAGAATCCGTCCAGCCTGCCTTTTACTTCCACTAACGCACCTGTTTCTTCTTTCCATTTTCTTATACATTATTCTAATTTCATGTATGTATAGCTTAGCTCATGTAAATTGAAATTGAGCCTGAGACCGATATATCAGTACACAGTTTTTGAAAGGGAGTTTTTGAAGTTGGCATTTAACATAAAGGTCATTGCAGACCAGGTCCGAAACGGAACAATGGCTTGCTTTTGGAAATATGTTAATGCTTCTTAACGCTGAACGCCAAGGGATCAATATCTCTCCTTGGTTGAAAAATCCTACAATTTGCAACCGGTTGTAACCTGGCGTATAGCATACTTTGCTTTCTCACTCTCTCTCTCTCTCTCTCTCTCTCTCTCTCTCTCTCTCTCTCTCTCTCTCTCTCTCTCTCTCTCTCTCTCTCTCTCTCTCTTCGTGTGTTTATGACTCGTATGTTTTTGTCTGTCTGTCTATCTTTCTGCTCGTGTTTGTCTCTCTCTCTCTCTCTCTCTCTCCTCGTGTGTTTATGACTCGTATGTTTTTGTCTGTCTGTCTATCTTTCTGCTCGTGTTTGTGTGGTGGGGCTGGGGAGGGGTTTCTGGTGGTGAATTGCGACAAAATATCAGACTTGACCATTAAATGTCCATGTGTGATCACCGACGTTTGCTTCAGTAGCTCGGCTGTGCCTAAATATATGTGACACATAATGCAATGAATCAGTTCATGCCCCCATGTAATTTGGGAACATAAGTCGTACTTGTGTTGTCTTATCCAAATAAGCACCGATTCAAATTTCCCTGGATTACGGGGTTAAATACAATACTCTTTCACAAATGAAGACCTGATGAATTAGACATAAAAGTTGCAGTGGGTGTTAGATAAATAATGGTATGTACATGAGCAACAAGTCTAACGAAATAAGTTCCAACATAAATATCAATGACCAGTGTTCTTACAGATCGTCTACGAATTCATCAACATATGATAGACCTAAGGCAACTGGGCAAAAGGCCCCGGCTTGCTTTACGCTGAACAAACAGACGGGCTGGATGTTGAATAATTTCACTCTTATTATATTAGCCTTAATTATGTATTGACATTTGGTATGCATAACAAATACATGTCTTCAGAAGCAATGAATATAAATCACGTGGTTAACTAGCACTTATCATATCTAGCATTATAAGGGAGGATTATTTTTCCCCCTTATTTTTTTTTTATTTTTTATTTATTTTTTTTTTTGAGACTGTTTAATGTACCCAGAATAACATATGATGATATCATAAACAATGCATCAAAAGAATCTGGTTTAAAACAGAATGGAAAATTAGAAGTACCCATTGTGTTATGACTGTTATTCATTAACACCCAAATCAGACAGCTTCACCAGGAAATCAATCAGTCTAAAATATTTGTAGTTTTGGAGCACTGAGCGACTTGCAGTTTTTGTTCATCATAGTTGAAAGAAAAAGATATATGTGCAGGTAAACTTTGTCACACGCATGCAAAATATGATTCAAATTTTATTCAGCCTCCGCTTCGTATCTGGGAAGTTTCAAGTACTTCAAGGAATAAAATATCAAGTGTACAGTTCGCACTGCGGCCATCATCCCTTATACATTTTATTCAATGCATATTATGTTCTCATGTGCATGTAATAATTTAATTATGAATTGTCAAGGAGACACAGATATTGATAGTTCCAGAAAAGGGTTTGGTGGGGTTGAGATGAACCCAAAATGCACACTTTTCTTTATTTCTTGTGCAGAGACTGGCTGTGCGCACTGTGTGATGTGCGTCACAGCCCATGTAAGGGGTCACCTCTGACATATCGGCCAGGAAAACAAAACCACCTGAAGGTAAAGACCAACCAGCGTATTCCGTGGTGTACATTGGACCAAGGAGGCAATCGAAACCACATAAATGATTGTATAAATAAAAAAGTGCTCAACATGTAAACCAAATTGTTTCTCAGAGAGATTTAAAATCCATTACGTTTGTTCTTGTGTCGTGGCTTAATCGTTTCTCTGAAACAACAGAAGCTGACGGTCATGCCAGGTCAGGCAACTCTAGCATGAGATGTTGCAAATGAAATTGGTTAAATATGGAACAGTTGTCTGCATGGGAGTGAATACAGCTAGGTCCCCGAGCGAAAGCCTTAGAAACTGACTACAGACGGATTACTGATACGCGCCATATCGCCTAGTTCGGGAGTTAGCATCAAAGTCAGCGAATTGGAGGTATGGCAGGTTGGAAAAGTCTTCGGTTAACCATTGGAACCTGCGGCTCATTTGCTAAACACAGGTAGACGGATAGATAGATGCGTACATAGAAAGATAAACAGATACCGTCTGTCGTCACTGCATATGAAGGCCAAAGACATTAAAAAGTCCCCTGGATCGGCCGGGATGCGAACCTCGTGTCCACAGAAAGCGACTACCGTAACCATTGGGCCACGGCGACTCTTTTTATCATGAGATGTTACAATACAGAATAAGAGCTGCTGTTCACATTTCTAGAGAGTTAAAACGTTCAAATTTGTTGACAGAGCAAAATTGTTATTTATTGACGAACTGCTAAGGATCTGAAAACATATAAAATACTGAATTGTACGCTTGGTTGTTCTCCGTGTCATGGACAGTAGCGAGCAGCGGAGTTCCCACGTGGGGCGGCATTATTGCGTGGGATTCACCACTCTAAAAAAAATGATTATTGGAAGATATTATTAGTTACCACATGTTTGCTGAACGTAGCATGGAGTTTTACCTAGCCGTGGTCAGCCATACCACATGAGGGCGAAGCGCAAATATGGTATGGCTAACCAAGGCTAGCTAGCACTCCGTACTACGAGAAGCAAACCTGTGGTAACAATTTTATCATTATTTTAGTAACAATTTCACTGCAGACAACCGTCTTCTCGATTTCTTCGGCAGAAAATTGCGCAAAGTGTGTTTTTTTTTTTGTCCAACAAGACCCGTACTGCATTTAATGTCGATGTGTCGTTTGCAATCTTTTGATTTTGCCACTGTCACAAACTTGGGCACTTGAAAATGACGATACTGTACGATATGGCCCCATCCCGCTGTTTTTGTTTTGTTTGTTTGTTTTTTTTGTGTGTGTGTTTTTTTTTTGTTTGTTTTTTTTGTTTTTTGTTTTGTTTTGTTTTTGTTTTTGTTTTTTTTTGTGTGTTTTTTTTTTTTACATTTACTTTTACTTGCAGTCAAAGCCATCTGGTATGGCTAAAAATTGCGAAAATTAGACAAATCAGATTGGAATATAATATTAAAATAAAGATTAAAATGACTAATTTACAATCAAAAGCTGTTACTCACTTAGGAGATAAATCTCAGTATACGGAGATAATAACGGTGGATATTGTCAGATGAACAGTTAGATTAGGCTGACACTACTTACCTACAGTACTATTGTCTTGTATTGCCAATGAAGATATACTTTGTCTAATTGCATAAACAACTGGTAAGCGGCCTGGCTTTCCATTTCTAGATGGAACATTTATTACAACTCCATCAGATTTTATTCAGTTATTCATTTATCTATTTATATATAGGGGTTATTTTGATTTACTGTCAATCACTGTTAGTTTTAAGTGACGAAACAATTAATAAATAAACTACCGCCTAGTGCAAATGAATTGTGTTTTATTAAAGAAACGGAAATATTATGTTATTGAAAACACACAGATGCGTCGGTCTGTTCTCTGGGGTGTTTGTGCCACGCTAGCTCACGGCTCAGGTGTTGAGTATCCGAACGACCTTGTAGCTTTGACATAAGACGGTTAGCAAATGCCGAGCAGCAGGTTAAAGGTCATGTTGAATTTATGCTGGATTTCATTCACCTGGCGCTCGATACGGAGTAAAGATTTAATTGGCCTGGGCTGTCATTTTGTATGCTGTGCTAAGGAAACGGCATTTAAACCCCACATCCCGTACTGAACAGGATATTATGACGCCGCGGTCCCACGGCCTGATGGCATTGCTTCACAGCGGTGCGAAACGACAAATAACCGTCAGTCCAAAAGGTGCCGGGGCCGGTAACTTCCTTCAATGTACATCCGTTGAGGTCCAATACCTAGAACAATGAATTCTAATGTGCAATGTTTAATGACGGTAAAGCTAACTGCGTTGATTGGGGTGACAGAGGAATTAGGAAATTAAATTGCCAGTGAACTTCTGTAAGCGTAATATGTGTTGTAAATGACAAATAATGGCAATGGTTCCGTCGGGGACAGAGTCAACAGTTTTAGGCCTCTGATACATAGGCAAATCGCTGATCGGGTATTTTGAGCTTATAGGCCTGTTGGTACTTGACTGGATGGTCTTTTTGCTTTACAGCATTCTGATTGACACTTACAAACATAGCGTACCATGTACGAGCATATTTGTTCGGCGTCCTGCGGACATTTAGACCCAATCACTCGGGCCTAGATTGTTCTTAAGAAAGTACCAGACTCACTCTAAAGTACATGCTATTAAATTTGATCGGTTGAAGTTCGTTGACAGCGTCGAGGGTCCGGTCCATCACAACTATTTATACGTACGTGTCAGCAAAAAATGATTATTTAACATACAGACCTTCGGGCTTATGGCCAACCTTTGACCGATAACATAGAGAAGCCTGTATAATGATCGTAATTTGCCAACCTCCCCCCTTCATTGACCTCACAAAGGGACATAGCTAATGTTAAGGCGAAAACGTTAATAATGTCTGAATGAATAATTTGGTGCCAAGGCCAAGCCCATTACACAGTACGTACGAAGCATAAATTACATAGCAATGGAAGCAAACGTCGAGTTTGGAGTTTGGTTGATTTGCCTTCCACACAGACAATAATACCTTCATTACTTGGGAAGAGACAAGTAAATTGTCTCATTCAGTCTTTGCCAGACCTCATGTGCCGGAAAGACAAATAGGAGAAATGTGGACTGAGGTCGACTTTGCCTGTAGATGGTATTTAAAATACAATTTAGGTGGAGTACAACTACCCACCATCACCCACTTCCGAAAAACAAAACAAAATTAAACACAAGCGACACCAACACAAACAAATGGACAAAAGAAAACAAACAAAATACAACCAAACAAAAACAAAAACAACTACCGCCCCAACTCAAGGCTCGCACAACACATTGCAATGTCCTCGAGAGACAGGAAAAAGTCAGTTTATAAATCAATCAAACGAATGCTCCGTTCATCTAATATCCGAATATAACAATTTCCAATTGTTTTAGGGTGATCCTCTGTTCTTCATGACTTGAGAGAAGAAATTTAAAAATACTTTTCTTTTATGTTGATCATTAAGGTCCATAATAAAATTGAATTTAATTGAATCGCTTAATGTTGAAAATGCTGGGAGATAATGTCGGACAAGTTTTTAAATAGTATTTCTCTCTCACAGCTAAATTTAGAACATTAAAGAACCACATACGTTTCGTCTTCTAAAATACTACAATCTTCACAAATTATGTCAGACAAAGGTGTTTTTTGAGGTCCTATGTGTCTTCCTGGTACAATAATCAAATGATGTGCACTTATTCTGAATTGCGTAATATTGTTTCTTAAAGATTGATCTTTTATATGAAGTAATAGTTCTCTATTTTGAAATGAGTGTTGCATTTGGTATATGTTCGTAGCTTTTGATCGGAGTCTGAGTTCAGGTTTGACACAGTTTAGATCTTAAACGTTCCACAACTGTATCACAATTTTGTCCCTACTGGATACTTGGTCTGGAACAAAATGTGGATGTTGCTTCTGTAAAAATTTTAAATCACTTTACTACGTGTAAGGCTTTTTTATGGTATACAATGACTGGAACATGTTTTTTAATATATATATATATATATATATATGACTGATATTATTGTATTACTAATTTCATGGACTGTTCTTATACTTATTTATTGGCGGCAAATAACCTCCCATAGGCTAATGTTTTATTGTATTATAACCGACGTAAAATAAAGCTTTACTTACTCACTTACTTACTTACTTACTTACTTACTTACTTGCTTACTTACTTACTTAGTGCGATGTGCGTAATGTCTTTGGATTCTCTTTCTGCATGTTGTTTGATATCACAATATAATCTGTAACAATGGTCGTCGGCAAACCTCGGTAGTTTTCGTTTTACTTTTTTTTCTTTTTTCCCTTTTTTTTCTCCCCCTCC
Source organism: Hermodice carunculata (assembly GCA_964020975.1). NCBI lineage: Eukaryota > Metazoa > Annelida > Polychaeta > Eunicida > Amphinomidae > Hermodice > Hermodice carunculata. The sequence continues at coordinate 42,121,927 of OZ026628.1, read as the reverse complement.
CCCCTTATTTTTTTCAATTTAAGCGATGTTTGCCCGCTCAATGTGAAATACTGTTAAAATCGGTAAACATTTTGTCGACACTTGCTCTGTCTTGTAGATCATCCTGCATATCATAAAAGTGTATCCCACATGAACAATCCCTCAATTTTTTTTTTCGGGTATAGCATGTTGTCCTATTAACCTTTGACCACTTTGTACTGTTAAGTCGCGCGAGTGAATCGAACCTGGGCTGCAGAGGTGAAAGGCGAGCGTGTTCTCCGCCAACCACGCACCCATGTACTATAAGGAAGCAGATCGCATAGCCGCTTTTCATTGGTGTTTTTTAGGCAGTGCAAGCGCAAACGTGGGATAAATAGACAAACCATGGCGAGTGCAGGTACCGGGGCCCAAAGAACAGACAAGTGTCTTCTCTGCAGCGCGGTATACCGTGAGGCTGAGCGATGTATGCGCTCTTAACAGCACACGAGTCACGTCTGTGGGCCCAGATACCCAAACGAGCTTTGGTTTGTATTTATTTGAGGTTTTACAGTGAAATAAGTGCCAGAAAATGTAATTTCAAACCGCCTTTCATTCGTGTTGACGGCAGAATTGTTACCCTAAGCAGGTTTGGCTATTTTGTATACGAACTATGCAATACGAGGAAGCGGATCTCATGGCCGTATTACAAAGGCGTTTGTGGGGTGTGCAAGCGCAAACACGGGACAAATCAATCAATCAATCGATCAATCAATCAATCAATCAATCAATCAATCAATCGATCAATCAATCAATTAATCCCAGTTACCTACAATCCATGTGTGTTTGGTGATATACAACTAATCAGCCTGGGAAAAGCAGTCAAACAAGAAGTATTAAACATCAAAGATGCAAAATTAAAGCCCCGCTATTCGAAAAATACCACGAAACGAGAAATAAAATTGCGGGAAAAAAAGCAAAAATACCAGGAGTGAGTATTTCTCAAAACTCATCGCTCAGGGAATCTCTACATGTAGGCTTGCTAGGACCTGAATGAGAGTTCTTTGGATGATGCAGGGCAATTCTCATTGTATGTACCTTTCAAAAATATACACTTTGTTAGACTTCGTTTTAATTTATTTTGTTGTATGAAACCGAAGTAGCAAGTGTAAGATCTGATTTCTTGCTAATTAGGCATACTATAGCACTCCATAAGTTGAGCATCTTCAAATATATTGTAGAAACAGGTGTCAATAGTAAAAAAATTCCTCAGTTTGTGACATAAATGCATTCAATGTATTGAAAATGCAGCTTGTAAAATTTCAAATTATACTAATTAGGCACACTATTTATTCATACTGGACTATTCCATAGGACATATAACCACTAAAATATAATCGGATCTCCAGACACGGAGAGAGACGCATTATATACACAGTGTGTACAAAGCTGTTGCAAACTATGTTACCAAATGAAGTGTGTACATGGGAAATATTGCCATCACCACATACAAATATCAATAGTCAAAGAGACCAAATACAAATATCAATAGTCAAAGATGCATTGAAGACTGATTGGGATAATATAGTAGAACATAATAACACTCAGCGTTGCATTCACTTTTGACAATAGCAACCTGCGGTAGTTACAGCAATTTGGTCCATAAATATTTTTACATAATTTTGGTCAACGTACAGCCGTAGCTCACGAGGCAGACAGCAGAGAGTGCTTTAACTAATAAAATTTAGCCTGTAGGTCACATCGACTTAAAAAAAGAGTGTGTAATGCTACATTATAAAGGAAAGGATTAGAAAACAAAACGTCTACTTTGAACCAGATAATTTCGTACCGCATCAGATTTCTGTATGTAAAAAATATCTGGTAGTTCTTTGCTGCCAGACAGGAAAATATGAATCAGCCTTTCACTAGATATATGGATTATCAAGTAAGGGTGAACGGCCGGAGCTAAGAGAGTTATTGTATTAACAAAAAGTTTCTTCCTAAAGAATGCATATATAGGACAAAAAAGAAAGAAATGAATGACATCTTCAGTTGGCAAAGAACAGGGGCAAGTAGGACTTGGAATTACATTTACTTTATAAAGGTCAAAGATAAGCCTTGAGAAGCCTAGCTGAAGCTGCGTGAGGAAGATATTAGAAAAAACGATGCCCGTAGGAAAAGACGTCAGGGACATCGTCCACCACCAGAAAGGTTGTTCTGAGTTTTAATTTAAAGATTTGGAGCGAGATGTGGAAGAAAGAACTGCCAAAACGGAAAGTCTTGCGCTGGATAATGCGAATGAGTCTCGAGTGACGTGTTTTTTTTTTACCAAAGTTTGGAGGTGGCAGGGTATTGGTTAGATAGGAAGAAATAAGATCATGGGTCATTTTGTAAAAAAAAAAAAAAAAAAAAAAGGCCATCCGAGTTCTTGTAAAAAGTTTGATATGAGATAGTCTTGCAGCATGTTGGACAATACATCATATCCTTTTTCTAAGTTTGGACATGTCAGCTATAGTAAGGTGATATTGCGTTTGTTTTCATCCTCCGCTACCTAGCTTATTTGATAATGTTGAGGTACAGCAAAATGACCATATTTGATCTGAAACTAGATTCAAAGTTTTACCTATAAGGACGTTTTACTTTTATTGCATGCAAGGCATTGTTTATGTTAATAACATCTTTTATTTTTACCTTTTCAACAAAGCAGCTACTGTACAATATATATATATATATATATGTATGTATGTATGTATGTGTGTGTGTGTGTGTGTGTTAGAAGTAAGGGATGATATTCATATAGTTTATGACGACATTGCACATTATTACATTTATAGACGCACAAACGAACACCCATATAAAAATCAGGGAAGAGAGAGAGAGAGGGAGAGAGAGAGAGAGAGAGAGAGAGAGAGAAGGGAGTGAGAGAGAGAGAGAGAGAGAAAGAGAGAATAAAAAAGATGCATTTATTATATGTTCATTGCAACAGATGAATTCTTGCCCATAGACACAGTCATCTTTACATGCCCTTTGCTAGATTCATACTTTGTAATGTGACTCTCTCGCTCCGTGAAATGTATTCCAAAAGACCATAACTCAAAGTTTTTTTACTGTATAATCATCAGCTACCATTATTTTCCCCTAATATTTAGCTGCACAGTAAGCATTATTCTTAATGACATTCAGAGAGTGTCATGGATCAACTTCGCTTTATAATAGCACCAGCAAATCATCAGCATGTGTATCCCCATATCAGTGTCAGTGGTATTTACCGGTACTTTTGCCGGATAAATACTGGGAAGCCAGGTTGATATAAGTTCAATACGACTAGTCTATGGTTACACCTCCAGAGTATTCCTTTCCTTAGGTTGTCGATTTATGTTCTCGGGATCAGAATGAAATCTGTTAATCCTCTATGTTGTAGGCAAATTACACCTGCCGTATAATATGATTTTTCATAAGTGTTTGTTGTATATTGATTGACGTTCCCACACAGCTGGATATGCCAGGACATTCGTAAATATATGAGTTGTCTGCCGGATCCATTGTGAAAACCGAATGAATATAGATCATGGGCCATACACAGATCAAATGTCGTCTTGTTATTACTGGATTAGAAGTTCACGGAATACAGACCTCATGTAACTCATTTTTTGCACCATCTTATAGTTTCCAGAATACGCAGCTAGTAATTCTGGTTCTGCAGTCCGATCCCACTGACAAATGTAGGTATATCGTGAGCTCGAGCCAATGATATGCGTATGTTTTACAACATGTTCACGTAATATTGGATGTCAGGTGCCAACATTTGGGGTATTTATATGACTGGATATATATATATATATATATATATATATATATATATATATATATATATATATATATATATATATATATATATATATATATATATATATATATATTATGAATTATAGCAATATTTTTGGACAATATGAAGTATATCAACGAGCACTGGATGCCATATAGCAGAACGAGTGAGCGAAGCCAACGTGTTCTGCTATATGGTATCCAGTGCGAGTTGATTACTTCATATCGTCTTCAAAGCATGCCATAAAATTTTCATCTCATGTTTGGGTCGATTTGTATATTTCAATACACAAAGCAAAAATAAGAACGACATTTGCAGAAAGTTTACTCCTCATCAACACAATTACAGATGAAACCGGAAGAGTATCGATACCACCGGAAGAAATAGTCAAATCGTGGCACCGTAGCTTTTAGGCCCATGACATGGTTTGTTTTCTTTCGCTGTTCACTTATGTTAGTTTACTTTGCATATCTGTATTTGGTCATATCTTGTAATCAAGATGCATGCAGATAAAGTTTGTTTCTATGCATCGCACAATGTTGCACTTTTAAGTGCCTGTGTCACATTCTTGCTTGATAGTGAACAGGATGCCCCCCCCCCCCCCATCAGTGGTTATAGTCTGGGTTATTCATTTATTTAGTAACGCTTCAAGGATTGGTTGTTTTCGAATTCTCATGAGTACAGGGCCCTGTAGTTTACTTGCATTTACTGCAAGTAAGCAATGTGTCCGGTCGTCTATTGAACGATAAGTTTGGACTTTTTTCTTGCTCATTGAATATGCAACTGCCACATTTTTTAAATAACCCTTAAAACGTCATATTACCCAACTCAGTCAATTGTCGGCAATTATCAAGTTATCCTGGCAAAAATTCCTTGACACATTCATTTGGAACTATATTAACTCATTTCATACTAGTCCCTCATATTTACGTATATTTACCTAGATTTCAGATGACAATTGCATGTTTAAACTCTTTATGAAAAGAGCTTTCATTCAAGTACCAATTTGCTTATCGTCTTAAGTCAGCGCCAGAACCACTGACCGAGGCCTGTGACCACAGTATGGAACGAGTTAAGAAAGCCAAAAAATAAAAGACAATATTTAAGAAAACAGCAAAGGAAAAAAATAGAAGGAGTGGATAACTTTTGAATAGACTTTTTGCTGTAGACCGCTTTGACCTGGGAAGCATATGCATTAACTATACTTTGTTATGTGCATATGAACTCGAACATCATACCCGATGAGTGCAAAGGGGCCCATAAGTTAACAGAAACCAATCATTAAACCTGAATGTTTAAGAATAAACCTTGTATTATTTGTGCAGTTTGGTGGAATTACAATCGACTCATCTGAAGAAATTGGTGCCTTGGTGTTCAGTATACGTTGTCTGTTTGGTATCTGTTGTGCACTACCAGGTCATAATAATGCTTGTTGTCTGTGGTGGCAGATAGTCGCTTGTTCTCCTTGTCAGGTAGGTACATTACTTTAGATGTATGGTGTCATGATTGTGGATATTAATGTAGTGATCGGGTAACCGGTATTACTCAGTTTACAGATATTCACGGGTGCGCATTCCGGTTTCTTGGAGCCGGATATTAAACATATATAGCTAGTTGAAAAATTGATCACATAAATAGCAAGAGACCCATTCTGTGGTGAAGTGAATTTTCACTTGATTCATTTACACCATCAGAAAAATATTTTAAGACAACCCAGCTGTTGCATAAATTCTAAAAGATGGACTGCATCTGTCTTATGATTGTAGAAATGATAGTTTTAATCAAATATATTCTAGTAAAACATCATTTCGAAACAGCGTGATGGAAGATTTGTGTACATGTGGCCATGTTTTGAAAATATGCAATGCTTAACAATACACAGACATGGCATCTAGTACAATAAAAGTACTTTGGGTTGAGTGAGAAAATGCTTTACCATAAAAAAGCTCCCTCCTTCTCTGCATATATGAAGAGGAATCGGTGCATTAACGGTGATTTAAAACAAATTCTCTACCACTATCTATTAAATACAACTGATACAGGCCTGAACTTAAAGCAGCTAGGAGAATGGGAAAAGTATCACACAGGTCATATTATTATAGTGTGTCAGCAAACACCCAACAAGTGTTTCAACACATAAATGTCTGACGAAAAATGGATGGTCTACCTTTAACAACTTTGTATGGGGTCGTCTGAACAATACCTTTCATCCCATTATAAAAGCTTCAGAATATTCACATTGTGAAAGTGGGCATTATTTACAGTGTACCTTAAGCGCACATGTGCATGACATATAACGAGGGAACTATTACAATGTGTAAAGTAGTGAGGTCTTGACAACAGATACAATAAATGGTAAACTAACTTTTGACTTGAACTGTTATGTCAGGTAAGGTTCAAGCTTTTAATAAATAAAGGGAGACTGTTCAATGTATTGATAGTGAATGATTGAAACAATATCCTGAATACATTTAATGCAAAATGTGATTTGGCACAATTATGAGTGGTTTCTCACAAGACGCATAGTCAATAATACATTTTCGCGAGAAACAATATCGTACTGGTATGAAAGACTCACCACGTTAAGCATTCTGTAAACACTATAAGTATGAAATATTCTGCTTTGTGGCAGGGGTTGGCATGCAAACTTGTTAAGGAGGCGCAGAGGGAAACGCCAAGTCCACCAACATATATATTATATAAGCTTCACATCTTCCCGATTCATGATCAAGGAACTGTAACAAGCTGTCCTACTTATAAAGGACATACCCAAATCCAAGAATGGACCATACCATGGTAGTGTACAACCTGATTAAAAAGTTTCCAGGTTACACTTTAGATAACAGATAAAGGTGCTGTGTAGTTCACTCCTAAGTATTTTACGATGGTTCCATGACGGAAATGTTTGACATCGTAAACAACTGTGCTTCCTGATGGGCTTTGGGCATACATGTATTTCACAAAGAACTAGAGTGATCTGATTAATTTGTTTCAGAAGACAAAATTGGGCTGAATTCACCCGGGGTTGGGATTTGTAATTTCAGTCAATTCAGTAAAGGCGTTTGTATGAGACAGCTTATGTTGTCAGGACAGTTGCTCATATTCCCCATGTAATTTTGGCATTAAACTCGTTTTGTGCCAAAGTTTATATTGTGAGTAGTAACGTTTTTCTACACAACATATGTGAATCAGGGTACTAAGAGCGCAGCGATATTATCAAGGTCACAGTGGTTTCAACAATAACAATTGGGCCGAATTGCAACCCATTGACATCTCCACATTTTCCTAATTGATATGAATAATCAACATCAAAGTGAGAATTGTGTTATGCTATGATACTATAAATTTTGATCTTCATTTGCCCTGTAACGGCATTGAAAAATAAAAAGGAACCATCTTAGTTTGTACCAATATACATAAAATTACATACAAATGGAGAAAACAAGTATTTGAGTTCCTGAATGTGTTTTGGAAAGAAAAAAAAAAGCACATGTAGTCCGTCCTTGCAAATCCATAAACTGGCTTCTATGTTACCAAAATGTCAGTATACAAAACCTTGAAATGATTTGGAAAATAGCGAAGAACAACATACACAGACGGAAGCACCTTCAGAAATAGATAATTGACTCTCAAGAGCTTTGGTGGGGGTTTTTTTGTGAAATAGAGGAAATTTGAAGACAAGCCCTTGCTTGGGATTTTCACAATCTAAGATGACTATCACCTCGACTAAACTGCATTTAAGTAATGGTGACTCTCCATACATATATTTATTTTGTTCTACTATGATGTGATATATCCAAAAATGTTTACATACACACAAATATGAACACACACACACACACACAAACACATACATATATATATATATATATATATATATATATATATATATATATATATATATATATATATATATATATATATATATATATATATATTGTATAGTGCTGTCTATTTGAAAGATAGTCTCGGGACCAGAGAAGTAAACTTCTTGTTATACCATTCTTTTGTAAATTTGTAGTATACCCTTATGCCATACTTTATCGGAAGCTTTGCTTATATCTGAAAAGAGTTACAGAGACTGCGCTCTGTTCATCTACTGGCAGACATAGTTGGTGATAGAGGAGTAACAACTAATTAATAGTTGAATCATCGGGAATAAACCCATGCTGATTTGCTGAGATAGCAATGTGATATCTAAAAAAAGTAACACCTTGTAACCAAATAAACAAACAACCCCCCCCCCCCAAAAAAAAGAAAAGAAAAAGATGCAGTGCATCCTTGCAAATTCACAAACTGGCTTCTGTGTTATCAAAATGTCATTTTACCAAACCTTAAAATGATTTCGAGAAGAGCGAAGAGCAACATACACAGCCAGAAGCACCTTCAGAAATAGATATTCTCAAATTGACTCTAAAGAACTTTGGTGGGTTTATTTGTGAAAAAGGGGTGATTTAAAGACAAGGCCTTGCTTAGGATTTTCACAAACTAAGATGACTACCACCGTGCCTAATCTGCATTTAAATGATGACGACTCTCCATACATATATTTATATTGTTTTACTATGACGTGATGTTTCCAAAAAATGTTTACATACACACAGATATATATATATATATATATATATATATGTATATATATATATATATATATATATATATATATATATATATATATATATATATATATATATATATATATATATATATATATATTGCTGTCTATATGAAAGATAGTCTCGGGACCAGAGAAGTAAATTTCTTGTTATACCATTCTTTTGTAATTTTCGTAGTATACCCTTATGCCAAACGTTATCAAAAGCTTTGCCTATATCTAAAAAAGTTACACAGACTTCTCTCTGTTCATCTACTGCCAGTAATAGTTTGTGATGGAGGAGTAACAACTAATTTATAACTGAATCATCGGGAATAAACCTAGGCTGATTTGCAGCGATAACGATGTAATATCTGAAAAAGTAAAACCTTGTAAACAAACACCCCCCCCCCCAAAAAAAAAGTTTTTCCGTTAATTCCCCTGTACAGCTAAACAATAAATTTGGTCTGTAGCTATTAATTGCACTGTTGTCACCTTTTTAAATGCAGAGGAGCTAACATTCGCCTTATTTTGCGATCAACAGGAAAACACCTAGTCGACAGAGAAATGTTAGAGAGCATGGTTAAAGATTTGAAAATAAAGGGTGCAGCTTTTTTATCAACATGTGAGAAAAATGTCTTTGAAACAATATATTTGTGACAAACAATATTGTGTGTGGGGTACACGTTTTAACAAAATGTTGTGCATGCAGTCAGGCATTAGAGAAAAGTTCGATTTGACTTACATTTAAATTTGTTAAACACCTTTTGCTTTCAATGGGATCATGCTGAAGTGAGTCTCTCTCTGGTGACCACAGCCACACAGTATCCTCATTTGGCTAGAAGTAGTAAATATTGATTTGTAAAGTACACGTACACAGTCTGACTCTTTTCCATGTTTCATGAAATGGTCCCACTAAATTCAACACATTCTGGAATGTCTGAGTGCAGTTTACAATCAACAATATCTGCTGAGGCCCTATCATTTTTAAATAATAAATTCCCCTGGAGCCAACTGTAGCACAAACTGTTGCAGGGTAGAGTCAAATTGATATATGCTGGAGCGTGCAGAGATGGTGCATGTTCACTATCGAGCTGGTAAAGTTGGTCTTTGTAAAAGGATGCCAGCAGACTGTAGATCAAGGATACCTACGTCAGACACTTATGGTTATTCTAGAAGCCAATATGCTGTCTTACCAATCTTTTAATTCAACCACTTATTCAAGGCTTGTCTTTAGTTCCACCGGCTGCCTTCTGTAAAAACAGAAACTGTCCACAGTTTTTTTTGTTTTTTGTTTTGTTTTGTTTTGTTGTTGTTGTTGTTTTTTTTTTTTGCGGGGGGGGGGGGCGTGAGTAAGATTCTGTATGAGCAATCATGGAAAAGTCGGCAATGTCCATTTTTCAATGAACGTCAAGCCCAATACTGTCTAACTCATTGTAAGCTAACACCCACCATTTCGAGGGGGGGATCTTTGTAATAAAAAATGGAAGAGAGCAGAAAAGAATATGCAAAATGAACGACTTGTTTTGCAGCAAGTCTGTGCGCTTACAAAAAGTCCCACAGTGCATATTTAAATGGCTATATGTTGTAATGCTGTAGATGTTCCAGGTATAAAATGTTGACAAGTAAATATGGGTACAAAACGATTACAAATGCACCTTAGAATGCTGGATCTTTATGTTTGCCAACAAAAATAAGCTTTTAAATTTTATTTGCGCGAGTTGAACCAGAGTTTGATATATCTAAAGCAGGACAAACGTTAGTACTAAAACAAACAAACAAACAAACAAACAAACAAACTGAAGCACACATATATACACACACACACACACACACACACACAAAAAAAAAAAAACAAACAAACAAAAACAAAACAAAACAAAACAAAAACACACAAAAAAACAACAACAACCAAAAAACATGGCATGGCTATATCCTATCAGTGTAGACATATCAGTGCAAGTTGTGTTGGCTTCTTAATGCAATAAGTGCTTTGGGCATGTTACCAAACAGACTCTAGAAGATGGTGGAATGATTACCCATACTGTATAAGCTGATTGTGCATAAACATAAATTAATGTGTCTGTTTAATTATAAATTTCACACAAGGCTTTCTATGTATAGTGTTCTGTTGAAGGGAGACAGGAAAGGACCATTCAGACATATGCATACTACTGTACTTGGGACATACACAAATCATTTAAGTGGAAGATCTGCTTTACTTTGTAAATGTCATGTCATGAGTATCACTTGTAACCTTTAACCAACGAAGGTATAGTGTCGATTTGTCTCCATCGTTGTTTTGGTATTTTTTAGGACCGAGAAACACGATACGCAATTTGAAAGGTTGTACAGGCTGCCTACTAACTGATTGTAGGCTTGTACTCTGCACATTGAAACCAAATGAGCAAGTATTAGTCAAGTTGTTTTCGTGGGATTAGCCTTGTCTCTGAGCACTCAGGATGACAGCCAGTAATTGTCCAAGTGGAATGCACTATAAGCCAAGGATTAAAATTCCTCCCACTTCAGCCTATACAAATTGCATGCTTCTAAATTACTGCTATAAGGAGGGAACCTCTTAACTTGTTAATGCTATGAGAATAATGTAAGGAAAAATGTTTCACCTATTAGTTTGCCGTATGCCTCCATACAAGAGTGTTCTCTATTGTGTTCTGTTACAGTTACCACATCGACGAAAAGAACGCATCTGCCACAATAATACACTCCACTTCTTGCATCTCTATGATAAATAATTGAATATATTGGCTTCTTTTTTCGATTACAATCACAAAGGCCAGGGAAAATGCATACCCATCATTCACAGGATATGGTATTTTCTCTTTTAATAAACAATTGGTATCGATTGTGAGGTCGTTTAAAGCTATTTTAAGGCTAAAATGTTTACTCTGGGAGTTATCCAGACTTAGGATCATCGCTATACCTGTATTTGGCCTTGTGTGTAAAAAAAATAATGAAAGAAGTCTACTAGGTTGAGCACCTTGTGCATTTGAGATGTGGAAGTGATTCAGTGCAGGTGGTCAATAAGAATAAGGTTTTGTAGGTAGAATAGAGGAGTGGCACAAAACAAAGAACAGAACTTTAATGAAGCAGCAATGATGGGATTTCTTGGATAAATGTGGAATACAAAACATTTAGATCCCAAGTAATGGATCGAAAAGAATTACATGGCTAAGTCTCCCTGTCGTATTTTCATGGCCCTGTCCAAAATGTACAGATCTTCCCAGATTAAAATTATATGCAAGTTTTCATGTGTACAGTGATGGGGGGGGGGGGGGGCATTTAAGGCTACTTACTCCAGTCTTTACAGTCTGCTTAAATGTCTTTAATGAAGTGAAATAACACTGTTGGCATTTGCCAGTTATTTGCCAGTTACGACAGTTAATTCTCATTATGGTTGTCCAAGGCTCAGGTTTTACTTGTTCTTATTTAACAGGTTAACAGCGATAGTTAATGAAATATCCTGGAATTGGACTACTAGGAACCAGGTGGCACTCCATCAAACCGCCACCGCTGGGTGGATAATGCACACATTTTTTTGTTTTGTTTTGTTTTGTTTTTGTTTTTTTGTTTTTTGTTTCTTTTTCTTTTTTTTTGTTTTTTGTTTTTTGTTTGTTTGTTTGTTTGTTTTTTATTCAAAGTGTTCAGCTACACCGTACAAAGTCATGTGAATTATCCATAGCCAAAAAGACAATGATAATTTTCAGCTCTAATGGCAACAAAAGCACACACTAAGTGACCCATTTTACAAAGAAAACTAGATATAAATGTCCCCTGACAAGATTTTTTTCTGGCCCATAGGGATAGCATTGAAACATTCAAAGACAAAATATATTTACAGCTGATGATAGCTGTCTCTGCACTCATAATGTTCTGCACCATCGACAGCTTGGCTTCAGACAGGGTTGCTCCACAAATATAGCACTCTTGCACTATCTTGTAGATTTTGATAAGCACACACATTGATGCAGGCTACTATTTTGTAGTCCTCCTTCCTGGACCTAGAAAAGCCTCTTAAACCGTGGAGCAACTGATTCTCCTTCATATTCTTAAATGGTATGGTGTCCACAGCACAGTTCAATGAGCCGTTAACATCCTTTCTTATAAACAGTACTCAATGTAATTCAAGAAAAACCCTAGAGTCCAAGACAGTCACATGGGGCGTAGCCCCCTAATATATTCTTGGGCCACTTTTTGTTTCATTTATTTATAGCCTGCGCACAACTGGACCCCAGTGCAAAGTCCTTTTTTTTCTTTCTCTCTCAGATGACACACCCTCTGCTTCTCTTCAGATGCTGCCACCGAAATTGAGAATATCTGAAATACAGGTCCACTCGTAGTCTGTAAGTGGTTTCAAGCCAGTAAATTTACATCCTTCAAAACGAAGAAAATCAAATTCGTGCTCTTCGGCACTCCTTGCAAGGGTCAAACAAAATTTGCATTTGGACAGTAAAGAATTTAATCAGAAAACCGACCAAGTTTGTACTTTCTAGTATCAAGGGGTGCACTTAGATAACACCCTTACGTTCGACCAGCAAATCGTCTATGTCTGTTGTTAGGTAAACGTTGGTTTAAGCAAATTTTATTTTTCAGAATTAAACATTTTGCTGGACATTAGGTGGACATTAGACTTGCCATCCTTGGAGGAAAAACAAGTCAATGTATGACACAGAATCTCACTATGTACCAATCCTTAATTATACCCCGCGTTGACTATTGTGATAGAGTCTAGGGCACATGTGGAATAACTGAGAAATAAACTTCAGTTTCTACGGAATAGAGCGTTTCAACTTTTTTTTTATAAGCAATCGAGATTAGCCGTGTTCAAGTGTTACATACTTTTTTCGAGTTACATACCCTTGGTCACAGACGCATCTGAGATTTTCCATGTACATGTGCAAGCTTGCCAATAACTTTTTCTTAGCTATCTTTAAAAAAAAACTCAGACCCGCAAGTGCAATTCATGCTAACCTGTCTGCTTTCAATGGCGCCCTATACATCCCCTCCATAAACAATAGCTATGGTAGTAAATATCACGCTTATAGAGGTGACGTAGAATGGACCACCCCTACCCCATCCCCATCCCCGGGGCCGGCAATTAGATAGTTTTCCTTAGCATCCTCTAAACTGACTATGAACCGCCATAGCAGCCAATTTGCGATGTTGATTGCTTTTTCGTATAAGGATATTTAACTGCATACATCTCGGTCCAGTTAGATTTGTGGCAAACATGCTTCCGATGAATCATGAACCAAAGTTGTAGGATTTTAATGTATGCAAATTAGGTGAATATGCCAAATTCAAATCTTGCATACCTTCAAACTTTTATGGATAGAGGTACCATTCCAACTTCAAATTATGAGTTTGTGACGTAGCCGCACCCAAGGAACCATAAGCCAAAATTGCACAGCTTTCAATTTATGCAAATTAGGGAAAACAGAAAATTCAAATTTTGAATAACTTTGAAACTATTATGCATGAAGATGCCATTCCAACTGCAATTTGTAGGTTTGTGACAGAGCCGTAAGTGATGAACCACGAACCCAAGTTGTAGAATTTTAATTTATGTAAGTTTGGTGTACACAAAATTTAAGTCTGGAATAGCTTCAAACCTATCACATACATATAGAGGTGCCATTTCAACTTCAATTTATAGGTTTGTGACATAGATGCATCAAATGAACCATGAACAGAAGTTGTAGGAATTCAGCATTGCTGTGATGGATGCGCCTATGACGGATCACATGGTCAGGCAACTGCTCTTGTGCCCAGCGTGTCTTTCCCATGAAGTAGGCCTACTATAACAGAACGTAGCTTCCGTGAAGAACGATAAAGCCTATAGAACCATCCGAGGAGGAAACGTTTTGAAAATACTTGGGAAACAATAAAGGAAGTACTTAACAAAACAAAAAGAAAACAAATTTTCCCAATACTTTTAAAATTAATGGAGATACTAGTGTGACTAACAAGCAAATAATTGCTAATAATTTTAATAAATATTTTGTTGAGATAGGTCCCAAACTTGCAACGCAAGTAAATCCGTCTACTACTGAGGGTTTTCAAAATTACTTACAAAACCGAAGTGAACACAATTTTGACTTTAAACCGGTGACCAAGGAAACTATAATCAAGACTAGACTCCTTAAAAACAAAAACAAGCTGCGGTCATGACGGAATTTCGGGTAAACTAATGAAATTCATAAAAAATGAAATCAGTGGGGCTCTGACATTTCTTTTTAATCAATCAATTGCTACTGGAGTTTTTCCTGAAAATTTAAAACTAGCTAAAGTTATTCTCCTCTTCAAAAAGGGTGATGAAGGATTACTCGATAATTACAGACCAGTCTCCCTGTTATCAAGCTTCTCAAAAATCTTTGAAAAAAATTATGTTTAACCAATTAAATGAACACTTCACAGAACATCATTTATTTTACAATCACCAGTAAGGATTTCGTAATTCATATTCCACAGAGCTTGCTGCCCTTGAACTAATCGATAGAATATCAAGTAATATGGACAAAAATGAGATTCCTATCAGTATATTTATGGACCTTTCAAAAGCGTTCGACACTTTAGACCATCACATTCTAATTCAGAAACTTAAATATTATGGTCTAGGTGATATGGCACTTAAACTGCTCTAAAACTATTTAACTGACCGCAAACAATATGTGGAATTAAATGACACCAAGTCATCGCTCTTAAATATAGCCACTGGTGTCCCACAGGGCTCGATTTTAGGCACTTTATTATATATAATTTACATGAATGATCTACCCTCAGCCTCCAGCCACTTTAATCCTCTTATATACGCTGATGATACAACACTATACAGTACTTTACAAGTGTTGCTAAAATCGGACACCACACAAGAATTATCACACAATATACATGCTGAACTATGTAAAATCAGCAAATGGCTGAAATTACATAAATTGTCCCTCAATGAAAAGAAAACAAAATTTATGTTATTTCATATAACCCAGAAAGAAAGGTGACAATTCCTGAAATAGAAATAAATAACACAAAAATTGAATGTGTAAATGACTTTAATTTCTTGGGCATACAAACCGACAAACATTTAAATTGGAACAGTCATATTGATAAAATTTCTTCAAAGATATCCAAAACTATTGGTGTCTTAAACAAAGTAAAAGAATACCTACCACAGAATATTCTACTGACACTATATTACTCTCTAGTATTTCCTCATCTGCATTACGGATGTCTTCTCTGGGGTCATAAAAGTATTAGGATTGCTTTGCTCTAGAAAAAATGTGTGAGAATCATTAGCCACAGCAGATTTTATGCACATACAGAGCCAATCTACAAAACCTTAGAGTTATTGAAGATTAGTGATATATTTCTCCAACAACAACTGAAATTCTACTTTAAGTATATCAAAAATCAGTTACCTGAATACTTCAAAACCTTGAATATAAATACAACTTCTGTACTTCATAATTACAATGTTAGTAATAGAAACCGTATATTTGTAGAAAGAAGCAATCCTGTAGGGACAGAAAATTGTCTAAGACAAGATATCTTAAAAGCATTGAACTCAACCCCTGACTTCATTATAAACAAGGTTCATACTTATAGCAAAACTGGTTTTGCCCTCTATATAAAAAAAATATTATATTGAAAAGTATAATATAATTTGTTCTATCCCAAACTGTTATGTTTGTAACACTCCATAAGCAGCCCCCATTTGCTTTTGCTAATATGTAACACATAATTTTTTCCCTGCTTACTGGATAAGGTACTTACATCTCTATTTAAAACCGTGTATTCTAAGTACAATTTTTGTATATCTATAGTATTTTTAGGTGGCCCTTATGATAGCGGCTGTTGTGGCCTTAATGAGGGTCTCCTGGCTATATATGCTACTGAAATAATGTACATGTATATTCAGTCAAATAAAAGATATGTGAGTCTGAGTCTGAGTCTGCCAAGGCCTACAAATCGCGGCAGGCGATTGATTCAGCAAAACGTTTCCTCCAAGGAAGGTCCAATAAACTTGATAATTTTTCACTATGTATGTGTATGTGTAGTGCAGAGGAACCTTGGGGGGGGGGGGGGGGACCGTTCTGCACCGTGTAGAATTTATTGCCGACCCACACGCCCATGTAGAACGATCGCGTTCATGCCCTAATTTTGCACTGACCACTTTTTCATGCGCTTGCACCTAGGATATTGATTTATCGCCTCCGGCGGTATTTGTGGTTGATCGCTGTTACGACACAACACTATAATTTTTTTTTTTCATGTGAGGACTGAGGACTCCGTGATCATGACAAGTGAGCAGGCAAAAATAATTTGCGTGAAACTTCCATTTTATAAACCACTGAATAACGGTGAAAAATAAATGATAGCAATCGATAGGCCTAACTAACAACACGCCCATGACTGTTTAACAAAGAGAGTCAATAAAGTGAACCTATCTGCAATGACGATGTTAGACTTTTCATATAAAAATATAGGCCTAACGCCGGTATGGCACGTTTAACTTTTAGGCTTACTCATTCTTCACAGCACAGAAATTGTAGAGGACTGGAAAAACTGTTAATGATATATAGCCTCAATGTTATTGGCCTATGTTTCTTTCAGTCAGCTGGGAATGCATATGCAAGTTGATGGTAAATTTCCCACCTGTGATGTGCTGGGCTAGCGCTAGGGATTTTATTTTGTTAGCCAAATTGGCTAAAATCACTTAAATCTTTTAGCCAAACGGAATCTCGTTGGCCAAAGTCAGCTCACATCTTCACAAACATTTAATGTCTAATAGGCAGGTTTTGATGCCAGAACGGTGAAACTAATTTTGAAGCTGCACAATAACAAAAAAATTCTTTAGCAAATTTGGCAAACAAAAAGATTGTGAATTTTTAGCCAGATTTCACAATCATTAGCATATGGCTATTTGGCTAGTGGCTAGCGCTAGCCCAGGATGTGGACACCTGCAAACAACCCGAACAGTGCATTCGGCCCTGCATTGCTAGATGTAGGCCTAGACATGGTGAATGAGCCTACTGTGGCCATGAATGGCCTTAGGCTTGGGCCTACTAAAGGGTATGGATTTATTACAGGAGGATCTGGTGTCCACATCGCCAGATCTACAGAATCACTTGCTAACGGCTCGGGCAGCATATAGAGTGCTAGGCCTATCATTAATGTCAGTTATGGCAGGTTTACTAGCCCGAGTAGAATTTCCCCACACAATATTATAGATCTACATCTCGTTTTGCTGATCAGTCGATGCTACAACCGCTGGTGGTACTCCAGCATGTAAGAGATTTATACACATATTTTTTCTAACAATATGTTTTTTTTTTTTTTTTTTTTTTTTTGCCTGGAATACCTGCAGATTTTGCCATGAAAGACACGGTTTTGTTTGGCAAGTTCCTGTTCACCAAGTGCCCTTCGTGAACACCATTATCTGAATTTTCACGTCTGTTGTGATTGATGGCTAAAAAGAACGGAGCCTCTGGAACATTAAAGTCCTCGGGACGATGAGACATGTATGCTTCAAATAGCTTTACGGGACAACGATCTTCATTGGCACTAGGCCAAATTTTAGGACTGATAACGCGCATATTTGCCGAGTTACCTTGCCTGGTCTTTGCAAGCCACTCGTTAAATTGAAGAAATGTGGAACCATTACTGTCAGTTTTGTACTCAATATCACCCCATTTTAGTTGTCGATTTTTGTGATTTCCACAGAAGCCAAAGTATTTTGTGTTGTGCCAAATTGCATAGCTCAAGGCACGGGGAAAATGTGCACCCATCTGACCATGCAGTGGATCACACTTATTCGTCCTCTTCATGAGTTAATGGTTCAGATTTATTTGGTTTATTTCATAAACCTTTAGATTTTAGTTCCTTTTTCTTTTACTGCAAAGGACATTGCAACTTTTTTTTCAGACTGCTTGTCGCGCGTTGCGGAAGCCTGGTAATTACAATCGCGAAGTCAGCGGTCAATGGAGCAATGATAAGCCGTCAGTGTGTCAGGTTCGTATTCGCTGCCATCGGGTTTGACCAAACCAAGGATAAAATCATAAACGATCCTATCATGATATCTAGTTCTGCAGGAGGGGTATCTTGTGGCTGTCTATGTTCTTTTTTTTTTTTTTTTTTTTTTTTTTTTTTGTCTCGGACATCCATTTCATAAGTCTGGCCACATTTTTCCCAGGTTTTTTTTTCTTCTTTTTTTGAATGATGTAGATAGTGTTCTTTGCCGCTCGATATAGGCACGCGGCTCTGAAGCATCGCTGGTAGCAGCATAGTTCGAGCAGCAAAATCCTGCTTCATTATGGACAGAACGTGTCAAGAGTTCCATATCAGTTGGCACAGAAGAACATATTCCATTACTTTGCCCTTCGTGGCCTTCCTCATCAAAATCCACGTTACCCTAAAATCAGCCATGCCCCCCCCCCACAACAACAACAAACAAACAAACAAACAAACAAACAAACAAAAAACAAAATAAAAAACACGACTCTCTGCCATGCTGGTTGTCACCATTGAAACGGTGGGAATTTTTAAGCAGACGAAAATTGGGTTAATTATGAATAAAACTAATGGATGATATTGACAATGCACGTGCACCTCGTGCCATGACGTTTTATTTATGGATCACAGGCCTAAACAATCAGCATGCTGTAAAAAAAGTAGTGTCGACACTAGCCCAACTAAACAAACTATACCGGACCTAAGCACGGTAGGTACGTGAACAAAGACGGTCACAGAATAGTTATAGTCAAAGTGAGAACAAATTGCGTCATTCGACATGGATTGAACAAGATGGCATACTTCACTATCTAAAATTTTGTAATTTCACGGCTGCTTTAAGTCCATTTTAGCAAATGTTCCAGAAGAAAAACACCCACCCACCCACACACACACACACATATATATGTGTGTGTGTGTGTGTGTATGTGTAAATTTGTGGCAGACAAAACGGAACTTCATGAATGGCCTATTTTTCTCATTCTTGGCATCAGTTTCAGACTCGTTTCTGTGTAAAAGCAAGGCCAAATGTCTCATTGTTTTTGTGATTTTTTTTTTTTGGGGGGGGGGGCAGCAGCCAACGGAATATACGCCATGATAAAGAAGAGACGAAAGAATGTAGAAAGAGAAAAAGGGAACTATTTTAAAATAAAAGATTGGCATAAACATAACTTACCGATTTATTAGACAAAAGGAGATAGGAACGAGTGTTCTAGAGATAAAATATACCAAGGCAAATTAGTCATTTTTTTGGTGTAAAAGATTTTCGCAGTACTGAAATAAACAAAGCGGCTGAGATATGAGTTGTTTTGTATTTGGCGTTCAAAGAGGCACCGGGCCAGTTTGATATTTATGGAGACAAAGCGGTAGAAGCGATCATCCGATGACGCCCGTACCATTTTTTTCTTTTTCTTTTCTTTTTTTTTTTTAGCTTAAACAGTGGAAGACAAAGACTGAAATAATCGCTCCACGAATATCTTTCTTACGACAGCAGGTTGACCAGCTGGCTGATGATATTTGCATACGACAAAAAGAGATTTGCCGTTATCAGTAATGGCAAGTTCGGCCCCGAGGCATTTTAAACATAGTGGCTGTAGGTCGGCAAGCCTTCTTTCGCAAGTCGTTTCTAAGTCTTTCTGTAAAGGGCCTACAACCGTCTAATTACCCAAATTTATAATGTATATTTCCGCCACATGTTTTTTTAGATTGTTATTATTTGTACATTGGCGTTTTTTCTGGAAAATTTAATTTTTGTTTATTTGGCTTATGGCTTTAAGCAGTTAAAAAAGAAAAACGCTGTTTATCATAGATTTAGTCGGAACTGGCGTAAAAATGTAAAATATAAATGTCACTTCTGCGCGGTAAATGAACGAACAGTGAAAACTGATACACGTGAAAACAAGTACATTTACAGTAATTAAACCTTTCAGAGACAACAAACGTACTCTTCAGTTACCGACCTTTGTTTGCTGTTTTACGGTCCAGACATCTGCACGGCAAACAGACTATTAACTGAGGACATGATCATTCATTGAGCTATGAATCGGATGGATATCGGACGAGGATACCTTACTAATTGTGATTAGTACGTGGAGTGCATTACAGCCACATTCCCGCAGTACGGCCGTACACGAGGTTAAGCAATGTGACAGCGAAACGTTAGTCGTGACATGTGAACGAATAGGCCACTGTATAATGTGGCCACTGACACCCGCAGAGGGGGTTAAAGCTGGAGTTTGGACATAGCTGAATGTTATGTGGCGTGGACATGCTCAAACATATATCTCATATAGAAAGCCTAAAAAAAATCGAATCCTGGACAAAAAGATGCAGCGAGCGCAGAAAGGCAAAGATTGCAAAGATTATAAATGCAGAGGTATGCAAAAATACATATGCACAATAGCCCTGACAGCAGAAACAAAATTACACCTAGTATACCGTCTACTTGTAACAGTTATTATATAGAAGGATGAAACACCAAACAAATACTGCGCGCAGTGGACTGTGGCATCACATGTCATAGCCTAATGGTCGCGCTTCGCGTAACCACATTATCCGGCCGATATCACTAGAACACTGGAGGCACCGGAGACCCGATGTGGACAATGGTTAGTGAAAATAGCTATACGCATCGCTTTTCACCCCACAACTAGCAATGCGCAATTCACACATTTGTGCTGCGTTTTAAAATTCGTAGTATCGGAAACGCGTGACATGTGAAATCAAACTATACATTTTGAAAAAAAAAATGTAAGTTATCGTTGATATAATGCGATGTAGCGACAAACCGCACTTGTTGCGACCGACCAAATATCAAAATAGTTTCTTCTCAAAGTAGCTCTTAGATATCATGTTGTGAAATTGCAAACCAAACAGAAAGTGACATGTTCACATCAGTACAGTCCAGACTGACCATTACTGGATGCTTTATCGCACATGCAATCATCGGGGTATCTTCCGTCAACTGCACAACAACATTTCAACTTGTAAAATTATATTTGAAATAAAAAAAAATCCCTGTGAAGGAATGGGATCCATAAACCCTTTATTCTTATGTTTGTGCATAAACACATGCAAACTCGCACCTCTGTTGCCGGTAAAAGACTGTTATTTTGTGCATAACCTGAAGAAACGTCTAAAAGGAAAAATAAAAAGCTGCCAGCAAGGTGACTAGAAAGGAATGAAATATCCACAGAATCAATTCGGGTGGACCGTAATAATTATCCATACCGTATATATATATATATATATATATATATATATATAAATATATATATATATATATATATATATATATATATATACATATATATATATATATATATATATATATATATATATATATATATATATATATATATATATATATATATATATATATATATATATATATATTTATGTAGTTAGGTCCTTGGCGGTGGTATGTGAATTTAAGGAAACCGTAGTTTAAAGGCATTTTTCAATTGCCGATAAACCAAACAACTGTCCACCAAACGGTCTGAGGGATACAATTTAGCTCATACACCAGCACCAAGGACCTAAGTACACACACACACACACACATTTATATATATATATATATATATATATATATATATATATATATATATATATATATATATATATATATATATATATGTTTGTGTGTGTGTGTGTCTTGGTTGCTTCAGCAATTACATGTATACACTGCCCACCAAAAACTATACAATGGACGAGGTCCAGCAGCCGCTTTGTGGGTCACGCCCATTGTCCGCTGGTCAATTATAATCCGACCAACAGGACCGTGGGCAGTATATACCAAATAAAGCTTACCACAGTTTCTGGGCATTTATAGCTTCCCATAATATCTGAGCACATTTGCTAATTGGTGCCTTTCTGAACCCTCCTAGGCAGCGCAATGAACTCAAGGCAAACCTAGTTTAAAGGCATTTTTCAACTGCCGATAAATCAAAGAATGAAAGAACTGTCCACCAGACGGTCTGAGGAAAACAATTTAGCTGATAAACCACCACCAAGGACCTAAATATATATATATATATATATGTATGTATGTATGCATATAAATATATATATATACATATATATATGTATATATATATATATATATATATATATATATATATATATATATATATATATATATATATATATATATATATATATATATATATATATATTGTTTCGCTTGCATAAAACGCACTTCATGTACCTATCGGGATACGGGCCTCTGAAACACAGCCATCACCGTGTACTGAGACCATGTTCCTAGATGGAATAATCTTAGTGCAAACTAATTATTCTCCGGATCCGTTTTCCAATGAGTCTCAGACTCGGTAACGGAGCTAATCAAATGCATCTCATGTCCGTGATTACGCTCATTGACTCAGGAGCCTGCCGTCTGTATTAGCTTGTTGTGACAATTTTCATACCGATTTTAACATTATGTTCGAAACTGCTGTGAAATGCACATGTAATTGTCCAAGGATATGTCCACATACTTGATTTGTCTAATTTTAAAAATATCTATCTATCTATCTATCTATCTATCTATCTATCTATCTATCTATCTATCTATCTGTCTGTCTGTCTGTCTGTCTGTCTGTCTGTCTGTCTGTCTGTCTGTCTGTCTGTCTGTCTGTCTGTCTGTCTGTCTGTCTGTCTGTCTGTCTGTCTATCTATCTATCTATCTATCTATCTATCTATCTATATATATATATATATATATATATATATATATATATATATACATATATAAATACATATATATACCACCTGTCTGTTAACCATTTACCTTTTCGACTTCTCGCCAAAACCACCAGGATTATCCTTTAAGTTTGAGGGTGTGTGCATAATTAGTTTCCAACTAAATACGTTTTAATGGATTTTTATTTCTATTTACTTGTTTCTTTATTCATTCATTCACTCATTGATTCATTGAAATATATATATGTATATATATATATATATATATATATATATATATATATATATATATATATATATATATATATATATATATATATATATATATACATATATATATATTGTATTTGTGTCTTTTTGCCCAGAACCACTTCCTAGTAGTCAATATCCTATTCCGCAGTTCGAACTCTTTACTCTCCATAAGCTAACCTGTCCCTGTCTAACCTGTATACATATGGAATTACTATTGTCTATATTGCACACGTTCCTCTGTAAAATTTTTTGACATAGGCTGTATCAGCCCAAATAAATTAAAGGGTCTTCAGCGGGTAACTACTCAACATGTTTCGGAGCCTTTTACCCGTACATGTCTCTCTGAGTAGCGGCTCCTTGTCTAAGCTAAATATTCAGCAAAGACAACCCACATAATAAAGAATAAATAAGAACGTGGCAAATGATGAATTAGCTAAATACGTGAAGTTTTGCTTATAAATGCAGAGCTTCGTTATGAAAGAAGAACCCCTGTCAAACAAACCATAATTACTAAATTTGTATAGTACAGGTTCAGATAAGAACAATTTGACTTACCCCTGAACCAATATGTACCCTTTCTGGCTGGACAGTTTATCCTAGTTAAACCACCCGCCAGTGTATAACTGAAGTGGAAACAAGCTGGGGCCTTATATTCAGTCCCAGTGATAGTAAAATAAACAGTTGCAACTAGACCACCTGTACAAACCAAGGGAAATCCCAACAAGGACTGTAACAATGGACATCCTGCACCAGAAATGTAAAACAAACTCTGTGATGACACCTACCCCCCAAACAATTAAGCTCTATCTAACTGCCAACTCTGAGTCTATGTATCAACTTAATGTGTCAGGTTTGTGACATTTAAGAAAATACTGTCAATTTTGAGTAAATGTGCATTTAGGCATGTCAGAAAAGAATGAAAGTCATTAGCATTTATGTCAAAAAACATGTTATCAAAACAATTTTTCTTAACAGGATTTTGAGTACAATTAGGCAAGCTTGTAACTGTCGTCAGTAGCTGCTTGCTACCTATAGCCCCTGGGGGGTTTGACCTAACAGAAAACAAGCAATCCTAAAATGTCCGAAAGGTGAACATTAAAACAGAATGATGCCAAAAGATAAAGTTAAGTAGCAAAACCAACAAGTCTAAAAACTGTAAATTATTGTAGCCAAACTTTCTAATAATCTTTGGATATTAACTGCTAAATTATAGGGCAAGTCAGAAAAGAATAAAAGTCATTATTTGTAATTAAGTCAAGAGAATACAACGAAAATGTAATATTTCTTAAACAGATATCAAGCACAATTAGGCGAGCTTGTAACTGTCGTCAGTAGCTGCTTGCTACCTATAGCCCCTGGGGGTTTGACCTAACAGAAAACAAGCTAGCCTAAAATGTCTGAAAGGTGAACATTAAAACAGGATGATGCCAAGAGATAAAATTAAGTAGCAAAACCGACAAGTCTAAAAACTGTAAATTATTGTAGCCAAACTTTCTAATCTTAGGATATTAACAGCTAAATTATAGGGCAAGTCAGAAAAGAATGAAAGTCATTATTTGTACTTAAGTCAAGAGAATGCAACGAAAATGTAATATTTCTTAAACAGATATCAAGCACAATTAGGCGAGCTTATAACTGTCGTCAGTAGCTGCTTGCTACCTATAGCCCCTGGGGGTTTGACCTAACAGAAAACAAGCTAGCCTAAAATGTCTGAAAGGTGAACATTAAAACAGAATGATGCCAAAAGATAAAATTAAGTAGCAAAACAGGCAAGTCTAAAATCTCTAAAATTATTGAAGCCAAACTTTCTAACCATCTCGGGATATTTACAGCAAAATTTGTAGAAATATTTGATCAAAAGTACATCTTTGAATCCTCTTGACTCAAGTTTATTGTAAATAAATTTGGTTCTAGATGCAGTCCTGAAATTTAGAACAAATACGACCAAATCTCAAAATCTGTGACAAAAACGTATTATATCCAATAGTTTCCGAAATATTACTGTCCGGGAAAGGATAATTAACCACTTCAAAGTTAAACTCATCTATTTTGTGATAGACTTTAATACAAAACCTGTCATTAGTGACCTGAATATCCAAGTCCAAAAACACATCTCTGAAACCATCTGAATTGTTACCCTCCAAAGGGATATCTTTTGGGTAAATTTCTTTAGCAATTTCACTGAAATTTTGTACATTTACGCAAGCAATGTCATCAATATATCTTGCGTTGTTTGATAATTTTGTAGCCATTTGAAAGTCCTTTTTCATCAATTTATTCATATACTTAAATTCAAGCCAGGTTAAATATAAATCTGCCAGTAAAGGGGAGAAGTTGCCACCCATTGGAATGCCTTTTATTTGTTGAAAAACCAATGCTCCGCATTGAACAAAAGTATTATCCAAGAGAAATTTTATAGCATCTATCAAAGTTTCAACAGTGTAAGATTTAACGTTACTTTTTGAATATTTATTGTGTGACCAATATGCTTTCTTTGTATATGAATTAATATTTATGTATGGTTTACCATTATGTTTAAACATTTTGCTAATTAATTCTGAAAGTGAACTTTTGACTTCATCTATGGGTAGATTTGTGTACAGTGTAGAAAAATCAAAACATTTGATATTTTTTGCCTTTACATCTTTGATTTTAGATACAAACTGGGAAGAATTGTTAATACTCCAAAAACAATTTATTTCACAGTTTCTAGAAATTGCATTACAGTATTTACAAAAATGATTCCTAATTGCAGTCAAACACAATGTTACTTCTTTTGATAATTGCTTTGTAGTACATTTTGAAGCACCAGCTATGAATCTAGATTTTAAAGGGTTTTTATGTAATTTGGGTATCCAGAACAAAAGTGGAATAGAGGAGTCCTCTTCAGAAATTTTGATATTAAAATTCCTTTTCATCTCATCTTTATGTGTATCTATCAAATTATCAATGGATTGTTTGTGTAATTTATAAACGTCATTTCCTCTTATGTCTGAAATATTGTTTATACCAAGTTCCTTTTTCAAAACATCCAGATAATATTTTTTGCAGATGATCCCAAAATTGTTACCTGCCTTATCTATGTTAGTGACTACAAATCTATCTTGTAGTTCTTTGACTGCTTTAGAAACTTTAGGCTGTTTTAGAATAACCGTATTGAAATTCTTAATGTGGGATTTGTAACGATAAATTCTATTTCTAAAGACTCTTTTCAAGTTTGATAACCATCCTTCAAATTTCTGAAATTCCATTTTTTCTTTCTTTGCCCATTTCATACAGTAGGAATCGAGTGCATCACATGTATCCTGAAAAATACTGTCAATATTCAACTTGGGACATATCCGAAATTTTGTACCTTTTTTCATTATTTCTTTTAAATCTGAATTTTGTATTATATCCAAGTTACCTGTAAATACATGTTTGTGGTGTGCATCAACAAAATTAGAATATTTACTATTAGACATACAGTCACAATTTTCATTTGCTGCGATATCCTCAAGAGTAATTGAAGCCAGAAATTTTTTGTAATTCATGATACCTTGTCCAATATTGTTGCCATATTTATAGGAAATGATGGGGGGATCTTTTATTTTGCATTCCTTGGGAATCATGTTACGAACAAATTTCAATTTGAAAAGGGACTGAATGTTTAGTGAGTCAATGATTTTGTGTTTGAAAGGAATGCTGCAAAACATTTGATCTAATTTTTTCTTTTTAGAATCAGGTTTCCGAATAGTTGTTGTGTAAGCATACACAATTTCACAAAAATTTTGCGGAAATGTGTGTATATATATATACATATATGTTTGTTTATTTATCATATTTTTTTTCTTTTTTTGCAAAACTTATATTTCAGTCACATTCAAGCAGTGTATACTGTGCCTATATGTGACAGCTTTTGTGTATTGTCCTTCATACTAGAGATACAGGGACTTAGAAGACGAGGATTAAGATCACTCTAACACATTCCAGTTTCTCATAGTCTGGTAAGGATTTGGCCAAAGTGGGCATATGGGGAGGCCGAAAGTGTAGAGGTTGGTTGCCATACCAGGTGTTTAGGTTAACCCCTTGGGAGTATGAAATGGCCTGTCTCCAAAAAAATAATTGACGCTATAACCCCAGCAGGGGGGGGGGGGGTCAAGTTGTGACACCTCAAGATGGCCTCCAGGCTACACATGTGGGGAGCGTAGGGAGTCTTCAGGGTGTGTATTTCTTCATAGCATACTTAAAATGAAAAATAAAAATGATGTATACCTGCCTAACCATTTTCTCTACATAGGTACTTGATACTGTTAGGTAAATAATGTTCAGTACGAATTTAGATACACTGCTGATGTAGCAAATGGAAGCCACCCCTACCAAACAATGGACCACTATGGGCAAATAATATTTAGTGCATGAGGTACCGGTAGCTTGAATAGATACAAACAAACAGAACATGGCCACAGAAACACATGTCCGTATTCAAAAAGTGACATTGTTTTCCCCACTCAGTAAATATTATAATGACATGCATGACATTTGGCTCAGGAAGAGGGCTATTATATCATGGTTTATCTCTATTGATAAAATCTGCTTTCTAAGATATATTCACGCAAGACATGCTAGTAAAAATATAAAAATCTCTCTCTGAATTGACCTGCTGTTACAAATAATGAATTACAGGTATTTACAAACAATCTATCATAAATGTTTCAAAGCACCAAGCCTACATCAAGGAAAGCAATTAATTTGGAACATACCAATGGTCTTTTCTGTAATAGTAGACTATCTCGATTTGTTTTCTGGATTTGTTTTGTTTTCTGTAATAGTAGAGTATCTCGATTTGTTTCCTGGGTTTGTTTTGTGAAAATGTCAACTCAATAAAACAGAAACTTGTGTGTATAGTGAATCAATTAATCAGTCAGTCAATCAATCAATCAACCAATCAATCAAACAATCAATCAATGAAATAATTAATCAATCAATCAATCAACCCACCATTCCATTACGCATGAACGTTATCAATGGTGATTACCCGTACTGAATGTGTAAATGGAAAATGTGTGGATAGTGAACCAATCAACCAATAAATCAACCAATCTATCAGTCATTTAATGAATGAATCAATCAATCAATCAATCAATCAATCAACCAACCAACCAGCCAACTGACCAACCAACCAACCAACCAATCGTTCCATTATCCATACAGTAGCGATTATTCATACTGAATGGAGAAAAGTACATGTAGCATAAAGTAATATTGTAGCATGGTGTTATCTGCTACAAAGGCAACACCTTTTGGAACACCAAATATATAATAAACACTGAATACTCGTATTTTTTGACACAAGACCACCTCAATCATCTAGCCACTTTTTGGTGTCAGACGAGTGTATGTGCTTAGAAGGTAATGTTGTATTGTGTGAAGGACTTGGCATCAGTAACGACCAGTAAATATAAATTACATGGTGTATTATCTACTTTACATAGTTACATTGGAAATACTTTTGACTCATTCACCAACGGTCTATAAGTTTTGTACATGCTTTTGTATAGATATGACATCCTTTTGTGAAGACAAACTGACACACTTCATGACAAATGGCTACATGTGATCATCTGTGGCCATCAATACATAATTGTAAATTATTCTTGGCCTATGTGCACTCACAGACTAAGTTTACAATATGTCATTTTCTCACTTCTATGATGTGATATATTTCATATATGATGTAATGCTGCATCAAAGATGCCTTTTCAGTTTTTACTGAGTCTGACACTTGAAAAATCGCATGCTCCAATGATATCAGACAACATAAAATCCTGCATATTCTTTATGAGAGTTCATCATGTGGCCATGCCTTTTTCTTTACTGCATTGTTTGTTATTTATACACAGATTGAAAAAACATCTTCAATCAAATATTTTCTTTGTACTGTGATAAACGATGTGTTTACTTTGTGAGAAGTTCATCATCTGGTCATGTATGTTTCTAAAATGTATTGTTTGTTATTTATACACAGATTGAAAAAATATCTTCAATGATGATATTTTCTCGGTAAGGTTCTGTGATAAAAGTTGTGTGCGATGTGCATAAGTTATGAGTAGTTCATCATCTGGCAGTATTTTTTTTTATTATAGATATTACTTGTTAATCATACACAGATTGACAATATCTTCAATCATAATATTTTCTTCGATCTGTGATAAAAAGTACTTTTGCATTAATCCTAGTTATTTCACTTCTCCAAACTATTTTATGCTTGTTTACTATTTCATGATTTAAAGTTGTTTTAGTAGTCCACTGGACTCAAAAGCTGTTAGGTTTTTGCAATTGACATCCACATAACATAAAACAGTGTACTATGTCAAATTTTATGTCTCCAAATGTTGAATATGTAACTTTTATCAAGAAGCAACTAAAGATACATTACCTAATTATAGTATAGATGGTAAATAGGTATTGTATAAGCAAGTATCGCATACAGATCTGTTTTTTTAAAGTTAAAATGTAATTATTTATAGAATATATTTACATGGTTAGTCATCTTGTGCCTTCGGTCCTCATTTAATTAAATACATGTATTATTAATATATACTTGCATTAAGTATGTCCGGCAAGGATACTGTTTCACACATGTAAGTTGTGTCATTCAAATGTTTAAATTACAGGACGTTAAAGAGTTAGGTTCTGTATTATATATATATATATATATATATATATATATATATATATATATATATATATATATATATATATATATATATATATATATATATATGCAGATAGGTGGGAGATGGTGGCTATGGCCATGCATTAATTGGATTGGTTAATGTTGAGGGCTGACATGAGGATAACACTATTTGCATCTGTATTTGATTCGTGTGTGTTATGCCTATTTCTTGCAGCACAAGTAGACATTGTTCAGCACAATCATGATGATAATTTATTTTCTAGTCTTATACATTTTGTTACCGTTTAGTATCATGGCCATACATCAAGATATATCATGCAGATTATTGGTAGTGTACAATGTTCAAACATATGTTTCATATAGACTTGCTTTACAAGTTCTATATATTATGCAATATGTTTATGTTGATTATATATATATATATATATATATATATATATATATATATATATATATATATATATATATATATATATATATATATATATGTATATATATATATATGTGTATATATATATATATATATATATATATATATATATGCATGCTTTAATCCAACATAATTATCAAGCAAGCCTTGATATGAGTCTGCAGCAACACACCCTTCGTCTTTAACAACACCAAATGGTTATTAGCATTTTCTAAGTGACTATATAAATGATATTAATTGAACTTAATTTACATTACATCATAGATATAATTACCTTTTTTTTTTTTGATTGGTGGCAACAAGATACTGTTCTGCATACGATTATGGGCAGCAATATGAGATTTGTTATTCTGGCATATATTTTATGCATTTCAATATAAGAGGAATAAGTCTTTTATTGATATTTATGATATTACGTAACTTTAAACAATTAAAATTTGTATTCAAACGATATTTTTTTCTGAAATGACATTGCGTCGTTACATTTCACTGTGTTTTTTATATATTTTGTTGGGAAATAAAGTAAATACATCTGTTGCAGAAATGTTGCATCAGTTCTTTGAATGCAAGTCATTCTTCCTGGACAAAAACCGGGCCCATCACCTATGTTACTTTGAAGGTCTGTAGTGCAGGCAGATACACAAAGATATCAGGGAGACAGGCATTTTCAAACCCCCCAGTATATGTGCTATGGTTGTGACATAGTCGTTAAGCTCTACACTTTCGGCCTCCCCAACAAGAATTTTAGGGCCTTTTCTTGAAATCCTGTCACATGTCACAGAAGCATTTTTCTGTGCTTTGTTTCTATATAATTTAACTTCAAGATGTTAACGCAGCTATCTAGTTTTGATGTTTCCCGAATATCTTTTTATAGTTTTATCCTGTTCACTTGTTCACATTATAACCTGGTATTGAAATTGCTTTTTATGACTTCTGATATGCAGTTTTTGAAGTTTAATGGGATTAATCAATGTTAAAAATAGTAACAGGATGATTTTATATATATATATATATATATATATATATATATATATATATATATATATATATATATATATAATTTCATTTCATTAAATGTACAGAAGGGTGCACCCAGAAGGAAGCAAAAGAAGAGTGGACAAAGGGTTGTGTTGTCAGTTGCCTAAGGTGTCACACCTGAATCAATTTATTGACTTTCATTTGTTAAGAATTCCCAATTCATGTCATTTAAAGCATATGCCTTGATACAAGCACGTCCCAGACATGTTTATGGACAGGGCAGTGTTAATGCCCAGATCACGCACATGTATCAGATCGCATGCCTATACAGTACGACAAAAAATAAATAAGGTCACTGGGTCAAAAGTCAACTTCATGGCGATACATAGTTTGATCTCTCATCTGGAAGCAATAGCAGCTTTTTTCTTTTACTCTTTCGCCTGAGATCTCAGGATTAAATGTGTACGTTGGTTAAAACTGGGTTACCGAGGCAAAGATCTGAGTTACAGTAATACATCCACGCACACTTCATTTCTAGACTCAAGTTATCTTGTATTGACGCATCTTGTAATTTTAGTGATTAATCTATAAACTATTTCTTTGTGTGTGTTGTTTTTGCTCATAAGAACTCGCACATCGTGGACTAACCTACATAACATTAAGTGATGTCAGGTCGGCAGTTGGAGTATCTGGGTTAAAGCGGTGTCCATGTAAGTCCGCATTGGGCCTCTTGTGCCTCTGTTGACACGTTACCTATGATGCATTGGGGCCTGCCACACACCATCTACGCTCAATCCCTCATGAAGCACGTCACCAACTTACAGGTACAGGCAGAGCATAGTTAACAGATGACGTAGAAAGCGTCAATGATGAAGCCACACTCGCTTATGTGTGCCATGCTTAAAATGCAAGTCATGGCCAAACTTGGTCAATGGTTTTATTAGGACTTATTTTTGCTGATACGTCTTCATCATATATACCATATATAATACCTCATTCAACAGTCTCCCGCTAAGTACATACGCAACACTGAGTGTTTATCAGTATATATACTATGTATTCAAATTAAGGTACTAATGGTAAGCTTCCGTAGCGACATCGCACAGGTACACATACCTGATGGCTTCAGACAATGCACCACCCATTTACACCCTGCTTGCTTTGTAGAAGCTTCCGCCCAACATGATATGTGTACTCATCTCACTTGCCCAGTCCTTTCTGATATTATGTAATTTTACATTTTATAGCCCCAAACCGTTCTAGCAAGTGACATCAGGACTCGTTTCAGGATATCGCGATTTATTTTTCTCTCCTTGATATGGTTTATTGCTGATTTAACGAGAATGCACCAGTGGGACTTTGTTACTTAACTGTTAGCCTTTTTTGTCTGAATTTGACCGCTATCCTAGTTCTATTTGAACTGTCCTTTTTAGCGTGATAACGGCTTGGTTTTACTGTCCCAAAGAGTCACCAACATATTTTCAAAGCGCATATAAAGGTAGACCAGTTGGATCCTTGAAACATATGCAAGTTTACTACTACTACTACTACTACTACTACTACTACTACTACTACTACTACTACTACTACTACTACTACTACTACTACTACTACTACTACTACTACTATTACTACTACTACTACTACTACTACTACTACTACTAATAATAATAATAATAATAATAACGTTTTTCATGCCAAATAATTATATATAATTCGTCAGCGTTGAAGCACCATCATACGACAAAAAATTACGAAACCACATTTTTATCATATAGCTGTATAGAGCCAGTTGATTTGATTTAATGTGAGCGGTAAGATTGGTTCCATGGCTTGACATTGATTTTTCAAATACTACCTTTCATTGCTCGCAATATGGCACATAAGTTTACTCACGATTTATTCATCCTAAGTATTGTATGAAATTTTCTTTGTAATAAGTAAGCCGATGAAGATGGCCCGTGTATTGTTTGACACAATTGTATATACTTTCACAGAGCGCTTCTGTTATCTACCAACGTAAAAAAGAAGCTCAATTGCTTCCCAAGAGATCGTTGTTTGGCAAGACAAGTGTTTGATTCATTGCTGACAAATTTTAGTGTTCTCTCTTGTATCTTTTGCATTTAGCGGTATTTGAGAAGCCTCGGAGTCGCCATGCAAAGGAGTATCAGTTAATCTTTCTTCTGTCAAATTGACCTTCTGCGAAAAGGTTATTTATGTCTGCTTCATCCATTTCACTAGAAATTGGACTTCGTGAAAATACCTTTAATTGAATTTTACATGCGAGACATATGAGAATAGTATTCCCGAAGTCATCCGCGTTCCTCCGCACACACGTAATATAAAGAGTGCCCTGAGGAAAGGTGTTATCTCTGTCAAACTACCTGACCTTTTAAGCGTTAAACTTGGTTCTATAAAGATGTTGGAAATTGATAAACCTTTTTTTATGTAGGACTAAAAGTTAAGAGAACTCACTTTAGAAAGTCATTTGCTGTTCAGGTTGCTTACAAGGGCAAAAAAAAGTATGAAATGACAGACCATAATTGTATGTGCAACAAGCAATTTTATACGTTTTCAGGCTTTATAGTGAGACCTTTATATCAATCCTTTTGTAAATATAAAGTGAGCTGCACTTTCGCAGGAACATTGCTTACTGTAACAAAGAACCTAAACATCTATGGTATGTTATGAACTGTTTCTGTAATTCACCCTGCTGTGCTATGGACATTTATTCATGGTTGCATGCTTGTTCTGGGGCAACAGCGAAGAAAAAGACTACACAAGGTCAACGACCACAGCTCTGTGAGGGTTCATATGTGGTCACTGGTTTGTGTACTGAATGGGGAAGGAAGGTCATTTAACCCCTAACAAACATGGAATCATTCTTTGTGCCCCATGTTTGTAAACGGAGAAAAAGACGGTGCCCCGATAGTACCAATGTCCCATATCTCATGCACATATGCGTGGCATATTGAGACTCAAACGGTCGAGTTAGGGATTGTCCATCAATCAGGCCATTTTGCTTCCCTTAGAATATTGTATCACAAAGTAAAGGGCATGATCGGGTGCATCAGCAAGCGTACAGTCCTCAGTTGATGACATTCTTTTTAACTGGGGTACTCCTGTTTGGTCATAATTTCCCTTATTCTATTATGGCACAGTGTCAACTAACGCGATAAATTTCTGGCTATAAATCATACATAAGCCAGGTGATATGGAACTACATGTTTCCTCCTTGTAGGTTAGATGAAGATAAGCCTGCAAGATTACGTCTCAATCGCAAAAGGCAAAATATAAGATTTCTAATGTCTGGCGCTCTTGCAGTGTAGAAATTTCGTACATTTTGGTCTTTGTTATCCTGGAGCTTGCACCAAGAGAATTGAAAACTGTTAGGCATATAGTTACAAAAGTAACTCCATGCCCAAGATAGAGAAAATCACATAGCTGTCTCAATTACATATAATAGCATGTGTGTTTTTGTTGGCCGAGCTTATTATCAAAGCCATCTGTTATATTGGACAGCCTCTGCTGGTGATAGATATCTGTGTTACTCTGAAAATTGTGACTCTGGTGGCTTAGGGAATCAATGGGTGAGAGCAGTAAACGTGCCAATATCAGTAAAAATATCCCCCCCCCCCAAAAAAAAATAATGCTACGTCTTAATGTTACGAAAACCACTTTATTAGGACAGCAACGTGTCTTCTCATGTGACCAATAAACACAAATTACCGTCACTGTTTCTCTCAGACACTGTGTTGGTGTGATATGCAAATCATAAACTTGTAAAACTCAAGGATATTCAACCTTAATAGATTATAAGTGGTATATAAACACAACTTTACGTGCCTTTCTTCATTTATTATCATAATATGAGAAAGGAGCGACGATTTCATTGGTATCTTAAAGAACACACTATGGCGATGAAAATCCACACACATGAGACTCGCAAACGTAACGATTTGTAATTTATATGGAAAAATAATACATTGAAGAACTCAAATAGACAATTTTGGTAAAAAAGTAGTTATTCTTATAAAACTAATACTCATGCACTTATGAAATGCTACACCGCGCCTTTGACATTGTAATACTTTCTATTTGCCTTGTAGGGCTCATGATATATTCCACAAATTAAAAACCTGCTATAAATGAGACAAATTTTAAAGTTGTTAACTCAAATAGTAAGACCTTTGGATCGCTTCTGATGATCGTTTTGGTTTTGTTGATGTTGTATAATACTGGTCCAATCTTTTCTTATCATATACAGAGGACTATATTCCATTTAAGTAAGGAGATTATCATTCATACCTATTAGGAAACCTTGGATAACGTCAGATATTAAAACATATTTGCCCTCGTTATCATGCATGGGAATGCTTCATGCATGCTTCATACAAACCCTACCTCCATAACTATGGCATTTATCTGGGAGTGGAGGTTTCTTCCATTCAAAAAAAAAAAAAAAAAAGAAAGGTAACAGTCTAGTCGTACCTTTCTAATTTGCACCTTCAACTAGATGAAAAAGACTTTAATCCTGAACAATGCTGGAGCCTGTCAAAGTCGGGTTTTTGAATGCAGGCTACATCACAATATATGGCGTATCATTAGTTATGACAAGCTCGTACCATGTATTACTGAAATATCTGAAAGGTTTAACAAATACTTTGCCAGCCAGTCTGAAACTCACCCTGATACCAATAGCCTGCCTTTGTTCGACTTTACATTCTGAATTGAGGCGTTTGTGCCACATATTACTTTTTATGAAGACATTTTCAAAACATTCTTCACATTGGTATTGTGAGAGGAATGTTGATGCTTTGGCAACTCTGGAATCTCTTTGCTGTCACTGTTAGGGGGGTTTGGAATTAATGAACATGGATCATGTTTTTCTCTACTATTATCTTTTTTTAGGCTATCCTCTGCATCCGGCCCAGCTAATATTGGGAATATATGACTCAAGAACCCAGCAGCCTCAATCTGTAAACCACTCACAAAAAACGTTCAACTTTCTCCTAATCTTTCTTGCTTTCCTGATGCTTGGAAGGAATCTAATATTATGCCCTGTTCAAGAAGTCTATTAATGTCTAGGTTTAATAAATTTGTATGTAAACTCGGAGCTAGGACATTCTTGCCAAGGTACTTCATAAAAAGGACAAAACAGAAGAAAGTGACTTGCATTCTCTGATAAGTACTTGCACATGCAAGCAGCATATTGGAAGATATTGATTTGATTTAAACATATTTATTGAATCTAAATAGCTCAAAAGTACAAATAGTTTTCCAGTATAATGAGTTAATTTGTTAGACATGGAGCGACACCCAAAATTGGAAACAAAACGTACTGGACAGTATGAACAATGTTACCTGTTGATATACTTATTGAATGTGTTACAGATCAGACCTTTTAATGAATATTCTAGACTTCAGGACTAAATACTTTGACTCAGTTCTTGACACGGTATTGGTACTGGAAAAATGAATAACTAAAATGACATTCAGTCACCATACAAAATTATATCTGAATCTAAAAGTTAACTAAGGCACAGTTTTCTGGCATAATTAATTGCTGCATAATTCCGTACAACGCCTTTGAAAACCCTTGGACACATTTACCTACAATGAAACAAGGGGGTAAATGCACTTTAACTGTTTGTTTGAGGTTTTTGTGTACAGGATATTAAAAGATCCCTTCCAAGACTCCGGGAATTAAGAAAGGCCTTTGGTAAGTGGTTTCAGATGGAGATTGCAGTAGTCTGGAGTAACATGCTTGTTGTCAAGACTCTTAGAACAGTGGAGGGGCATAGGCATCTGGTTGGTTTGTATTTGGTTAAAAACATGTGCGTAACACGTTTCTAAATAAATAGAAATACTTTCATCGCCTTCGATGAAAGGGGGGGGGGTATCTTGGCAGATATTACAGCTTAAATTGACTAAGTGAGACTCCACCAATGTTTAGGTTTATCTTTGTTGTTGTGTGACTGCTGTAAGCAATTTAAACAAATATAAACAGTTTGAGTATCGGACATGATCTAGTGCCTTGAATGAGATGAAAGAAGTTGTCTTTATATGAGAGGTCATCAGAAGTAGGCCAAGTTCACTCTCTGAGATGGGGGGGGGGGGCAAAGTCAGTGCACAGTCTTTGAAATCGCCCGTGATTACCAAAATATATGGACTGCTTCTCTAGCTGTGTATATTCAGATGGCTAGTGAATCATGGAAAGTGTCTTAGATCTCGGGTGGTGGTCCAGGCAGACAATCGAAGTTTCTAACCAGTCTTTGTTTGCACGACGTGTACCTATTTCTATCTGGATGCATTCCCAATTGAGATCTTGCAGGCAAGAAGGCCTAAAACAAGGCAAATAAATGAATTAAAGTTATCAGCCTGTCCCCTCTGTAGATCTTAACGATAGGGAATTAGAAAATCAGCCAAACATTAAGAGTTGTTTAGGGATCTTTTTCATCATGTCAAGTTTCAGACATGTAAATGATGTTAAAATTTTCAGATTAGGCTAGTAGTTGAAACCAGTTGAGTTCCATGGCCAAAAAAACCCAGAAGTTTGATTCATTTTGCCTTGAAGATTTAAAGTGAGGGAGGCAATTTAACATGGTCCTGTTGGTCACTCCATGGACAAATACTGGAAGTTAGAAGCAACCTAAAGTAATGATCAGTCCTACACTGGACTAGGCTACATTGATGGGAGTTTCAGAGCAGGCAGCCTGCTTGGGTTCATTATGTAATGTGGAATACGCAAGAGCAAAAACAGAAGGTTCAAGAACTGCCTAAAAGAGGGCACTGCAGTCAGTGGAGAGCTAGTCTCATTTATTTACATTGTAATTTGCAACTTGGTGACTTGAAAACTACTGCACATAGGAACACCAAATTTCAGACAGTAAATGAAGATGCATAACTAAATACTTCGCAAATAGTTTATTCAAGATTGCTTTCACATATAAACTAATGGTAATACACAACTCTAGCCCTCCAAATGTTTGTGTTTTCAGTTGTGTATTGGGGCGAATACACATCTCAAAGCTAATTCTGACCTTTCTTACTAGGTCGCTAAGGTATGAAGTGGTAGGTATGTTCAATGTCTTAAACAATAACACCAGCTTATAGAAATTTTAGTGTGTGTGTAGTTGCTGCCTGTCCATTTCAGCAAGCAACCTACTGTTCGATGTTAACTTTTATTGAGCCAGTGCAAATTGTGATTGCCTGCTTGATTTATTTATTTGGTTGCTATATTTATCCAGGGACCCCGTACGTGTTACAACACTGTTCTCTCAGGGGCCCCTGAAAATACAAAATGCAAACACAATGCAATATACAACACAAAATGATAAACAACATTTATAATTAACAGCTGAATGGTCCATGTGAAGTTGCTTGCATCCATGGGTCGTCTTCTGCATAGTGTTCCTCAAACATAGCCTTTTGTATACAGCTTTTGAAGAGGCTTGCTTTGTCTCATTACTTATATTGATACTCTCTTGTCTCCAACTGCCAAATACATCACACCCATATTCCAAAATTGAGCGGACCATGGGCAGATTCAATTCTGCAGGGGTTTTCCTGTATAATTTAAAATTAGATCTTTTGAGGGGAGACAAATGTACCTCCTTCCGTAACAAAGCCATTTATGTAAAGGTGCCACACCAGGTTATCAGAAAGCCGTGCCACACCTATATAGGTGTGGCTATGGCTTCCGGAATTTCGCAGTCACCAAGGTACAGAGGTGCATGTTTTTGTTTTTTTTTTCTTTCGGCAGAAAAAACAAAACCAAGAGGGATTTTATATCACTACACTCCATACGCTACATCTAAATCCAGATGGATAGATGGCCAAGATTAGTATCAACGTGAGCCCCAGATGCTTCAGGATCATAAATGATATGAAAAAGGTTGTTATCAGCAAAGCTGTATGTCGTATGTTATATAATTAACAATATTATTGATAGAAATTAAGAATAGATCAGCCCCGAGAAGATGACCCTGTGGCACGCAGGCTATTGTGTTTAACCAAAAAGAGCTTTGACCACGCATAATAACCCTTAGACAGTGAGTGCTGATATAGCTTCCTACCAATTTGATGCCAGGTGCGTACTTGTTGATGCATCAAAAAAAGGAGACCTGCATGTCAAACACGTTCGAAAGATTTCTCTGTATCAAAAAATATACCTCCCCACTGTCCTTTGTTCCTTGCTATTAAAGATTTGATTGACAACACTAATCAATTTAATTATTTTGTTCATTATGGAATCGTTGAAAACAAAGCCGGAATTTCGCTTGTTCCAAATATTGGGTTTTTTTTTTTTTTTTTTTTTTTTTTTTTTTTTTTTGCATTTACTTCACATACAGTTTGTTATACACCTATGTTTCTAGACTTTTAAAAGTTTTATAATGAAGATATTAAGCGGCAGGTCGATTTAAGCGACATATGCGGGGGGGGGTGTTTTTTTTGGGGGGGGGGGTGTTTGTTTTGTTTTGGGTTTTGTTTGTTTTTTTTGTTTTTGTTTTTGAATAGGACAAGTATTTGACTTTTTTCATCGCATGAGAAATTCGACGAAATACAAAAAAAACTGCTGAACAATTCAATCAGGGACCTATAAATGCCGGAAACAGATAATTTCAGCAAAAAAGTTATGCAGGTAATCAAGACGTGTTGCACATGTACTTTTAAGTAAGGTGTGCAATTTGACATCTGCACGGTACTCAAAAACTGGTAAGGGGAATGGATCGTCGTCTTCTGGGATTTTACACTGGTTAGCAAAAATTGATCGAAGACTTCAGCTTCTCACTAGTGTTAGAAATCATACTCTCTTCAATGAGAGATGAGATGTTTGTGTGCAATTTGTATCCCAAAACGGACCTTTTTTAGGTGGGTTTCCTCACGTTTTGACATTTAATCCTTTACTGTCAAGTTTTGCCCGAAGTTTGGAGAAATGAACCTGGGGAGCCCTCATGTTAGGTGAAGCACAATCAATGCGTGCTCTTATAAAAATGATAAAATCTCTCCTCCAGCACAGGATGGGTTGCGATTGTCTTTTCTTTCTTTCTTTCTTTCTTTCTTTCTTTCTTTCTTTCTTTCTTTCTTTCTTTCTTTCTTTCTTTCTTTCTTTCTTTCTTTCTTTCTTTCTTTCTTTCTTTCTTTCTTTCGTTCTTTCTTTCTTTCTTTCTTTCTTTCTTTCTTTCTTTCTTTCTCTCTCTATCTTTTTTTTCTCTTTCTTCAACAGATACAACTCTACCCACGAATTAGGCGTTTGATATTGCTGGTAATCCACGGTTTATATTACAGTTTGATGCAAATTTCTTTACCAGAGACAAGTTCTTTAGTAGTATTATGGAAACGTCAATCTTCAACTGCAGATAACGAATCAAATCTAATATTCGGAGTTAGGGTGGCTGGTTGGTCCAAAATTCATTAGGGTCATCTAAATTACCTCTTTAGGAATCCAAACGATTCTTTGAAGGCTTGATGACTAGGAAAGGAAATAGATATGGTACAAAATAACCCAGACTGGTCACAGCAAACTATTGGTGGTAGTACACCAATATTTATAAGTTAACGGGAGAGTCGGTTATGAGGAAACCACGTAAGCCATTGGAGAAATCGAATGAATGCGTCGGTTCATACATAATATGAAATACATTAATACGTGTAATAAAGTCAACAAGCTTCGTACCAAGTTCCTTACCGACGTGACTAGAGCCCAAATGGGAATAGTGTTCACTAAAAGCAGTAATTATGAGAAATATGGGGGTCCATTCCAAGGCTCTAGATATATATATCAGATAGATCATTTCAAGTGCGTCCCTTTCACTCACTAGCTGAACGGGTGGATGATACAGCCCAGCAGGCATCAGCAAAATTTTGATTAGCACACAAATCCACAGTATTGTGATTCAAGAAGATCAAGACGGCGGTTGATGGGTGAGGAATATTTATATTAAATTGCAAGGTCACCACCAAGGTCGGCCCTGTTTTTCCAGATGAAAATTGGCTTCAGAAGCTCGGATTAAGCCACATTTTTACCTAATGTAATCATGTCCATATTTTGGAAACTGGAAATTCCAGCCTCCTTTTCCGCCAAAATATCGCTCCAACTGAATTTTTACTGATGATTACACACGCGTAAAGGGGAAATAAGGCTGTTGGATCATATTTGCACAAAGTTTCATCCGAAAGTTTTTTTTTTTTTTTTTTTTTTTGAAATTTAAAGAAAGCTTAGTTAATAAGGTAAGCGATATTAGGTGAAACAAACATTATTCTAACTAAGATATGTTCAAAGAAAACTTGTAGATGTTTAATTTTTGTTGATGTTGTTATTATTATTATTATTATTATTATTATTATTATTATTATTATTATTATTATTATTATTATTATTATTATTATTATTATTATTATTTGTAACGTATATTTTTCTCATTAAGAAATGTGGTGTCGAGTTTGTGTTAACGGTAGGAAAACCACAAAAATATTCAATTCCGGGAACAACGAACATAAGTCGCCACATACAAATGGGCCACAATATACATCACAATTAGCTTGTCTTGCAACGACAGAGGTGATAAATGACTGATAGTTGATAAATTTATACACATCAAGGAAAGAAATAGGTTAATAATATACCAAGATGAACCTCTAACACAAAAGAGAAATGGGCTATTCAGCATAAGGGGGCGCACGTGTGTTCAAAATGAAAGTTCAACCTCTTTGGAGTGTTTTCCTTCTCGCATTCTATATGTTCACAGCTGAATCTATACCTTTATATGAAAGTGCTGACAAGTGAGCACCAGGAGAGCCAGTAACGTTTGAACAGCCGCGGGAGAACAATTGTGCCAGTACAGAGCGCTGTCAAATGGCTGGTGCCGATTCCAATCTTCACATTCCGGGCATTCTTACTGGTGAATATAAAAACAGGCAGTATTTGAAAAGCAATAGATGAACAACTTCTCTGGAGACGGAGGTACAACTGTTGGTTTTCATAGTACCTCCGCGCCTGACATTGCAAATATTTCAGACACGGGTGAATTTCCTGTAATTGTTTTCATTATAAGCAAAATGTCAAAATGCATTGCCTTAAACCTTTACATTAAGCTGATCCGGATAATATGTTTCTTACTCTGTAGGTACTGTTGGCAGCACATTTCGAGTCCATAGCATAACCAAATACCTGCAGGTGAAGCCATTTTCGCCAGCAATAAGATTTAATTAAAATGCCCTTTATATATTTAATAAAATATATTAATAAAAGAGTGAGTGAATTTATAAATAGAGGGAGGGAGAGAAAAAGAAAGAAAGAAAGAAAGAAAGAAAGAAAGGAAGGAAGGAAGGAAGGGAGATAGAGAGAGAGAAAGAGAGAGAGAAAGAAAGAGAGAGAGAGAGAGAGAGAGAGAGAGAGAGAGAGAGAGAGAGAGAGAGAGAGAGAGAGAGAGAGAGATTGGTGGTTAGGTAAGTAGTAAGGACGCAAACATGTTTGTGTTTATATGTTTCCAATAAGCGACGGTAAAAAGGAAGTATTAAGAAAGGAAACAGAAAGACAGAAGTAAAAACAAGCATCGTACATGGGCATAAGTGAGAGTTCAAACAAGTTATATCGCAATGATTAGACATCTGTGGCTCCACATGTCTTTACATTCCCTACAATATTTATCAACAGTTTTCATTAACAGAAGGTATACTGGCCAGCCCGCCATGGAGCCTAGATTCCATCAAGGTTATTATGTTCGTAAAGACTACTGGTGCTTTTGAAATATACACTGATTGACAAGATTGATATGTTTACGAAGTGAAAGTAACATAAATAATAAATCACACGAAAACACACCGATGGCTGTGTGTACCCAAAGGAAGAGTGAACAGTGACATTCATAACGTCCTGTCACACAAGTCAGTCGGGGAACTTGATGAGTGTACCGAATACAATGCCAGCAGCTTATCTGTTTCCTCCATTGTACCAGTGTACACTGTACGTCACGATCGTGTTTCCGTTGTATCCTTTCATTGCAAAGCAAGATTAATTTTTGGCTTTGCATTTCGGGGGCAATCCTATGTTGTCATATTTCCAACTTTGACAGTGTAAATGCTG
This sequence comes from Hermodice carunculata, assembly GCA_964020975.1. Classification (NCBI taxonomy): domain Eukaryota; kingdom Metazoa; phylum Annelida; class Polychaeta; order Eunicida; family Amphinomidae; genus Hermodice; species Hermodice carunculata. The sequence continues at coordinate 42,078,398 of OZ026628.1, read as the reverse complement.
CGTTTGGGGAACAGCGTTGTGTCTTGTACATTTTACGCCTTAAAATGACCTCGTCGATTATAATATAATGTCAAGAGTCAGGACATTTAGGAGGAAGGGATTAATTATGATATGATATCATAATTCAGGAGGACTGAGTTATTTAGAATACGATTTCTGTCTCTAAATCTGTAGCTTTAAATTTAAATAGTATTCGTTAACCGTAAACGTAGAGGTCAGTAATTGCCAAACATAAATGATATCTTTGCATGTGCATCGCCACTAATGAGATTTTAAGTATAAATGTCATGGAAAAATAGAAAGCAATATGATGCGCAGGACGTTTAGTAGGACAGAAGAATCTTGTTTACTAGAGTCACCCTATAATTTTGCAACAAGATCACGGCCAATTGTAGGCATCATAGCCGATCCTTTACAAAATTAAAAAAAAAACATCAATAGGTGCGCCATAACAAAATTTAAAAACAAAGCAAAGCAAAACAGGATGAAGGCCATCCAATCCAATTGCTCCGTGGCCCTCACACAACATCAACAAAGTGTGCAATATCGTAGTTCAGCAATATATATATACATATATATATACCAAGTAAACAGAAAAATCAATAAGGTTGTCTAGTCACCTGGGAAAGTAGGTTTGTGATAAATATTGCGCTCATCGCTCTCATTTTTAAACTTGTGTTTCACAGACTTTTTGCAATATTTGAGCAATGGAGAAAATAATGTAACAAAAAATGTAGGCTCTTTCATAATAAACATCAAATGACCGTTCTGTTGTATCCAGCTTTACTAACCTTTCATGCAAAAACACAACCTATTTTTCTTAGGTATAGTGCCGACTGTACACACCGACACAAACACAGAAAAAAAATACCCACACCCACACCCACGCACAGACAAGTACACTCAGACACACACATACACACACATATATATATATATATTCACTTGTTTATTTTTATCTGTATGGGATTTGTTTACAAGAGAAACATGTCTACCCCAAAAGAGGTTATGGTCATTTCAGAGGTCAAACAAACAAAATAAATAAATAAATAAATAAATAAATAAATAAGAAAGTAAGTAAACAAACAAACAAACAAATAAATAAATAAATAAATTAATTAATTAATGTAGTATTTGTATTCAAATATAGTTTATTCACAACAAGCCAGACAAGTACTCGAGTTAGCATTTTGTTTACTTTATCAATGCAAAAGATGAGACGATGATGCCTAATTAAAATTACGTATGGCACTTAATAGGTTTGTGTCAACAGCATACATGATTTAGATCAAATTGATGGCGGTGGATACGTTATTCATATAAATGAAGAATAGTGACTTCCTGAGTTTTGCATTCAATTAAACTACATTATAATGCTTCATTTTTTATTACATTTGAGTTATGGAAAAGCTGAAAGGGTGTGTCACTCTGTGGTTTACTTGTCAAGCTGCAAGACAAAGCGATAAGGTTGATTAACAGTAGCAAGTACAATGCACACACATCTCCTCAAAAACAAAACAAAAACAACCCCCACAAAAAAAAGAAAAAAGAATAAAAAACACACAAACCTGGTCTTCTTACGGTTAACGTTGTATATAAGCAATCGCGTATCAAATTACGTTTCAAATACAAAACCAATGTGTAACCCAGTTATTTTAATGATCTCTACATCAATAATCACCAAATTAAACAACAACAACAAAAAATTATTTTAAAGAAGAGTATCTCAAAAATCAATTCACATTATTTAAGAGGGGCCTCTCACAATATGCTCAGGATTATGTTATAAACAATCGTGAAATCAAGTGCAACATTGTTAATGTCTCATGTCTGAAATCCTCGATGATTTGTTAGATTATCAGCAAGCAATATTGTCAATTGGTGTACAAAATTTAGTGGTTCCCAAATATCCTCTACCACTTGCCCCATAGTGCATGATGTTAAATATATTAGTATACATCGTGAGATACAAAACATGCTAATTTAGTTTAATGTTTCATTAGGGTGGCCTACATGATAGCGACTCCTCGGACTCTTAATGAAGAGTCTCCCGGGTTTTCAAGCATATCCGTACGCGTTCTTACTTTTTGGAGTGTACAATGTTTAGACCAAATAAAGCTATTCAGCGGCGGCAGCAGCAGCAACTATTACAACAACAACAACAACAACAACAACAACAACAACAATAACAACAACTATAACAATAACAACAATAACAACAACAACAACGATTAAAACACCATTGATCATATCAGCTGTCTCTGACCCCGAAAAAACAACAACTATGTCCATACGCCTGTATGATCAATCATGTATCATCGGTTAAATATAACGTAATACAGATGTATGTGACAAACGTCATAATACGCCTATATGCATAAGTTACCTCATTACTAGAATGACACGTCAAAATGATGGCAACTTGTCACATCGACTGCCAAAATCAACATCTATGGACGCTCGTCGACAGCACTTTGTGAGCTTATACCGGCACGATAGTGGTCCTTGTTATTAATATTAAGATTATACATATATATATATATATAGAGAGAGAGAGAGAGAGAGAGAGAGAGAGAGAGAGAGAGAGAGAGAGAGAGAGAGAGAGAAGGGAGGGAGGGAGAGAGCGAAGGAGAGAGAAAGAGAAAGAGAGAGAGAGAGAAAGAGAGAGAGAAATTTATCAAACATATTTTTAATTTTGCATGAGAGAAGTTTCAAATAATATGTCGTTAGGTTTGCTAAACCTACATGATATATGTTATGTTTATCAGAGTCTTTTTCTTCGGGGGTCTGATAAAGAAGAGTAATGATACGTTGACAAAATGTTTGTCTGACAAAATCGTCGATTGAGCAAGACGGTTCTCCAAAAGTTGAATGCGACGCTAGGAAACTGGTGTGGCGGTAGTGTAGCGTTTACAAATTAACCGAAAGACTCACACATACGAAGCAAACCTTAGTTCCAACATAATGTTACAAATGTGTCAGCGCACACCACTCTTACGCTCTTCTTTACTGCTGTGGCATCCACATAAAGGTACAGGGAACCCAATATATCACTTGTTTCAATTAATTTACGTCATCCGATTTTTATTTCCAAAAATTACAATATAGCTATGTGAAACACTTATTTGTACCCGGTGGTAATTGGTGTTCTGGGACAATGGGAGCATGTGGATTTCGAGCTGTTTGTGACAAAATTGCCTTGGTCAAATGCCGAAAAAACCGCATTTTTTAACCATTTCCCACTCAATTCGGCCAAAAGCGCCCCGATTTAAGTCGACGTCTGCATGAATATTTTTACTTACATTTCATGTTAAAAACAACTGTTTTGTTGAAACTTGCAGGTATCACCTATCAAGAGTAGAGGTTCCAGGAAAAAAACTTTCTTTGGTGGGGCTGAGCCAATTGCGCCCTGTCACCGCTAAGGAAATCGACTGACTCAGTCTTTTTGTGACCAAGAAAGGGTTAAAATAAACGGTTAAATTATTGGTTAATCAGTCGACTAGATTCTTACTCCACAATTTTTATTGTCGAATGGAAAATAAGGTACTTTTTGTGTTTTTTACCAGTATTTTTATTATCCAATTTTGCGATTAGTTTGCAACTATTTGTGGACATTGATGCAATGCATGATAGTGATAATAGTGTAATATAGTATCGAATGTCAGTGAATGTCGAGACTGTTAATAACACAATTGAAGAATGAAATGTGTACAAATTACGTTCGTTGGTTATAACATACCTTTCACTCGGTGTAGTAGGCTTTTCTTTCATGGAAATTTGATTCACTCGCTTGGTTTCTGGTTTGTTGCGGCGGTCCCGGAAAGGACCACAACGTTTATTATCAACAATTAAAAAAATAGGAATTTGCTTGCTCGATTGAAAAAGAAAAGAAAAACAAAAAACTATTGTTCTGTGACCCAGCTAGACACAATACTCAACAAAGTGTATTTTAAATTTTCTCAAGAGGCGCCGTATAATAACATGTTCATACTGTATTTCGCATTGACGCCCTTTGCATCATCTTGTCACTTAAAATATCGCCTAACATTTAGCAGTGACAGTTGCATTTAATTGATAATCAGATTTTACTATGTTATTAAGATGTAAGAAAATATGTCATGCATTTATTGACCCCGTTGTACAACTTTTACTCCTTGCACACTTCAAATTTATACGTGGTCTCAATCATGATGATTATATACATTGATATAAATCTGAAACAACTGAAAGTTTACATATTGTCTAAGAACTGGAACAGAAATTAATTTTAAGCTACCACTGTGGTAACATTACTTTTTTTTTTAAAGTTGAGGAAACAGTTAATAAACTATTATCCTTCAGCTTGTATTGGTTGAAGTTATTATCAACTCAGGCATTTTTTGCTGCTGCTTGCGCAATTGAACAAATTGTTTTTGAGAAGCCGGTGTTTCTCCTGAAGCGTACATAGTGCTCAGTTTGTGCATTAATTTTTTCACTGCTACATTTTGGGCCGAGTGGACAGGTTTACTGGGCACGCTCTTCTTGACCAGGGCTATTATATTCTCGTTAACTACGGGCATGCTAGTATTTGAAAGAGCAGTCTTTCTTGAGGGAATGATCTTTAAGATTTTTGCTGCCCTATGGGACTATAAGACTACTTTTTCAATGTATTTTGACATATGACATGTAGGACAAGGGGGTGGGGTGGGGGGATCTTTGCTTTGTTGACAAGCGAAATGACCGATATCAATCCAGAAAAAAATGTCAATTGCCAGCTTTTAACTCACAGCCCTATCCAGAACATCAGAAGCACTTCTAGCTAAACTACTCACCACGATTTCAAAATATTACTTGTCACTGTTCCAGAAGGACATAATTGATTTTCTTAAGCTAAACCCCTCAGTGATATATAGAAAATCTATTTTTCCCAGCCTGTTTTTTTCTTTTTTTTTTTCTTTTTTTTGTTTGTTTATTTCTTAAATCAAGACGAAAGAAAATAGAATTTTCTATATATCACTGAGTTTCAAAAAAATTTATCCCGTTTTTGGATATTTCCCACGACGTCAATAATTGTGTTTGAAATTCTTTCTGCAACAGATATATTTAATTTTACTGGAATGCGACAGCTGAAAACGTTGTGGTTTTTTCCTGTTAGTTGTGCCTATTGAGGGAAGTTTACCTACGCCCTGGCTGAAGATGCCCCTTTTTGATATCCTTTCAATATCTTATCAATATCAAATTACACTGCACAGACGAAATTATATATATATATATATTAAAAAGAACGGCATAGGGCCACAACCCAAAGAGCAGCAGCGAATTTAAATCCAAATTTTGGCAAGAACAGTATTTATTAAAAGCACACCGTCAGCAGTAAAACCAAAAAAAAAAATGATAAGTTAATAAAAAACTATAAATATCAAATCAATACCCCCCCCCAAAAAAAACAAGCAAACAAAAGAAAAAAAACAAAAACAAAAAACGAAAGAAAAAAAAAACAACAACAACAACAACAACAACAACAACAACAAAAAACACACATTAAAAAGAAGAAAAAAAAGCCCGCAAAATTAAAAACGTCCAATCCTGCGATTAACCAAATAATGAGCTAAAACTTTGGTTCCCAATAGAGTCGCTGGCTGCCAAACCTCGGCTTACATTCACATGTACAGTTGTGATTGTTCTGTTTTTATGCCTCCACACTTGTAATTTTAGTCATTTGACCTCCAGTGCCATGTGACAGTCCATGGTGTCAAGTATCACATGTTGTGAGATTCTGAGAGCGTGGCCCATCAAACCGCATAAACCGAGTTTAACTTATAATGGAAACTCTAGTAAATTTCTGTTTTGTTTCTTTATTCTGTTGATTACGTAACATCACACATTCTGGCCATGTAAGTTGATAGACGCCTACCATCTTAATGTGGCTTCTTTTCTCTGCATTGCTTCATATCTAATTTTTAATCGTATCTTCCATGGTCTGGATGGTCTGGTGGGAGAGCAGCGTTATGCCACTCTGTCGGTAGCCCGGGTTAAAGAATGAATGAAGTAAAGAACGCAAGTACATAAAAACAAACAATTAAGGAAATGAGCAAGGAAACATGTCTCTGGGTGAATCAATAATTAAATAGATTAGAAAGCAAATACATACATACATGTATATATACATATATATATATATATATATATATATATATATATATATATATATATATATATATATATATATATATATATATATATATATATATTTGTATATAAGCATGTAAGGTAGGCATGCAGGTGGACAGATAGGCAGCCAAATAATTGCCGGTATTTGCCTTAGTATACAGAGCCCAATCTGAACAGACGACGTGGGTCCTTTTTCCGATCTCATTGTACACACCAAAGGAATCATAAAGTAGCTTTTGTAACTTAACACCAAATTTTGGTAATCAGGGAAGTAAGAGACAAACTGTGTGTCACTCTGAGAATGGCCGGATAGCGCCATGGGCATTCCAACATACCAAATGTGTATGTCAACGCTAGTTGAGGGGTTCATTTTGGGCATTTTCCGCTCCCAATCGTTTTTTCTTCTTCTTCTTTTTTTCAAGAAATAAAATAAGTTTAGACCAATGCGGCTAGCCACAGACACATTTGTCAGACGAAAATACTTTTCCTGTTCAACCACTTAATTTTTCGGGTGGCCAGGAAGAAGAAAACGTCAGAAGGTGTGTTTGTGCTACCTTCCTGGGCCGCTTTAATTAAATACTTTATGGGAATGCAGTGCATTGTTGATGACAATCCCTACCAGTAATCTTAGTAAACTAGGCTCTCATCGGGAAAGGTTCATCTTTTTTTTTTTAATATATTTGTACAAGTCAGCGTCAGGTGGTAGTATGTTGTTTCTAGCGATGTTTGACCGGTACAACAGACATACCTTACTGCGCATGCCCCGCTGCGATATTGATTTGCCTGCGCTACTGGGCGAGAGAAACATGTGCAGGCTATGAACATCACAGCACAGAGATATTATGAATTCATTACAGGAAAAAAGGCTTAATGTATTCAACCAGCGTTAAAGCTCCATCTTTAGTAAAACCAGACTAATCCTCTGATCAGGGCATTTTGCCTGATTAGAATGTGGTCATATATTATAATTCTCAAATGAAGATATTACAATAGGAGACATTCATATTTAACTGCGATCCTGCTCACTTCCTGTGTTGCCGGGACAACAGACTGATGCTTCCACCATGATCAGGGCAAATTAGTATTATATACTACATTAACATCCATAAATAACACCTTTTCAACCAAAAGAGAGCCCGTTTCAAATAATTTTAGGCATCCTTTATGTTTCAAATATATGTTAATACACTTTCTTAAGATTAGTGTGTGTTTGTGTTGTTCATTTTGTTGAGAAAGTACTTTTGACCATGCTAAATACATGGATCTGCCCTGATGCAGGGTGTTCCTCTTTTGCTCAATAGGTGTTGGAGTAGGACAGCATTTAGATAGGAATACATCCTATTACGTCTCTCTCATCTACACCGTCAAGCCGCAGGAACGGAGGAAATATGTAGAGCACTTCAGTGTTAGCATTCAAGTCTGTGGTCAAAAAATATATTGATGCTCAATTTTGCCTTTTGGTATAGGAGCCGGGGGTCGTTGGTATGCATTCCTCTTACCATAAATTACCCTATATATGTTCTTCTTTTATATGTTAATGTGTTCGATAAGTGTTTGGCTAATATGTCCAGATCAGGTCCAAACTCCCTGCACAGGCATCTACGATTTTTGGCCGTGATCCGCAAAGCAAAAATGCCAAAGTTAAAGTTTTATGAAATAAATCGTCATAAGATGTTCACAAATCACTAACTTTAATGAAATTCAATTAATACAAGAGAGTAACCAACATATTATGAGCACAAATCGCCACCATAAAGTCAGGTAACTAATTTTATGACCAAATTATACCATATTTTAGGCAAATATGGCTTTGGAGTTTAAACTGGATCTTAGTTTGATAAGTTAGCAATCAAGTACTTTTGTGGTTGGGAAAACCAAAATCATCCAAAAGTTTCCTGATTTAGTGCTCGCTGTGAATAATGAATATTTCATATTTGTGTGTGGGTACACAGTATTGTGGTCACGTGGCCCACACGTGTCACAGGTCAACCCTGCCCATGAAAAATCCAATTTTGGGCGTTTGTCAAAACACTGCATAACCATAAGTGATTTATCACAAGAACTAATGTCTGTTTAGATGCTAGAGACATGTTATTTGGCACTGTCAGATTGTCGTCATATGTACTGTTTTCAGTTATTTGGAGCTTTATCTGAAACAGATTTATTGTTTTCTACTGTCTGTAGTGCTAACGCTTGTTTCTTGGTCCCTGTTTGATTGTAGTCATTTTTTCATTGCTAGGGATAATTTCCTGGGCGCTGTGCATGTGTATATACTCTTAGCTGATTTCAGGATTGTTTTGTGACTGCAGTGAGTTGTTGCTAGTGCCGAGGATTATTTCCTGCTCACATTATGATTGTAAGAAGCTATTTCCAGTGCAACAGATAGTTTTCTGATCACTGTTCGATCGTATTCTATTGAGTTTGGTGCAGATGAGAGATTTGCCTGAGTAATCTCCCTTTGTAATATTTTATTTTTAGTAATAAGAAGTTTTGTGGGCACTGTTCTATTATTGTGTACTGATTGCAGTCCTACAGGTAGTTTTCCGGAGGCAATTTGACTGTAGTAACATTATTTTAACTAGAAACGAAACTTTGTGCATGGTGTCTGATTGTAGTTGTTTAGTTATTAGTGATAGGAAGTGCTTTCTGGATGATACCCAGTAGTGGATGAGTGGGAGAGTCCTCAGTGCTACTCAGGGAATCGCGTGGTGCCTTCCTTTATCTGTTTTTTTTTGGTGCTTACTTACTGGTAGTTGGTGTCCTGGGTGTAATTTGATAGTTATTGTAATGTTGGAAACTGGAAATGAAGTCTGTTACATTAGTTCAGGTATCCAAAGACATTACTTTTGATGTGACAAAGTGTATCATATACCAAGATGCCATAGATTCCAAAATTGGATAACAAAGAATTTGAACCATGAGATAACTTTAACAATAACTATCTATTTCTCAACAAGCAATGTCAACCATGAGTTAACTTTAACAATAACAATATATTAACAATAAACATTCTATATAAAGTACATAAATGAAATTATGCACTTTGCTATGCTGATACTTCAGTAACTAACAGACTGCAGGTAAATCATAATGTCTGGTTAGAGATTCTCCACAGGGACTGTGCTACAGGTCTAAGTCCTGTGCTAGGTGCCAAATAGTCTGGTCCAGATCCTACACAGACATACGTTTCTCGCAAGGTGGTATACAGAACATGGAACTGGTCCAAATCCCACAGAGGTACAGTTTGGTTCCAATGTGGTACAATTGAACACCAAATACACCAGTCTGCTCAAGGGCACTATCCACACTCCACAGGTACAATGTATAAATGGGTATCTCCTTGGCAACAGCAATGGGTCCCACTGGCTTGAAGACACACAGCTTCCTTCAGATCTCCCCTCCCCCGCCCCAGTCATGAACAGAGCTGCTTTACATATCCAAGCTGAGAACTCTCACCACTATTTTACAGTTTTCTAATTATTCACACATCATACTTCACTCTGATCTTTCTAGACTAAATCAGACCTTTCCCCTTGTTGACTGCTGTGATTGTATTTAGGCCACCATTTTGGACCACTCCATTGTTCACTGATCATAGCTCAATGACAATACAGGCCAACTCAGTGACCTGACACATAATGAATCCAGTGACCTTTTCTTATCTGAATAAGCAATCATAACACATCCCCCTCATATAAGGAGAACGTTTCTTCCCAATTGTCAAATTTTTAGGTACTTCAACCTACAATAAACATTTGTTTCTAACAAGAAATGTGTAACTTTTTAATAAAAAGTGACATAAGAATACAAATAGATTAAGTACACAATATCTCACACTGACTGGACATCAACAGTATTTCCGCCAATAGAACTATAATCGGAACACATTCATGTGAGTAATATGTATACAGTTATCACCCTACGTAGTGCATGGGCAACCACATTGTCCCTGTCGGGAACATACTAAATTTTCAGATTGCATCCTTGTATACACAAACTCCATCTCAACAATATCTGATCTTTTGTCTTTGAACTGATCCAAGAACTTTAAAGGATTGTGATCAGAGTAGACCAGTACTGGATACAGACCTGAGATAACATTTATTTTAAAATGCTGAAGTGCTAACAATAAAGCAAGTGCTTCTTTCTCAATGGTGGACTGTTTCCTTTGATGGATGTTAAATTTCTTGGAGAAATAACAGGGTATTCTAAACCATCAATAGCATCCTGTATCAACAGACTGCCCACTGCCACATCATTTGCATCTACCACAATCTTGAACGGCTTTTCAAAGTGTGGGGCTTAAAGAACTGGTGCATTGGTGACTTAAGCTTTCAGCTCTTGGAAGGCACACTGACCCTGATCATTCCAAATGAACTTTTCTATCTTTTTTATTAACAGTTATATCAATAGTTCAGTGATTTCTGTAAATTGCATACAGAATTTCATGTAGTTCCTTTTTTGAGGAAAGTCCAAAGTTGCTTGAACTTTTGCTGTTTTTGGCAATACTTTTCCATTACCCACTCTATAGCCCAGGCATGTCACTTTAGCTTGGCCAAGTTCACTTTTTTAAATTCACAGTCGGACCAGAGGAGGTCAATCTTCTAAAAATGCTTTAGTTCTTGTAAGATGTTCCGCCCAGGTATTTCAGAAAATACAGGTGTCATTACTTTAGGTTGCACATCCTTCTAAACCAGCTGTCACCATGCTCATGATCCTGGTGAATGTCACAGGCATGTTTATCGTTCCAAATGGCATCACTTTACATTGAAAAAATCCATCAGGTGTTACAAAAGCTGATATTTCTTTGGCTTTTTCTGTGAGTGGCATCTGCCAATAACCTTTAATTAAGTCGTATTTGCTTACAAAACAGACATTTCATATCTTATCGATACTATTGTCCACTCTAGGGATTGGATAGGAGTCTAATTTAGTTACAGAGTTAACCTTTGTATAATCAATGCAAAATCACATTGGACCATCAGGTTTTGGAAGCAATGCAAAAGGACTTCTCAGCTACTCTGGCTTGGTTCTTTAAAATCATTTTCCAGCATGTAATTTATTTATTCCTGAATTGCAGCCGATCTCAGATGTTTCATCTGATAAGGCTGCAGCTTTCCTGGACCAGCATCACCTACATCTGCATCATGACATGATATTGAGGTGCCACCAGGCTGGTGTATAGAGAAATGTCCAAACTCATGAATAAGTTTTGCTTAATTAGCTTGTTGTACAGGCTTCAAATGACTGACCAAGCTATCAAATTTTAGTAATATATCAAAATTCTGTATTTTTACACTGGGAATAGAACTCAAGGTTTCATTTAAGAATGGATCATTCTCATCATCCCCATCATCATTTTCATCATTCTTTGAAATGGTGGCATTGACAGTTCCTACTGGTGTTCCTCTTTTATGTTATTCTTTTAAGATGTTGATATGACAAAGCTGTTTAGCTTTCCTCCTATCATGTTTAATATGTAGAAATTATATTAGTGAACCTCTCACAGTATGTCCATATATCAATTCACGTAAACTGAATCCCAGTGACTCATTTGGTATCTCTCTGGTGGCAAATAAAAATAACACACGCACACACACACAGACACACACACACACACATATATATATATATATATATATATATATATATATATATGAATATATCCATTTCATTTTCAAAACAATTGGTTCTCAGGATACCTAGTGGCCGAATCCATGATAGTCAAGAAAAACTTATTTCCCGCTTTTGTTTTCAGAAGTGGTCCCACATAATCTATAAAACCTGCTAAATGGCTCTTCAAGAACAGGGATGCTAATTAAAGGAGCAGGTTTGGTTTTCTGATTGGGTTTTTGCGATCACTTGACATGTGTGACATGTCTTACAAAATTTTGTCACATCCCAATATAATCTGAGCCAAGAGAACTATTGTAAATTTCTATCTGGAGTCTTCCTAATACACAAATGGCCTGCTATAGGCAAATCATGAGCTGCTTTTAAGACTTCCACCCTATATGATGAAGAAACCACTATTTAATGATTGATTCTCCATTCTTCATCAGTGGAAACATCTGGAGGTCCCCATTTCCCCATCAACACTCCTGACTTAATATAAAACAGACCAGGTCTTTTTGTGCCTATTCTCCAACTAAAGCTGTACTCGCTAATTTTCTTAACTGAGGGTCAGCGTCTTGCTTCCCAATCAGCCTATCTCGATTCAAATGAGCCGTCTGACCCAGATGACCATTTTGGCTTACCGGGTCAAAGAGGTTACCATCCAGGCTTACCTTTGGGTCCAGGTTGGCTTACTCTGTCCTCCAGGCTTCCAGCAACGAAGGCATCTGGCATCCACAGACATTCATCACCTTTGTCACTGGTTACTTGTTGTCAAGAGCCATTGACTATGTTACAACACAGGCAGAGAAACAAATGTCCAGAAATTCCTACTCAAGATGCCCTGTGTCCTCTTGTGACTAGCTCTTCAGTTAAATATGGTACCAGTGTACCTTCCACATTATTCCGTGCTATACCATCCCCTAAAAGGAAGGCCACACGATCTTGACTTGACACACACTCAATGAATCCTATGACGTTTCTATATCAAAACAAACAGCCAAAACACATGAACACTCAATATCTATTGTAACTCATTTAGACAAATTTAAATCTAGAAAATCATGTATCATGATTTTCTAATGAAGCTAATGTCTTTTAAGTGTGTTATTGTGGTTTCCTTATGAAAATGATATTTAAAACATCAGGCACTTTGATTTTTCCACATTAGAGAGGGAGGGCGCTTTATAGAACTGATACTTCTGTACATAACGGTGTCACTGAAAATATGTTAAATACATGAAATCAGTGTGACTTTGGCCACATGTGATAGCTTTGCTTGTCAGGGTACCCATATGTACATGGCTTATGTAGAATATCGCTTTTTCATGTACTGTAAAAAGTATGTCTATTTTCGTTATATTTGGTCGCTGTCTGAAAATGATGAATACAAGGTGGATATCATAAATATATTGCCATCTCTCTTTTTTTTTTGTAACATGTATATAAAAAGCCATAAATTACCTTTTTATGACAATTGATGAATAACAATCACCCCAAAATGTCTTCAAATTGCCAAATTAGGGGCAAGGTTGGCTTCCAACTGTCTTAACGGCAAAAAAAAAAATAAAACAAACAAGCTATGCCCAAATTTGCCAGTACAAAAAAATGAGTCATTTACAACACATAGTGAAGATAGTTTTCATGTAATTTTGTTGATCTGTATGTGATATTGTGTGAGTGTTCATCCATAACATTTAGAGCCATTTTCAAACTCAAAGCAGTTTTTGGCTAATATCAATCACTATTGTAGGATTTTTAGGCATCTTGAGAGCTTTATGGCAACGTTTTGTATCGGAAATATAATGTGAATACCCACTATTACAACAAACATAATTGGATGGTTTATGACAAACTGATGATGATTTTATTTATAAAACTTCTGTATCGGCCTTTCGGCTTTTGGAAGCACAACCAAAAAACTTAGGGTCGGCTGTACAGAGATTTTGGACCTGATTTGGAAATGTTACCCAAACTTATTTTAAGGTCCTGGCTTTCAGAGCAAAAAAATATGGCTTAATTCTTGGTAAGAGAAATGCATACGAACTGCACAATAATATTCCAAGTGTTTTTTCCAAGGAGGCACCATCTATGTCCAGCATGTAATGGAATGCAAATATACAGTGTGGCATATGACTTAGTATGTACATGGACGTACTTTTCGAGACTCGTATGGTACGTCCATGGTATGTTAAATATAAATCGTGAATCATTTTTTTTTATAGAATTAAAGGATAATGTAGCAACAGAAAGTTTGTACAATGTGATAAGAGCATTGGGCAACTTGAATACCAATATACATCTCCTGCGCAAGATTTGCCTATTTTATTGAACCTGCGTAAAAAGTAATGAGTATTTACCTACCAAAAGTCACTGATGCCATGGTGCTGCCACCTGGGTGCAAAATCCTGAATGAACACTGCGCAAAGGCAGTATTGGGACGAAGGTTTTGCATCATGTGCATAACTGTTAATGTGCCGTGCAGTAACTGTGAGATGAGCGTAGATTCCAGGACGTCACGGGAAGCGCTATTGGTCAAAGCGGATCACCTGACACTTCCTGCAGTATTGGGTTGTTCCCGGGATGTCACCTCAATCGTCTCTACTATGGTGCACCCTGCTATTTTAATTATTCAAGGGATGTGTCATTACTTTTCATTCTTTTCATTAAACGTCTAATTTAAGACACTGACATTGACATCTATTTAAGTGTAGAAGATGGAAACAACAGACTTTAAATTTGCAGAGACAAGCAATTTTCTCATTCCATGGCGAACGACGTGAGAGAATGATGTTTTATGCGAGACTGTTAAGTGTGCCAGATAGTCGCATTTTAACGAATTTGGCGACGTGATTTCTTCAGAAACAAAGATAGAAGTTCTTACATTGGGGAGAGATTCTTTTCTCTAATTTCCTTCAAAAGATTATTTACTCCTAGATTAATAACACACACAAAAAAAAAAAATCACAAACAAAATCAGGTACTGTTTTCCTTTTTAGAAGTTAAACATCCAACGACGTACAGATCATGTAAATGCCCTGGCTCTACCGTTATAAATGGGTCTTCACAATATGCTGTATATCATACAGTTTGTGTGCTTACTTGAATAACGTGAAAATACAGAACCAAATACCAACAGTTTGAAACAAACAAACAAACAATACAAAATACAAATGAGTAAATAATACCAGCTTACGGAAGGTTGAATACTTGACACTGGAGCCGATTTCGATCTTCTTGCTCGGCCTTTATCGTGGGTGTGATAGATTCAAATAATTCGACATAGTACTGTTTGGTGATCAGTATACACTATGACATGTCGGCCTACTCATCCAAACCACCCATGGTCGCCTGGTTGATTTTAAGCTTCCTTCAAGTATTATATTCTTACCCCGTGGAGAATTCAGGTAACCCGATATCTAACTGCCCTGCGCACCACCAGAGTGCAGTCTCTTATATTTATATCAATTTCTTGAGATAGTAGTGTTCACTTGTGGTCAGTTAACACTTTTGTGCTCAAATCTGTCTACATGGAATAGAAATTTCAAAGATAATGGGTGTATTTTCTGCACCTTAACTCGGCGCATTAAGAACATGCTTTAGACGTTATTGTAAAAAGAAGCATCTAAGATAACACGTTTCACTGAATTTGATCCCGTTTTCGTTTGCTGTTTTTCGGTTTTAAGAAAGATCAGTCAGGGAGGGCAAATGGAGCGAGAACTGGGTCTTGTTATAAGACAACCGAAGGGTTAATTGATCAAACCTTTATTTTGTTCTCGATGGCTACAAGGGAAATGTTTGTGACAAGTCTAGCTTCACGTGGATACTTGGCTTCCCAATTGCATGTTGCAAGTGATGTGAGCACTGCGGAGCCAGCAAACCCACTCCTTCTTCCGCCTACCCCTAACGGAAAACATACACACCACTTGCTGAATTAAACAGGCGTGAGTGGCATTTCCAAGAAACTACCAGACAGCACAAGGATTGAGCTTATCACTACACGGTCAATTTGTGTTTGGGGCACCGTTATATGAATATATGATTTTGAAAAGCTGGGGCAGTAAGCAGAGTGGGGCCTTTTGAGAAGCGAGGCTGCGGGGAGCAGGTGCTTACACAACTATTGATTCTCTTGCTCTGTGCGCCACCATGCATATATTCGCCTACCTTCCAGGTATATAGAATATTTTACACAATAGAGCTACCACAGCCAAGCCAAGTACTCACTAGTTTCTATATGTATATTCTTACAGAGGCATCAAAATACTCCTGCAAGATTTGTCAGCGGAGACGACAGTCCTGTAACATTGCCCCAAGGCAGTCACAGTATCTCTGCCATGGTTACTGGCATCCATAGGATGAAACCTGCCTCTTCATTGGCGGCGTTCTGATTGTATATGTGCGGCAGAAAACATAATCTGTTGGTCATTTTCTACCGGAGGGTGTCGCGGTGCTTAGCTTGGAAGAACAAACACCTTTGAAGACAGCTAAGCCGAGACAAATTATACGTTGTATGCGATACAGTTATACTTAAGTGGAGTGTAAGATTGGGAGATAATCTCCAGGACAACGTGAGTATACTTTTTACTTGCTTTATGCATACAATTTTGTACACGATGAACTGAAAAACGCTTCCATTTCGTCGAATGTGCAAAGAAAATACGAGTAAACTTTTCCATTTTGGTCAAGTGACACTGTAGACAGACAACTTTTTTGTGACCACTTGAACGTTGGTATTAATATTGATATGCAAGGTGTGTCGTTTTATTACACAGCACACAAAATGACTTCCTGACATAGAGATGTCAATAAGCATCTGTACAGGGTCTTTCAGGACATCAAAAAACTATTTATTCGTGTATGAACGACTGCAGCAACAGTGCCTGAACTTATTGCCTTAATGCTCAATAGCTCCAGTAACAAGTCGACCAGCGCGTCAAGGAGCGTGCAAGACTCTGCCCCATCCAGGGTGTACTCCCGCCAGCATAGCGTAGGAAGTGATTTAGTCTTAGGACAAAATCGCGGATATGAAGGCGACCCTTTACCGCAGGAAGCAGATCGTAAGGTTTGGGATCTTGTCACCTCTGAAGCATTTGCACTAAAGGCATCATCTATTAATGCTTTTCCTAGGCCATCCGTTGCATCTTACAAGTCGCAGTAGAATTTGTGACCTAATCTCTCACTGCGGAAGACAGCGGTCATTACAAAGACCTGTGTAGCAGAGATTTGTTGCCTCGGTGTTGTCTCCGGCGTTGAGCCGAGTAAAACCCCGTAACCTGCAGGTTTCAAGTTTGTCGGACTCGTATATCCAGGTAATTTAGTAGTGGCTCTGCTCGTCTTCGCTGCAGTGATTTAGATTATGCCAACATGACATTTCCTTCTAACGTGAATGATAAGATGTATGCTAGGTCCCAGCGTGGTTCAGACTAGCTGTAGGAGAAACAAAAAGGGCAGGTGCAATTTGAAAACGGCTTGTCATCCGGCAATTTGTAATACTGTGGCAACCTTTAAAACTTAGTTTATTAACAATAAAGCAAATAAAAAGCAGACATATCTAATACTGCGGAAATTTGTATCATTGAGCAAAATGTAATAAATCAGGTATATTCATTTTGTAATAACATTGAGTTGAATAAATGTGATAAAAAGTGATAATCGGATATATCATTTGATATCATAACATAAATAATCAATTAAAAAAAATTTTGCTTCACAGCTTGATTCTAGATTCCCTAAATAACAACACATACAAAACGTTTTGTAATTAAGTTCTTACTCGGTTCCCTTATGCTTCAACGACATAAAGGTATTGTAGAAACTATGTCTCTGGATGCCTAAGGTGTACAATCCTGGTTTTCTCCATTTCGAAATGTATAATTTTCATTGGTTTCAATGTAATTTAATAAAACGAACATTTGAAAAGGGGCTATAACCGATGTTACTCATTTTACACTTTTTTACGCCATACAAAACGAGGAAAGAACGAACAAACCGCAGGCATTAATTGACAAATTTCTCTCAACAGACATACTTGGAGTACAAACACAGTGACACGGCCATTGCAGTTAAATGAAACAGAACAAGGCGTAACAAATACTGTAATGCGAGCAGAATTAGCCCAACGTCTTTGCTTCTTTTTTTTTTAAAGAAATATAATGTTAAATAATATGACTTACGGTATTGTTTCCAATCTGTCTGACGCTTTGATGATAAAATGAGTAAAATACTACTCTTACTCTACTCCAGACACGGGACTCTACGTCTAAGCAGATGAAAAATAAAAGTAGATTAGAATTTTAAATTTAATAAAGTTTTCCTTTAAAAAGCCAAACTGGTTTGTCGACACAGCATAAAGGATAAGTTTATTTTCTGGATAAGAATGGATGCGACTGTGGAATATGTTTAAAGTAATCTCAGCAATGTACAAAAAGTTAAGATATCATAATAAACTCGGAGAATACAATCACATATATTACAATGTGAATAATTAATTGTTTTATTATTATTATTATTATTATTATTATTATTATTATTATTATTATTATTATTATTATTATTATTATTATCATCATTATCGTTAGTATTATCATCATTTTTATTATTATTATTAGTATTATTATTATTATCATTATTATTATTATTATTATTATTATTATTATTATTATTATTATTATTATTATTATTATTATTGTAATTATTTAACATGTAGTATCTGGCCCACTTTTACAAACGTCTGTCACAAAATGAAAGGTCGTGAAATACAGGTTTGAAAGGTGAACAAGGAAACATTAACTCGCTGCATACATGTATGAGCTTTCATATGAAGCACTAGCATTGCTGAAAGATATATTCACTGAATTAAAGTTCATTCCCATGTCTTGTTT
Source organism: Hermodice carunculata (assembly GCA_964020975.1). NCBI lineage: Eukaryota > Metazoa > Annelida > Polychaeta > Eunicida > Amphinomidae > Hermodice > Hermodice carunculata. The sequence goes on along the minus strand of OZ026628.1, from coordinate 42,059,754 downwards.
CAAAAATAATGTTTTTTTTTGTTGTTGTTGTTCTTGCAAAACCTTTCACATTCATTCCGTTCATTTCGGTCATTTTGAAAGATCTTGCAGCTGATGACCTAATATATATCACTTGTACATTTCAGTTACCATCATGTGCAAATTTACGATGATCTTGAAATGAGCTAGGTGCGTAAGACACAAGACTGTGTCTTCCCAGTATGTTTCATACATGTTGGCACGAAAAATTAGTGTTTAAAATATGCGGTCATTGTTTTTAGTTCAAAAAAGTACTCTGGTATAAGATGATAAAAATGTCCGTATTACTCGCAGTTTAAACATATATATATATATATATATATATATATATGAAAGGATTAATATTGAAGCCGTTGCCCCAGTTCTTGATACTTTAATTTAATTTCAAAACAATCGGTAAGTATAGATTTGCTGGAGAGTAAAGAGATTTTGTCCTTACGGAAATTTGGAAACTACCAGTGCTGCCTTAACAATACATTTTACCTCTTTGTGACATGAAAACCGATTGGAAATTTGTTTCACTACGGGACATGTCAAGGTCTATTTAATTACGATCGGTCCTTCAAGAAACCCTGTGTTGAAATGAATTCTTGAATAAATTATGTTAAATGATGGATGTGTATAACTATTGCAGTTTATTTTTCCAAGGAGGCTACACGTCTTGCAGCCTGCTTCATTTTTCTAGCCCTTAATTCTCTCAGTGCCACATTTTGACTGAGCCAACGGCTTTGTCTGGCGCGCTTTGGGCGCAATGCCCTCAAAATGCGCCTAAAAAAAAGCTGTTGGTATTGAACACGATATTCGGTGTAACTACAAGCACGCTGGTACTTGAATTAAACGTCTTTTTACCAGGGATTTGAATCTAGTACCCTTGTTATAATCCAGAGGAATTCTTTGTAAGCAGGTCGATTTAAGTCGCAGTTGGCACTGAAAGATATGCGCACACTTGATTTATTGCAGTGAGGTGCCAGAAAATATTACCCATTGCATAATTCATCGTTTTGCCGCTAGTTATTACAAACCCAGGCCTCGTTACAAATAGAGTAGGCATTGAAGATTACCGCATTACAAGGTTAATACCAAACAATCACTTTTTTCCTCATTCTAGGCATCACAAGTGTATTCGTGCAACAATTTTAGAATATATCAGAACTGTTAAACGTAGTATGTCGAGTGTGCCCGATTAGGGCTATTGGTCGCATTGACTTTATCTAAATAGTGACAAAACTATCGAGACCACGCCTGAGTACGCGATGGCTTTACAATTAACACTACAGGCACACAAAGCAGCAAATCTGAACTCTATATTACCCTCTGTCCCTTTCAAAAAATCTGTTATGACAAGTGATGCTGACGAAATGCGAACAAGAAGAAATGAGTAGTTGTCTCAGTCTTGTCAAAGCATTGATGTGCACAACATAGCGTCTTCTCAGTTCAAGTCAGAAGAAGGGATGGTACGCGTGAAACCTCAAAGGATGCGTTCACACCTGGTGTTGAATTTTGATACTTAATCATTATTTGTGTAGATGTGAAATATTGTTTACCATCATAGTCACTAAAATTAATTATAAATGAAGGAAATATATCATTTTTCACGCTACCCTATCTTCAAAAGCAGGGTAAATTATCCAGGCATCTTTACTTCTCTGATTCCTGTGTGTATAACTTGAAGATAGAAGTGGAGAATATGCCTATGTCCAGGATGTCAATATGACGAAAACACACACACACACGCATATATATATATATATATATATATATATATATATATATATATATATATATATATATATATATATATATATATATATATATATATAATCAGCCGCTTAAAGGCTTTACAGCTTGACCTACGAGTATGCATCTGTCCTGTACACAGGTAATTAGTGCATGATATTCTGAGATTTGGCATATGATATATTGAATAGCTCCGGCTAATCCCTGCAGACTCCAAGTACTTCTCACGGGAGATATGTTTTATTTTGCAAATTAAATCCAGGTACTGGGTGAAGTCTATTTCCACGCTCGTATAATATGTATTAATTTCCGTGTTTTTTTAGGAATCGTGTCTCACACACAGATATATATATATATATAAACGAACGTGTATCATTATCATCTTAACTGTGTCAATTGGGCACAAACCTCCACCACAATATTATATTAGCAATCGGTACATTCACATGTTTAAACACAAAAAAGGTTTTTATAACGTGGCAGAAACTTGCTCTATGATGATATTGAATGGAATTCGTTGTCTTTTATGTCTTCTTGCGCGATTACAAGATACCTTTCTTTGCCATTGGGGTCAAGCAACTTGACATGGATTTTTGAGTGAAGGTAGTTTTACGTGTAGCGGCAGACAGTATGAAGTAAATTTTTTAAGATAATAATTCAAGGCTGACTTCATTGGAACAAATACTATAATTCGTTTTTTTTTAATCAAAATATAACATATGAGATATTGGTGTTCCAAGGCATGTTTTAGCGTTTGGATAATGCGATTATAATATTTATTAGAGTGCACAACGTGTCAAAATTGTACAATTCAATATACATGAATGGACAAATGTTATCATATTCGTGTCCGCTTCAGATTTGCGGGCATGCTTTGTGCATATTATGATGTCCAATGTATTTGCTTGCAGGTGGTCCGCAAAGCCAATAACGATATAGTGACCTGCATTGTATTATTTTTCACTGCCACTCTAAAACATGCTAAATAGGGCTTTTTAGTTTCATTTTCTTTCAATATCCTTCATGAGAGCAAGTATGGTTTGATTATGCTTCTACCTAACTATGGAAGTTAGGATATAACAAATTGAAACATGCATAGTCCGATCGCGTGCTAAATTTGGTACATTATGTAGAACTTATTCCGAGTAAAGTTTCATGCTCACGTTTCGCTAAAGGTAGAGGAACTAAAGAAGAGCACCGTGTATTAAAATGAGAGGGACCCGCACTGAGCCTCTTTTTCTTAAATGGCAAAATAACATTACCGTTCGCATAAATAGTACCAAGGTCACAACTTAATGCTATGCTGCACGTTTGGTTTTGACTATAATTCAGGATCAGTATTCTAAAATGCGAAAAGCTATTTTGTAAACAATTCATCATTTTACATACATTATTGCTTGAACAGATTTATCTCAATATCAACAAGCAGTCAGGAATATGGGGTGGGCTTTTTGGTCCTTTGTGTGTGTGTGTGTGTATGTGTGTGTGGCTGGGTGTGTGTATTTTCTCTTTTTTCTTTTGTTGTTTTTGTTTACTTTTTGGGGGATTATTGTTATTTTTTTTTTTTGCGGTTATATGAATGGAATACCATTCATTGTACCTGACTGTATTTTCATAGTGCAAAGACTAGAACATCAAATTTACATACCTGTTTAGGCACTTAAAATTCATGAAACATTCAAGCACTTTATTTGGATAAGTCAAATAAATACATACATTGATATTGTGCGAAAAGACAGGCCTTAGACATTTCTATTATATATGGTTATTTTGACATACATAGAACATTTTGTTGCATGCTTTCAGGGATCATGTATTCTATCACGATTTAAAGCAATACAATATATGAGTATCTATCTTCACTTCTGTGTAAGATTAGAATATCAGCATTAGTGTATACAGTAGGCCAAAATGAAGCAAACATAGCAGAGCATTAGTGTTTGTATCAAAAGGTGAATAACAGACATTAAGCCCTGGTAATAAATGCGTCGCTTTGAGAGGAGGGCCGTCTTTAGTGCACTCTGTCAGGTGGAATGTATATCAGCTAGATCACAGGCAAATTCCACCACTTTCCGCAGCTAAAGTTCCAGCTCACTTCTTTTTTTTTTTTTTGCGGTGTCCACCTCAATGCAGTAGGAACGTTACTTACACCAAGGACGTGTTATAGTCCATGTTAATAGCAGAATCCTGCTCACACTTATCAGGGCAATTAATTTGATCAAAGGGAGAATAAACTTGGGCTAGTTGTTGTGGCCTCTGGCCCGCAATAGGAAGAATGATGGACAAAAATGATACCACATCACACGGAGAAATTAGTCCCCTATCCGGGGACTATCGTTTTGCACTATGACCTTCCGTCCGTCCTTCCTGCAAAGCTTTTCCGGGCCGTGGTTTTTTTTTTTTTTTTTTTTTTTTTTTTTGGTACCGTGACACCTACACCTACCAAATTTGGTGGGTGGATACTTCATAAGATAGGAGTGCGTGGCGCACCAATATTGGGTCGATGTGACCTTGACCTTGACTTTTGACCCCGCACAAATTTAGCTTGTTTAGGCGATATTTCCTATACCTTAACACCTACAACTACCAAATTTTGTTTGTGGAAACTTTGTAAGCAAGGAATGTGTCGCGCACCAAATTGGGTCATTGTGACCTTGACCTTTGACCTCCTCATAACGATGTAGTTTGTCCAGGCTTTATTTCCTGCACCATACAGCAACCAAATTTGGCGTGCGGTCACTTCATGAGATAGGTATGTGTGTCGCTCACCAAAATGAGGTTACTATGGTCTTTGAGCGCCTTAAAATTTTGTCCAGACCATGTTTCGCAGACCACCTCACCTGCAGCTACCACATTTGGTGGGCGGACACATTATGGGGAAGGGGTGTGTCATGTACCAAAATTGGGTCCCTGTGACCTTGAACTTGACCATCTTAGTACATTCAACTTTGCTATTCATTCTCTGGTGGGGGACTATGTATTGCAATACTATACTTGATCTTGTTTACATTTAAAAGCTACCGTCAAAGGTGAACAAAATGCAAAACATACGGAAAACTTCATGGGTTTGTATTTGGCCAGGATGACCGTGGCGTTACTTAAGTTAGCAACAAAGGTGCAGGCAAAATCTGACAGACAAAAGGTGTCATAGACTTATATAAAAATAGCACACTCTATTGAGGAATTCGCCAAGAAGACTGTGCCCTACATATTATTTTAAATTTTACCTTCGGATCAAAGTTTACGTAAATGCG
>OZ026628.1:42042245-42049745 GCA_964020975.1 Hermodice carunculata | reverse complement strand
TCAGTGTTTTCAACTGCAGTAATTTCAACATTTATGAAAAACAATTTGACTGAGAAATGTACATGAGACTTATCAAGATCACATGCCCCAGGTCAACAGCTTTCCTTGGCATGGGTTGGGCACTTAGTGCCCAACCCATGCCAAGGAAAGCTGTTGACTCAGTCTTAATGCAAGGGGGAAAGGGTTAACCCAGACATAAGTAAAATGAAGAGAAACAGTCGATTTTGATGATTTATTTGCATTGTGTTGTTTTGTTTTTCCTCTGCCCATTGAGCATAAATTCCAGCTGGCTATACAAAATTAACAAAGCCTGGCATTAAGATTTACGAGCTTTATCAAGAGTATTTTACTGTTTGCGATTGCGTTTGCTGAGTATTTACTCACTCAACCAAGCTTCACGCACCTCAAGTTTGCTTAGAGGCTATTTATTGTGACCTGAGGCAAAATCCAGCAAATGGCGCATCCCCGCAATCGCGTCACCTGAGCAGCCAAGCAAAATATCAACATGCCTCTCTCAACTATTCAGTATATGCCCGACTTACGAACGTTTCTCCTGCTTGTGTTTGGGTCATGAATTTATCATTGGAATTTCTAAAGATAAGACACGTGTCACACACCTGTACCGAACTCTCAGATGGAAGTAGACAACGCCTTCATTTAAATCACTAACAAGTATGCTCTTCAACTCGGAAAGCCACATGCTTCTTTCCCTCGTATAGCTTTCTATTTCAATTCATCTTCAGTTAAAAGCTCGTAAGAAGGTATGGCTACCATATGAAGTGGTTTGAAGGTCGCCTAAACAGGCTTTCAGTTCAAGATGCGCTTGGAGGCAGCTGCTGCAACAATCAGGGTCGTATACATATGTAGAGTTTTAAATTGGCATAACAGAACTCCGAACCCCCATGCGCAGTTTAACGCTGCACACATAGAACTAATTCTGCAAACAGATACACTTGGCTACAACACCACAGTAAAAAGCCTATATGCAGAAACATTTTTTGGCCATTTTTGCATAAGAGCAATACGATCAGAATAAATTTCTGCCCAAGTAATAAGAGTTTTTGGTATGCAGCTTCTTAATTTTGTAAAAAGATACCGAGAAAACATTGCTATCTGGTTATACTCTGAGGCTTTAGCAGAGCGAACGAGAAAATTAAAAATTAAAAAATATTATATTCTCACATTCTTAAACAAACAACAACAAAATAAAAAAAAATAAAATGAGACAGAGTAGTCTACCAAATTAGCTTCCTGTTTGAGTTTGGCTTCATTTTCGCTTTTGTCGCAACTTTTGTTTACCTCCCAATTGGCTCCATAAAACTATCATGGTATGATGAACGCTAATCACAACCTTATTTCGACATTATTGTCAAGTTATGCCTAACCGTATAAAACAACATACCCCTAAGTGTTAAATACTTAACGATAACCATTCATTTCAGCGTGACATTTACGTATTTTTGTCGAACATATGTTACCCATGTTGAGGCGACCCCAGATGTGAACAGTTGGTTGTTTTTCAAGTTCAATGGCGTCAACAGCTTGAGTCAGCTGAGTTCAAAACCCTTTATTTGTATGCATCCCTGTGTCGTGTGAAAAAGTGTATAGGCTCATAAAAAAACAATCAAACAAAATAGTGAAATTACGATGAGTATTCAGGTTATTTTTTAACACTTTGCAACCTCACCATTTTGTAGGATCTTTGAGGCATGTGCCTCCTGATTATACGTGGGGGGGGGGGGGTTGGTTTTTTTTTTTTTTTGTTTTTTTTTTTTTGTTTTTTGGGGGGTTTTTTTGGGGGGGTTGTTTTTTGTTTTTTGTTTTGTTTTGTTTGTTTCTTCTGTTGTTGTTGTTTTTTTTTTTTTGTTTTTTGTTTTTTTGTTTTTTGCCTTTGTTTTTCGGAATATAACACCAAAATCCCATTATTTTTTTTTTCATATTTATTGTAGCATTAATTATTTACTAAAGTAATTTTGGATTTTGGATCATATAGTCTAACAGGTTTGAATTGTTGAGAGCATGTTACAGTAAACTTTGACAGGATATGTTGTTGTCACCAAAACTCCAAATTTTACGGGACTTTGATAGAATATGTTGTAGACACCAAAACCCGAAATTTTACGGGACTAGTCGAAATTTTATTGAAAATGTTTTTTTTGGGGGTCTAAATATATGAAAATATGAAAATGTTCTATAATTCTATTACTAACATATTTTTGTGAGTAATTTTGACCACTTTATTTCAAAAATCCTGTCTACCTTATTAATGATGGAAAAGGCTCATTTTATTGGTACGTGTGTCCATATATATGATTGTATGACTTAGCACACATGTAGACATCGACTGGCAAATGTCAACATGCACTTGGACTGGTGTCTTATAGATGTCACATCTGAACTGTATATTTATTATATTTAGTAAATAGATAGTCTTTCTTGGCTGAGAGTGAAGTACTCTTTCACTCTCACGAAGAAACGTTGTTGGTAAGGAAAATCACGAGTCAATCGGAAGTCACGAGTAATTAATTTTCCTACCAACAACGATCCCGCTTGAGAAAGAAATAGTAACTCACTCTCCAGCCATGTAACATTTTGTTTATTCTACGTTTAAATGGGTATTCATTGCAAATGTTTAATAAATACATAAATAAATAGTGTATATATATATATATATATATATATATATATATATATATATATATATATATATATATATATATATATATATATATATATATATATATATATATATATATATATATATATATGCATGTATGTATATATACATATTTGCCGTAGGCCTACATTCAACGCCGGTCTGGTGTGCCATGTTTGATTACGTCCGTCTTTGTTATTAAACGTCACGTTGACGTGTAATAGGACATCTTTCGCGCACATGTAATTTGGCCTACACCTTAATGCACCACGTTACTGGTGGAGGCGCGTCGCAATTAAGTTGTAAAATATTTAGATCATGTGATTTACAGTGAGTTTTACTTTTCAATTTCAGTATGGAATATGATAATTTACCCTCAAACATAGAATACACGTATACCCTCTGAAGGATACAATTCATGATTTAAGGACGGAATTGTACACCATGCATATGTTTATTCTACTTGTTTCCTACAAATAATACCTGATGTCCTTGGTGCATATATATATATATATATATATATATATATATATATATATATATATATATATATATATATATATATATATATATATATATATATATATATATATTCCCTGGGCTGTAACTACTTTTTTCTCCAAAAGCAGCTGTTTCCTACAAGTTCTATAGTTTTTGTTTCATAACACTTCCATTTTTAAGCCAAAACTGCTGTTCCCTACAGTTTAGTTATTCAACCAATATGTTCAAATAGTTTTCAAAATATTCTCTGCCCCAAACAGCTGTTCCCTACAGTTTCAAATAGTTCTCCTTACTAATACTTGAATTTGTTTTCGCCAAAACAGCCATTCCCTACAATTTAGTTTAATGATTTTCAATATTTTTTCCTGTCCGAAACTATTAGAACTGTAGGGAAAGGGCAATTCAAAAAAAAAAAAAAAAAAAAAAAACAGGAGGAAAGAATCATAGAGGTTAAAAACGACAGCAGAAAGAAATTTTAGGGAATAGGGAAGAACAAGAATACGGCTTTGGGATTTCGTGTCCTTAAAAGTTGAACTAAATGCTCTGAAGGAGAAAACCAACTAGACTCCCTGCAAAACAAGCTCACGTAGTCATTTTACAATGTATATCTTGACTGTTTAGGTGCAGCCATAAGATATGTGATATTTTTGTCTATTATTTGGTTTTGGAGTCTTTTCGATGCGAATTTGTACAAATAAATTTGGTAATATTATTTATTCAAACCTAATATTCTTTCTTTTATACCTATGTCTTCCCTATTTATCCATAAGCATATATTTAATAACATGGAAGATACATATGTTAAGTTCTATACAAGCTGTGATAGATATTGATGTGAATCCTCGGCCTTTAGTGCCCTATTTCGTCGCTGAGTGGCAGCAGGAATTTTAGGGGAAGGAGGGGGGCGGTTATTTGATCTTCGCAACATCAGTGCATCTACCGTTGAGCCAGGCAGTGGGAATATCTCTGGCGCTGAGAATGTCTCAGTCGTTGGACCAAACAATATGAATGTCCCTGCCATTGGGTCAGACAATGTGAAAAGTACCTGCCGTCGGCCCGGACGATGTCAATGCCACTGCCGCTGTGCAATGGCAATGTATCTGCCGTAGTGCCGGACAATATCAACGCTTGTGCCGTTGGGCCAGACAATGAAAATGTCTCTGACGTTGAGTCTGACGATCCTGTGGTCTCTGCTGCTGGACTGCCAGTGTTTTTTGCTGCGGGGGGGGGGGGGGTAACCATTTATCCCATTATGGGGACCTTGAGAGGGTTATAAAAGTATGTGTTGCGGCTATCGCATCTGCTTTTTCGTGTCATCTAGTACTGATTACATTTCTAGAAAAATAGACCGATTCATCCGCGCATGGCAGTGCAGAGTGGTTATGCCTTTCTACCTATTTCTGGCCTCTTTTTGCTTAACTATTGTTTGTTGTCTGCTTAAATACAATGTTCCATAGAAACATTATGGGATAAATATGTACAAACCATCATTCGCGTGGCATTTGCGTGTGTTTCTAGCTGGGACTCAATGATTCTGCACAAGGAAATCATGAGGTCGTGGTTTGAATCATTGAACCCCAGCCAGAAACATCGCTCATGACAGTTTATAATTATGAATACATGTACACAGTCTCTACGAACACGGCCTTGCGCAGACGAATAAATACTTGCACACCAAGTTCGTTTCGTTAAGTTTATTCCATTCTCTGAAACAAACTAATAAGTGGTAAACATCTATTTCGCTTTCCGATCTTATATGTTTGGGGCTTATTACGATTTTCCTTACCTTATATATTGTTTGCTAAACGCTTATACATGAAGTATTATGCAACATTTCTACTAAATGTACAGCCCAAGTTTCCCCAGAAGCTAAGGAACCACTTTTCCTGTAAATAGAAAGATAGAACAGCGCCAGTTTCAGTCAATAAGGTCACGATAAACAAACACATTCTAATGAAACTATACTGGTGTACAATCAGACAGAGCAAAACAAGCATTCAATAATTCAACACATGAATAAGCGAGTAATGGCCAGTTGAGCCGTGCAGGTCAATAAATCCACAAAACTGTTCAACAGGGGCTTTTCCTGGCTCTACCTTAATATTAGATCAGATTTCGGTGTTGCCTGATACGACCTCAGCCAGGGTTGTTGATCTGCTGATAATAATGGTGAGCACTACGGATTTTTTTTTTTTTTTTTTTTTTTTTTTTTTTTTAGGTGGTCCTGTTGAGACTCGCCGATCATGTAGGTCATTATACTTAAAACGTATGTACAATACAGCGTAAAAATCATTATCTTGACAAATATTTTTAAAAGTCATGTAATGTGCATCAACATTTTCTGAAAAGAATTAATTTCTTATAATAAGAAAGGAAAATACATAATACATGTATATTCCCACGATTATTTTCAAATCTCCCTCACTATCATTTTTTTACTTCACTTGTGTGAAGAAATGGGTCAAGAAAAATATTTCTTATGATCAGAAAGAAAAATAGATGACATATTCTCATGATCTTTTAAAATCTCCCTCACTTTCAATTTTTCAGGCGTTGTGTCAAGAACAAAATGGAAACTTTAACAAGATTTGGAAAATACGGGGGTAGAAAGACCACCTTTTATCTTTAAATAGGAAAATTTAATTATCATGATAATACACAAGTACCTTTCTATCCGATATAAGCAATTATATTCTTCTTTTAAAATAACAGGTAAAAATGTACAATAATGTATTCTTTAATCTTAAAAACAAAACAAAATTTCAACTTAGATGATTTGTTAACTGTATAAATGAGTTAGTCAGAGTCAGATTCCGAAGTGTTTGGTAGTGTAACTGTATGAATTGCAGTCAAGTATTTCTTCACATTTATATATATAAAACCAATGTGAAGAAATACTTGACTGCAATTCATACAGTTACACTACCAGTTACTATATATATATATATATATATATATATATATATATATATATATATATATATATATATATATATATATATATATATATATATATATATTGTAACTGATGTTTGTGTATGTTGGTACTTTAGGAGGCAAATACAGCACATTGTGCTGGCTCGTCGCTGCTGGCTGGCGGCTCAACATTTTACAGGAATGCCAGCCAGTTACACTAGTTCGTATATTGCAGCACTTGCTTCCTGTGTCACATGACATTTGTAACCATTGAGTGAAGCATTTTTTTTCTTTTGGTTATCCCACAGGTGTCTCCATCTGCAACAGATAGATTGGTGTGGAGAGGGGGGGTACCTTTAGCGACACCTACACGTGAAATTTCATCATTTGTTTGCGTTAGGGGTTGTGCACGTTTTAGGTAGCGACTTTCTCCCAGTTAATACTGTAACACAGAACAGCTGTGCTGGTTATACGTTGGTTCCTGAAACTCGAAGAAGGAGAGGATTTCTGGTGCCCAATCATATATTTGGATAACAGTGTGTAAAAAAAGATCATTATTCGGCTATGCTGACAAAATTATGCATCTATCATTCAAGAAAAGACATATCGAAAAGGAAAAAAATCGAACTCAATGGAAGTTTTACAATTTTGTTGCTGGCACAATTATTTAAAAACAAATTTTGGGGAACCACCATATAATTGTTAATGCGGCACTTGAGTGGCGCTAAACATGATTAAAGCAAAATACACATATTTAGTAAGGTTTAATATATCTAACTTATTGTGACTACGAAGAAAAATAGGTACATGACATAGTCACAAAAAATTGAGAATTTTGATTTGGTGTTCAAACCTAAATTTACAAAGATGTCTGTTTTATTAGACATATTATTAATTCTGTATGCTGTGACTTTGTTTGTCATGTTTTGCTATAATTGCTGCAATAATTGACATAGGTTACCTCGTTTTTTTTTTAATTCATTTTAAATATTTGCTTGCATTGTGTCATTAGATATTTAACATATTCATTTTGAAATTCTTAAAAAATACGGGAAATTCAGTGGGTCTAAATAAGTAATATTGCATCTTCAACATTGAAACTTTATACAAAATCAAAGGTTCACAAACATGTGTAAAATATGAATGGATATATATGACACTTGAATTCTTTACATCAATCCAGATTTGGCTTATCCAACAAAAGATGCATGTTGCTTGATGAAAACGAGAGCTTGAAACTACAATCTCTGCAGATTTGAAAGCAGTAGTTCCGAAAGTTGCCGCTAGGTGCACTCACCGACATTACCGTTTCTAGCAGACTGGCCCCTCTGTGCAATGTGATCCGTATGGTTGCAACGGTGTCACTCAACTTTGACATACTTGTCTATGATAGAGCTTACCAGAAATGTCAATTGTCCCTACACCTG